>OY856410.1:391888205-392488205 GCA_963693085.1 Alisma plantago-aquatica | reverse complement strand
TACCCAGGTTGGGAAATAAAATAAAAGGCTAAATCAATAAAACTGAGTATGTACGTTATATGTGTAAGTGAGCATTATTTGGTACATAAGTAAGCAAGTTGTTCTCGTCAAATGGGGCCATAAAATTAGGTAAGTTTCAATGAGAAATAATAACAGAAAGAATTTCCAAAAGAATGAGGTAGTATGAATATTCCAATGAATAACAGATCTTGCCACCATTAATCATCACATTACAATAAATATTTAAATGTAGATATATTGGACTAAATTAACTATAGTAGGGCCAAGACACCACTGAGTCATTGATATATATATATTTTGGGTAGAAAAGCACACTCATAGACAAAAAAGCACGCCTCGTATATATAAGGGTAGAAAAGCACACCCCGGGTAGAAATACACACCCTAATGGTTACACATAAACGTCTACGATAGTTAGCTAGTCAAATTATCTACCATGCATAAAATAGTGTCAAAATGTATTATTCATCAGACATTTTTGTCATAAGACAAGCACAATAACATGTGGGGTCATTGGCCCAATTCAACCTGTAAATAATAATCTGCGAAAAATGAATATGTCAACAAGTGGAACAAAAGAGTAAGTATTTCTAAGAATTGCCTCATTATGGAAAAATTTAGTAATATAAATGTCCAGTTAAAAATAGGGAAGAGTACGTACCTTCAGTTTTGTTTAAGTTTACGTAAATGTCACCTAAGTTTGGGCCCAGATTAATATCACCTACGTATAACATTATGTTTTGTATTAATATTGTTCCTTATGCAATACTTACTCCAGCTAAACACTCCCTATGAAAATCGGTATTTGGCTCAAAGGTCTGAGTTAGACACCCGCAAGATCCCATGTATGGAATCACATACTGTCAAGTAGTGAAACCATACAATTTCTGAAATTGCAGCAATTGTTACAAGGCGAATAAAGATTTCACACTCTGATTTCCCAACATCGGTGTTAGTAGGCGTGGCTTGCAATTCAGAAGCATCGACACCTACCCATCTTTCGTGCTCCACTACAGGAGCAATCGAAAGGATTGGAACTCCCTTCGTGGGTGAATCCATATACAGAGATCAACATCCTCGCAGGTTGCTAGCCCTCCTACATGTTCCCTGGATTCCCGATCTGCTCCCAACTCCGTCCGATGGGTGAAGGACTCACGAATCGTGGAATCAAGATGAGTTCCTTGCCTTCAAAACTCCGCAAACCCTCCCGCAAAACAGCCTGACTCGTACCTAGGCTCCCGGCAGTCAACTCGGCGTCCCCACAACCATCAGCACTGCCGGTGTCACCGACGCAAGCAGGAGACGGAATTCCTTGGATGAGATTGTAGGCGGGAAGAAAGCCCAAAACAGATCGTAGGCGTACAAATACTGGCCTTTCCAACCCAGATTCCTCATCGACAAACATGGCAGAAACAAAACAAGGCCCAGAAACCTTCTTACGTGAAAACCACGACAGAGTTCAGGTTGGAAACCGGCAGACGAAGATCCCAAAGAAAACAACGACTTTCGTCGAACAAGAAGTCTGGGTGATCCCAGTGCAAACCGAAGATGAAGAACAGAAGCATAGGGACTAATGATGGTGTGTTTACCTTTAATCGGCCCGAAGGCAACCACAGCGATACCACGACCTGCTCCTCACCGGAGACGACGACCACCCCCTACGGTGTTGTGGCTGCACACGAGAGGAGTATTGGGGGGGGGGGGGGGCTAAAGTACCAGAGGAGAACCTGTGCTCGCGTATGGATGTGCTCGTGAAAAACTGACCGCAAGCAAGAGGGTGAGACCAGTGTTGTCTCACAGGTTAGATCTTATGCTTGCTTGGGCGTATTGTGGCTAGGGTAACCGAGGCCTCTATTTAGGATTCGAAGCGGTTGGGCCGTTCTCTCAAAACGGGTGCCTGGGAACTGTGAGCCATTAAAGCTCAGCGTCAACGAAACCGGCAAAAAGGGAGCCGTTGCAGTTTATAACTCCTGCGCTCTGACTATGGGAGACGATAAGAGTCTGTCTCACTCCCAGTTCTGCCTGATCAATTTGTCGTAACTACCCGGCGTTACCAATTCTGCGTTGCACTTAGATTAGAGCCCGCATCCTTTTTCCCGTCATAGCCCGGATAATTGACCGGTGATAAATCCAGCGCTCCACAATGTAGTTTGAACCCGGCTCCCTCCGGAGGGGGACACCGTGCCTTACCAGTTGCGCTAACGCTGACCGGGTGCGTTGGGCTTACGTCATTCAATTGAAATGGTATTTATCAATTTATATATATATTCTTCTACGCAATTTAAAGGGCGCAATTAACCTTCTTTGGAACCCCAATATCAAAGGTTGTCCATTAAACTAGCAAGGAACCTGATTTTTACCTTAAAACTCCATTTCAATTATGATAATTATGAATATTAACAAATATGTGTTAAATAGCCTAATATAATGATAAGTTATTTTCTCTATACTTAGTATTGGCTCTAGATGTTGTCTTCCCTCTAGTATCTCTTTCTAGGGTAAATGAAATATTATATCAATCTGGACCCCACATCTAAGATTAAGTCTGGCTACAACAAAATATGTGAAATAAATTCTAAAATTTTCTCAGGTCACATAAAGTCTAATGCTATGATACCTTGTTTCAGGGTCAAGGACAATTACTCATAATAATTCAAGGGAAGGAATAAAATTTAAGTTTTTAAGAAAAATGAAATAGAAATAGATACCTAGATTTGAGGTCGTTACATCACACCACCCATTAAAAAGATTTTATCCCCGATTTCTCTAGAAAATAGTGAGGGGTGAGTCTACAACATCTCTTCTTTGAGATCCCAAGTGGTCTCTTCAAGTCCATGATACTTCCAAAGGACTTTCACTGGTTCAATGCATTTATTCTTCAATTGTTTCACTCTTGAGTATATGATTTTCACAGGTAGTTCTTTATATGATAGATCTTCTCCCAGCTCAATAGGTTTAACAGATAAGACATGTGAGGGATCCTTCACATACTTCTTCAATACTGATACATGGAAGACATTGTAAATCTTATCATAAGAGAGAGGAAGAGCTAGACGATAGGCACACTCTCCCACTCTATCCAAAATTTCAAATGGTCCCACATAACACAGACTTAACTTGCCTTTCAATTTGGATCTAGCAATTGATCAGATAGGTTTTATCTTTAGAAACACATAATCACCTACTAAGAAATTCACATCCGATCTCTTCTTATCAGCATACAACTTTTTCCAATCTTGTACAGCTTTCATTCTTTTCTTAATCAAGCATATCTTATCAGTCAACATCTGCAAGTCATCATTCTTCATCAACATACGCTCCCCCACCTCATCCCAATGTAGATGGGAATGACAAGGTCGGCCATAAAGTGCCTCAAAAGGGGGCATACCAATGCTGGCTTGGTAGCTATTGTTGTATGCAAACTCAGACAATGGAAGATATATGTCCCAAGCACCTCCCCAGTCCATCACACATGCATGGAGTAGGTTTTCCAAAATTTGTACGGTCCTCTCAGTCTATCCATCTGTCTGAGGATGATATGCAGTGCTGAAACTTAAATCAG
The DNA here is from genome assembly GCA_963693085.1 of Alisma plantago-aquatica. NCBI lineage: Eukaryota > Viridiplantae > Streptophyta > Magnoliopsida > Alismatales > Alismataceae > Alisma > Alisma plantago-aquatica. The sequence continues at coordinate 392,484,622 of OY856410.1, read as the reverse complement.
ATCCCATTTCTTCCTATATCTTCTTCCACAAACGTGATGTGAACTTTGGGTCACGGTCAGAAACAATAACTTTAGGAACTCCATGCAAACGAACAATCCAGTCCACATACAATTATGCCATATCCAAAACCTTATAAGTGCTCTTAAAGGGAAAAAATTGAGCCGACTTGGTTAGGCAATCGATAACGACCCATACCGCATCGTACCCACGTCTTGACTTGGGAAATCCTATTAAAAAATCCATTGTGATTTTCTCCCACTTCCACTCTAGTAACTCGAGCATATGGAGAAGACCACCAAGTCACTGATGTTCGATCTTCACTTGCTGACAAGTTAGGCAAGTTGCGACATATGTAGCAATGTCTCTCTTCATGTTCTTCCACCAGAAGCCTCACTGAAGGTCCTTGTACATCTTTGCTGTTCCAGGATGAATCATGTACTGAGAACTGTGGGCTTTACACAAAACTCTCTGTCTGAGATCGACAGCTTCAGATATCCACAACCTATGGCGAAAGAGAATGGCACCATCCTCGCTGACTGAAAAATCAGATTGTGGTTTCTTGGTCAGCAACTTCATTTCAGGCAACTCAGGACTATAGGGTTGTGCATCAACCACTTCAGATAACCAGGTAGCAGTAATAGACAAGCTTTCCATCTGGACAGTCAACTTCTTCACACTAGGATCCAACTCAACTTTTGGTAACTCAGGTCTCCATCTTGAAACTTGCTCCAAACTCCTCCATAAGAAACATCAAATAGAGGCACGCACAACATCCTTCTTCCTACTCAGAGCATCCACTACAAAATTGTCCTTACCAGGGTGATAAGTGATAGAAAAATTGTAATGTTTGAGGTATTCTATCCATCGCCTTTGTCGTAGGTTTAGGTCCTTTTGTGTCATAAGATATCGCAAACTTTTATGATCACAAAAAATTTCAAACTGGACTCCGTACAAGTAGTGACACCAAATCTTTAGGGCATGTACTATGGCAGCCATCTATAAATCATGTGTAAGCCAATCTGTTTCATTCGGCTTCAACTGGCATGAGGGGTATGTGATTACCCTTCCTTCTTGCATAAGGACACACCCTAAACCTTATCCAGAAGCATCTGTATAAATGACATATGGTTTTCCTTCCACCGGTAAAGCAAGCACAGGGGCAGAAGTCAAACGCTTCTTCAGTTCCTCAAAGCTCTTCTCACACGTAGGCGTCTAGACAAATTTGGCATCCTTATGAGTCAACTTTGTCAATGGTAGGGCTATCTCAAAAAAATTATGCACAAACTTCCAATAGTAACCGACCAGTCCTAGAAAACTGTGTATCTCGGAAGGATTCTTTGGTGGTTTCCACTTCATCACAACCTCAATCTTGACAGGATCCACAATGATACGACTCACATAGATTACATGGCCTAAAACATAACTCCATCAAGCTAGAATTCACACTTTAAGAACTTTGCATAGAGTTGGTGATCCTGCAAGGTTTGGAGGACAATTCATAGATGCTCCCAATGTTTCTCTATGGATTCAGAATATATGAGCACGTCATCAATGAACACCACTACAAAAATGTCTAGGTACGGACAGAAGACTTGATTCATCAAGTCCATGGAGGAATCTGGGGCATTAGTCAAGCTAAAGGGCATAACCAGGAATTCATAATGCCCATAACAAGAATGGAAAGATGTTTTTGGTACATCTTCATCCTTTACGCACATCTGGTAGTATCTACTCTGTAAATCCATCTTTGGGAATACAGTAGTAGACTTTAGCTGGTCAAACAAGTCATCGATACACTACAGAGGGTAGAGATTCTTGATCGTCACCTGATTCAGCATGCGATAGTCCATGCACACCCTCATGTAATCATCCTTTTTGTTCACAAACAAAATTAGAGCTCCCCAAGGAGAAACACTTGGGTGAAAAAACCCCAAATCTAGAAGCTGTTGCAATGGCTTCTTAAGTTCATACAACTCGGTAGGTGCCAGATGATATAGTGGGTTTGAGATTGGAGCCATTCCGGGTACGAGATCGATAGAGAATTCAACCTCTCATGAAGGAGGAAGTCCTAACAACTCATTAGGGAATACATTAGGATAATCTCGCACCACATCGATATCCTCAATCTGTGGCGGTGTAGGATTGAGGACGATTGATGCCAAAAAGGCTCTACAGCCGTGCAAAACTAACTATTCAACTTTGAGTGATGAGATTATGATTTTTCATTCGTTGCGCTTCCTACCCTTAAAACAGATACATTCATCATCCGAGTGCAACAAACTAACCTTCCTATTGTCACAAGATAGAGCTACCTTGTACTTATTCATCCAATCCATTCCCAGAATGATATCAAAGACTATCATGTCAAGGATGATGAAATCTGTCAGGAACATCTTCCCAACTATGCTCAATTCTATGGTTAGAATTTTTAGAAAGGAGGAGACTACCCTCTCGCTAGGTGTCTGAACATCTAAGATATAGTCCATATACAAGATCTCTAGGTCTAACATTATTACGAGTTTGGCAGCAATGAAAGTATTTGAAGATCCAAAATTGAATAAAGCTTTAACAAGGTGCTGAAATAGGTGTACCATACCTTCAATGACTCCATTATCATCACCGACCTTTGTATCATCCATGGCATAGACTCGACCAACACACCTCTCCATAGGTGGGCGATGACCCTGCTGATGGTTATTGTTGATGTTGTGGTTGTTCCTTGGAGGTTGTTGTGTTCATTGAGGTGGTGGTGGCTATTGTGGAACTCTTGGTTGAGCAGGAATTGGGTCCTTCTATATACGGGGGCACTAGGGCCTAATATGTCCCTCTTGGCCACACTCGTGGCAAGTCATCTTCCTCATGTCCCTTAGCTATGCAAAACTCCCAGAAGGGCATTTCCCTAGAAAGTGATGATGGTGACAACGTTTGCACTTCTCACGAGCGTCCTTTGAAACACTCTTTCTTATATTAATATGATATGCTAAATTCTTTTTTATAGAGACTTTCAACAATAGGAAAGAGAGAACGTGCTGAAAAGGCTGATTGCCATACCACAGGATCAAAAAGCTTTGCCCAAAAGAAGCTTGAATTTGTGAGATATGATGTTTTGTGCTTGTATCTTCAATTGAGGTTGAGTTTTTTATTCAAGGTAGTTAACACATACTATGTATTTTGACATGCCATGAGAAAAAATAGGGAGCCTAGCAACTTGGAAGCTTGGAAGATTACCCATCAATGAAAAGATGGAAGCTACATAAAGGATACAAATACTAAAGACTTCATGGTTTGAAATAGCACATGATGCTCAAATGACATACCTTTAATTTTGATATGTGATCTAAATAGTAACACATTGATTAATTTGATTTAGGAAATGGCTGAAAAGTTGGTGGAGGAACACATTGTTGAGAATCTTGAAATGTCGAGGGCATCTATAGAAGATGCAATTTTCAACCAACTAATGTATAATGAAGAGGTTTCAAATCAAAGACTTGTGGGCTATGGTCACAAAGTATCTAAAAGTCAAGTATTTGGATTGAAGGCTGACTTGAGCAACAATGGCTATGTTGATGACTTAACAGATGTCAAAGGAAAACTCATTTATGTAGAGAAAGAGAATGAACAATTGAAGAATGGACATGTTTCATTAGAGAAAGAGAATGAGCAATTGAAGATTGCACATGCAAATTTGTAATCCCAATTGTGCTGCATCACTTCTGCACTTGCTAGGAATGGCATTGCGCTTGGTGGTACTATTGGAAGGGAACATAGTCAAAGGAACATGTATGATGAAGAAGTAAGTAATCCTCCTTTATATGCATCAAATGACAAGTTTTAATAGATGGTCAATATGGTCACTAGTTTTCTCTTGATATATGTTTCAGATGTTGTAGGTTGTTGCACAAGCTTCTGGTAGCCACAGAATGAATGGTGGGATGTGAATTACATCAAGAACATGAGTTTATCTCAATAGGACATTTCTATTCCATTTAATATTTTAGTAGAATAGAATAGGGTTGTGAATATCTATTATCTTTCATTGAATTTTTACATTTATAGAGGTAGTTTTCCATATGTTGTTTTGCTTTATGCCAATGACTATCAGCTTTGGTGTTTATATTATATGGGAAGGATTGTGTTGTCTTTTGATTTCATATTGGTAGTGTTGTGTAGATAAATCTAGCAATATGGATAGTCTATTTTTTGCAACATGCTACATTCTTTTTCTTGAACCTTTAAGGAACCTCATGATTTTAGGAGGTTTATGGTTTGTTTGCAATCTTTTTTTTTTCTCTTGGGTGTTCTAGAAGTCAAAACAATGTTAAACAATAGGGAGGCGTCACAGAATGGATGGAAGTCTCTGAGCTTGTCCAATTTGCATTTTGGCTATTGATAATATATGTTATCCTAGCTTTCTACTTTGCAAGCAAGCTAGCTGGTGTAGATATAGAAGCTCTTTCATTTGCATGTCCAGAAGGTGTAGAGAACACCCCCCAATCTATAGGTTAGCTATCTAGCTAGGCTGTTTGCAAACAACACAGACATTGAGTAGCCAATCCACATGGGTTCGTCATCATATCAACAATGGCTCTGTGGAGATAACAACAGTAACTACACAGAGAACCTGGGAAAAGGTAAGTCAATTAAGAAGCTTATGTAATAATTGATCATCTTTGCTATTATATATATGTATATATATATATATCTTGCTTCATATTTGAGCTACCCTGGATTTGAAGTTTGGTTGTCATTGTCTAGGGATGCTTTTGTTGATTATTCAGTTAAGAACAATATGCTAATCACGGATATAGAAACACAAATATTTGTGATTTTGAAGCAATCTAGTTGAGGATACCTTACACATGTATGTTTAATTTTGTATGCATCATTTCATGTTCTATTTTCTTTCCTCTTATGCTATATATTCACTTTTGATCTCTTTGTTTCATATAGGATGATTTTTAAGCCTACACTAATCCAGATTTGTGCAACACATACTAGAATGGAATTACAACAATGAACCCTGGAATTTTAGGAACAATATGGTCCGTGTGCCATCTCATTTTACAGATACAATGTATTTTTTAATTTAGTTAGCCATTCTGAAAAGTTTTATATAATATGATATATAGTTATAATTTTTAAATTTAGTTAGCCATTCTAGCAACCACTACGACCTCTTGGAGCTTTTCCGGTTGCGGCTGCTGCTAGGAGCTTGGCCAGTCGCTGCTAACAAAGCTGCTTATGTCGATAGCCGTCTATGAAGGAGCTTCTGATAAAGCTACTCAACTGAGCTGTCAGCTACTTCCATTCTTTCTTGTGACCCCACAGGTGCTATCTCCTACTCTTATATCATTCTACATATTACCTCTATGCCTTCCCTCAAGCTACTCCTTGCCCCTGTTCCTCCCTTCTTCTCCCTCTTTTACTGTTCTTCCGCTTACTGTACCCCTTCGCATACTTCCTGTGCTCCTCCCCTTCTTCCTTTATTTTTTCTCTTCCTCTTTCTACCCCCTTCGTATTCTTCCTGTAAAGCTCACATTCTTCCTTCTATTATCTTTCTCTACTCCTTTCCTCTACTATTCCTTTTGGACTCTTCCTGTTCACGTATTGCTCTTCTTTCTTCTGTTACTTCTTTGTTTGCTATTTAACCAGTTAATATTTATATCTTTTCCACTAATAATATCTTATCTTTTTCCTCTAATTATCTCCCTCTACTGCTGGCTTCACGTAGATGTTACTAGGTCGACGATCTGATGACCGTTTCACCAAATTTCACTACAGAACTGGTTATATCACAATTTTGTTGATAAAAGGATGTATTTAATGATTGTTTTACTGATTAATTTTCAGTATCCTTTCTAATAGACTTGTTGGGTATATATATCAACACTCTTATGCTGGGATCATTAAAACACAACTGGTTTGTAGTATGTTTCTCTGATTGTTACGTGCTCGTGAATGCACCAAAGAAAAGATTCCAAGGAAGGGTCACATCAACTTATTCTAGATTTATCCTTTGAAACTAGCATTGAAATGACAAGCTAGGTATTGATAGTTGGTTCCCTTTTTTTGTTAGAGGGGTCTAAAGGTCGAGCATCTGACCAATAATCCTTAGGCTTTCTTGGTTTCAAAAGATGTCTGTAACTTGAGGGGGGATATAGTTTGCCTAAGGCATGTCTTGTGGAGCCTCCTCGTTAAGGATTTGACCTGCCAATTTGGACACCATTTAGCCACATGTGGAAATGAAAGCTCAACAATATTTTGATGCAACTTAGGAAATCTTGATCTATTTATGGATATTGTGATGGAAACTTCAACAACATGTAAATTCTAGAACTAAATGCAAAAAATGAAAATTCAATCTGGAATTGAAGTAGTGTTACTCATTTTTCAGCCATATCAGATTTATAATATTCATATCTAGTATATACTTAAAGTGAGATTAACAATGGTATAAACTGCTGGTTGAAGTTTGAAATGATTTTGTAGGTTGTAGCCTTGTAGGTATGTATTTCGTAGTGAATACCGAACACAAGAATACCCAAAGAATGGTCAATTCAAAGGACTATATAATATTACAATGACTCTTTCCTAATATGTGAGATCACAACAATTTTGATGCCAGATTGGAATGAAACTTCCATAGAAATCTATGCCTATTGACTTCAATGATTACATGGAAATTTAAATCGTTGCTCTTTTCAAAGAGATAGAAAGTCGAAGATTTGGCACAGGGAGTCGGATGTCCCTTCTCCACTATTTTTACCATGACAATAAGGATGTCTATGACCATAAGCCCCCTTGAAAAAGTATTTGACCCCTTCAGTGACATAGACCATGGCTGTGTTGCTTGCCTGAGGAGCCCCACAGATGGACTTTTCACGGTACAAGTGTGGCGGTTGAAATATCATAGTATCTTGAAGTTGACTGGGCAAGATCACAGTGAGCTGGAGAGATCTCACAACCACTATTGGAATGTGGGAATATGACACTAAAGCTTTTGGAAACAAATAATGTGGGTTGTTAATCAGTATAGGGGCTCTCTAATTTGTTTCTTGTTTTATCATTGGTGCTGTTGGGGGGTAGGTGGGACTATAAGGGGAGGATATACTATTTTGCTGGGGGTAGGTGGGACTATAAGGGGAGGATATACTATTTTGCTATTATTTTCTCACTTGTACATTTGTCATCTTCTTTTCTATTATGAAATTGAACATCAGGTCTTCTTAATATATGTAGCATAACACTAAAAATAACTGCAATAACTGATTATACGGTGGATCCCTTCACCAAATTGTCATTATATCTTATTATTTCAATATGTAAATACATTGCAGGTTGATTGTTTCCATGCATTGCGTAGAAGTGACCCTCCTTTCGTTTCTTCCACACTTTTCATCAAACAAGGGCTTGCTTCCTTTGTAAGTGCTGATCTTTGTTCCTTTTCATTCAAAAATTGCTCTGATATTTGGGCAGTTCTATCAATGCATGATGATCCCCTGGATCATCTAAAATGTTCTTTCTGAAATTGGATGGCTAAGTAACTTATGTTGTTGGATACTCGATGTTATATATTACTTGTTAACCATAGACGGACCTATTGGCTATGTGTTTCATCTTTTATTTATCAATTTCTTTAGTGCCCATATTGTATTAGCATTTGGAGCCAAAGTTCCGTATGTGTTATTGTGTATACTATATGAGAAAGTTATAGACAATTACCGGGATTGTAAGTTTGTAGGCTATGTTTATATGATTGTGTCATTATTATTCTAACAACCATGATTGCTTTTACCCCAATCCCAACAACCATGATTGTTAGGCAGCAACCTTTACCGTTAGAGCAGATATTTATGTTTATTTTCAGTGAACTTTCAAATTTTCTATTACCAGTTTTGGATTAAAACATAGAAAGTTGAAACACTTTACCTGTGTAGATAACATGATATATTTTTTATAATATAGACAATAAGATTTGCGCATGATTTGGTTCCAGGTAACATTCATCACAACACATTTTGATGATGTGAGAATATCCAATGCATATCTAAAAGATCTTCTCCTACAGTCTATATCCATCTTGGTACAATTCAAGGATTATTTGGGTGCCTTCGAGGGAAATAGGGAAGCCGTGTGAAGAATGCCTAGGGCATTGTTGTCTGCTTTTGACCATAGATCTTGGATCTTAGTTACAAATATATTGGTCAGACTGTGCAAAGGTTCAAGTTTTGGTTCCTCGAAGCATGGTGAATCATCATCCTCTTTTATTTTTCAGTTGAGCTTATAGAAAAAAATACTTTTGGTTTCAAAGCTAGTATGTTTCTTCTAGTTTTAATATGTATTTATTCTATGAAGGGTCTAATAAGAGATGCATGCCTTGAAGATGAAGAACTTTTCTCTTGTTTCCTTAATCAGCTGTTCAACACCCTTAGTTGGACCATGACTGAATTCTTTATTTCTATTAGGGAAACACAGGAAAGCTCTCAGGTACAAACTTTTCTTAAACTTTATACGTAGTGGACTCATTTCATGTTATTTCTAATCATGATAAATAAATGTTCCAAAATTTTGGCATCTCGAGTTCTGTATATAATGAAGAGTTTTGAAAGGGATGTTTACATGTTAAATGTTCAAATATATAACAAACCCAAATGCTTCTTTTGCATAAGATGCAAACATAAGGACAGTATATTGCAAAAGCTATTTCAACCAATTGTTTCTGAAGTAACCATATCACTAGGTACGGGGTTTTGGTACGTTATCACTACAAAAGAACCATGAAGATTGTTGGCATGATATTTTCTTTCTTTACATTTCTATAAAAATGATTTGGGCTTATGATTATGTGTTCAATTCAAGAAAAAACAATATTGATGTTCATGTTAATTGCTGTCAGGATGTATTTTTAATGTTATATGTCAACTGTTCAATAGAGTATACATATTATCTGTATTGCACTAATTTACTGCAATGCTACACAATGCAGTTCACATAAAACATTGACACAAACGAAACATGCTTGGATCCCATAGAGAAGCTCACATAAGTCAAAGAGCACGTGCAACCTTATGGAGCTTGCTTCCATATGATCTCCTATGCTAGAAGAAAATGTAAAGTTCACAACTATTGGCTACAACAAGAACAAAGATGATAACAAATAGTCTGCCAAATCATTCCCTCTTTAAGTGAGTGCAGTATCTTGAAGTTGAAGACGTATTGTGACCACCAATGAAAGCGCATGTGTTATCCACAAAGGAAAAGAAGACAATGATTGCCTCTCGTCAGCCTAATTTATGGAGATCAAGCTGTTTCATCCAGTTTCTATTAGAGTTTATAGAGTTCTACTCTAGTTTGTATTGTGTATCTGTAAATCCATGGATCAATTGTAACTTATATTTTATGTCTTGGAAGATATACAACTCTTGTGTCCCGTGAATTGCATATTAATTATTGATATAAAGTAAATGACTCATGTCATTTTCTGCTACAATAGCAACTTGTGTTTCTAAGTCATATGCAAGCTTACTAATACATACTCTACCCGATCTGAATATATGACATGAGTACTTTGTTTGTTATTAATTCGGAGCAGTCAAATATGTTGTTTATGGCCATATCATTGAACCTAAAGGCTAGCAAGAACATCCATTTTTTCCACGCTTTATACAGTGGATAGGCCCTTCCCGCCAAATTACCAACCGAAACTGGAGCATACTATTGTCCACACTGATAAGCGTGGATCATTTAATATTCACACACATAAGTGTTGATAAAATATTACACCAAAAAGCGTGGATAAGTGGTGACATGAAATTTTGCCACCCTTTTGTTCGGTGTGGAAATTGTATTTATCCACGCTATAATGAGTGGAAAATTATTATTTATTGCGTGGATAAACATAGAAATTTCTTGTAGTTACGAAAAACACTCCCCAGGTAGAAAATCACACCCTAATGGTTACGCATAAATGTCTACGATAGTTAGCTAGTCAAATTATCTACCATCCATAAAATAGTGGCAAAATGTATTATTCATCGGATATTTTTTTCATAAGACAAACACAATAACATGTGGGGTCATTGACCCAATTCAACCTGTAAATAATAATCTGTGAAGAATGGGATATGTCAACAAGTGGGACGAAAGAATAAGTATTTCAAAAAATTGTCTCATTATGGAAAAATGTAGTCATATAAATGTCCATTAAAATTAGGGAAGAGTACATACCTTCAATACTGTTTAAATCTACGTAAATGTCACCTAAGTTTGGGCCCAAATTAATATCACCTACGCATAACATTATATTTTGTGTTAATATTCTTCCTTATGCGATATTTACTCCAGCTAAACGCTCCCTATGAAAATCAGTATTTGGCTCAAAGGTCCGAGTTAGACGCCCGAAAGATCCCATGTATGGAATCACATACTGTCACGTAGTTAAACCATACAATTTTCGAAATTGCAGAATTTGTTACAAGGCGAATAACGATTACACACTCTGATTTCTCAACATTGGTGTTAGCAGGCGTAGGCTTGCAATTCAGAAGCATCGGCACCAACCCATCTTTCCCGCTTAACTACAGGAGCAATCGAAAGGATTGGAACTCCCTTCGTGGGTGAATTCCTATACAGAGATCAACATCCTCGCAGGTGGCTAGCCCTCCTACCTGTTCCCTGGATTCCCGATCTCATTCATCTGCTCCCAACTCCGTCCGATGGGTGAAGGACTCACAAATCGTGGAATCAAGATGAGTTCCTTGCCTTCAAAACTCGGCAAACCCTCCTGCAAAACACCCATCAGCACTGCCGGCGACACTGACGCAGGCAGGAGACGGAATTCCTGGGACGAGATGGTAGGCGGGAAGAAAGCCCAAAATGGATCGTAGACGTACAAATACTGGTCTTTCCAACCCGGGCTCCTCAGCGACGAACATGACAGAAACAAAACAAGGCCCGAAAACCTTCTTAGGTAAAAGCCACAACGGAGTTTGGGTTGGAAACAAATATCTTTTTTCCCGGCTTGTAAATATGCCGGCAAAAGTCTAAAATTATGCCAGTAGCCACATTTCTAGGCATTTTATATAAGCCGGATAATGCCGGAAAAAAATATGGCAAATATGGCGTAAAAAAATATTCCGACAACTTTTAGATGCCGGATAATATTACCGGCATACAACAATATGCCGGATAATGACACCGACACGTTTGGAAAAGACATCAACACCGGCATTAATTAGATGCTGAGGAAGTATATTATGAATCTTATTGTATCTATACTAATATAAAAAGAGCAAGTTTGATGCTGTGCTCTCCTTGATTCACTCTCTTCTCTCCTTTTTTCAAGGAATTTTACTCCTACAAATATTTTTTTTCACTCTTCTATTAACTTTTATTATCTTTAATTCTGTATTTCTCTCTCCATTCCACGGAAACGGTTTCTTGATTCTCTCCTTTCAAACAAGCAACACAAATATCTTTTACCGTAGGGACCATTTCACATACGAGTCTTCTCCCCGTACATTTCCAACAAATTTTATATGTCACGTTCATGTGCGCGTGTGCTTTCACTAGTATACCTTTAAATGGCAGAATTCACATATGTATGTACAGACACCACTTAAACAATATAGACATGCACACACCTAAACACACCCTCGCAAAGAATTGAGAAGACAAGATCCAATATGACAATACAATCTTTTATTTATTTTGATTCAAATGTTTGCTTCGGCATACAAAGCGTGACATTCAAATGTATGTAAAATAAAATAATTACAATTTTGTACACCATAATCACGTTCAATAATCCTAGCCTTCAATTGATCCTTGCCGAAGATGCTATGCTAGCCAAGGAGTGGGTAGCCTTGGCTCTTGTCGTAATGGATTGTAACTGAGATTATTTGTATAAGATTATCAGGTTTAAGGCTGGCGACCTCTTCATTAATTTACTCCCAACTTTCTGGACTGGTCTGATCATAGAGCTCATCTCTGATCAACAACACTTTGCCAAGCATTGCACACTGCATGCAGTAGGAAACACAAACATATCGAGTCAAAGGTCGGCGACCAAGCTATATATGCGCATACTTTGCGTTCATGAATGTGCGTTCTCCCTAGTAACATGGTAATAGAGCTCCGACGAGTATGGATGGACAAGTGCACTGATGTGTATCCGTGTCTTGACCAGATAGAACACAGATGCTATGGTTTTTTCTGCTTAGCCTAGCCTCGTCTCTTCGAGTCGGCGCACACTTAGAGCAACAGAGAAGCATAAGGACCTGTGTTGGATGATCTCCCACACCCCAAACTACGCTCCAGTTTTCATCCCTGCACATAGCATGGCGCACATTGAAAAAGAAACCAAAGAATAAAAAAGTGAACACAGAAGGTATCTATACAAAAATATGCACCGACATAGTACAATGAAAAACATACCTGATAATGGAATAGCTTATGGAATGGTAAGCTCCACCAATCTCAAGCTTAACCGGTGCCCTACCACTTCCCATATGTATGGTATTTGTACGATTCTGTCAAAACAACATGCTCTCCGTAAAAAAAAAGACAGCTGATTACAAATATAAATCAAGAAACAAATGAAGTTCCCTGATTCATAAGCTCTGCATATATCATGCATGGGCTTTTCGTTACTTATAAAATACCAACAAACTACGAACTTTATATTGTACCATGTTCAATCTGAATAAAAACAGAGTTACATACCATTAGTAGGTTTTCTCCCTAGTTACTTTGCCTTCTTCGGCATACTCCAATTTACTTATCAGTACAAAACAACTGTTGCACTTTGAAATCTTTCAGCCGTTTGACAACTTTATAAACCGTACTCCTCTTCGAATCATGTGAAGGAGTTGAACTGCATAAATAAAGAAATTCATTACTAGTATTCATGGCTACACTGGTCGGTGGCCGGTCTAAATCGCGCGTCCAAAAATGGAGGCGGATTTGAGGTAGTCGAGCTTTTACATTTATAAATCCGAATCCTTCTAGGCCCCCGCAACTTTATTTACGGGGTCGAAGTAGATATACGGGGTCGAACACAGGGACAAAGGGGGTAGTGTTGAGAACCCAGAATCGACACGCTACACTCCGGTGGGTATAAAGAGATATAAATTCCCAAAAGGAAAACAGCAAGATGTCACAAATAAAACAAAGAAAACTATCTCCAATTGGAACTACAAGAGAGATTTAAGGTTTTAGTCATTTAGTAGTTTTTAAGGGTTTTCATGCAACAGAAACAGAAAGATAATACTAGAACTAGGGCAAGATGCGAAGGATAAGACTACATCAAAACAAGCGGCGGCAGTAACACCTGCACCCCTCCTCTCAGAGCGGGTACTTCTAACCAAGCGTCAACACCCCTCTCGAGGTTGTCGGACTTAAGTTAGAGTGGAATGTTACGGAAACAACTCCGTTCCAGGCACTCTCGTACTCCAGAATCGGACCAAACACTAGAGCCACAACACGACTCTCGAAGCTGTTGCGACGGAAAAACACGATTCGGTAGCTAAGCGAAACACGATCCAAACATGCAAGCTAGAGTTCAGATATCAAATATAGCAGTCATCCAATATATCGCACCAAGCATAGAGCAACAAGTAATTAATCTATTCTATTTCCATAACATTAAAGGTCTTAATACATTGCGTAAGAAAGGAATTAAATAACAGAATTAAAGATAGATGTCACCTTCTTGATGTAGAAGGGCGACAGACTACATCGGCTCTCCCGCCCGATACCGGACAGGGGCCTAGCCCGATACAGCGGTGTCGGGCGGCACACTCTCTCGAGCGGCACACCACGACGACCAGCTGTATCGTTCAAGGACCTGGCCGATACGCTCAAATCAGGCGACACACCCTCTCGGGCGGCACGCATGACGGACGAAGCATATCGGGTTCGATATTGTGTCGGGCATGGAGCGACGCGTCCTACTGTCGGGTACTTGTGTAGCTCGTCATCGTTGGCCGATATCGGCCCGCAGTGTCGCCCGGGACTATTCTAAGTGAACTATCCCCTCCCTCTCGGGACGAGGAAGAGCTCACCTAGTGTCGCCCGGCACGAGCACTGGGGCACGATACTTCTGCTCTCGCAGTTTCCTCCGAAGATCACTCAAAGCTCCCAACTGTCCGAATTCCGAAATATCCGAACTGTCTTTTCGGCTTCCTGTAGCTGCTATTTATAGGCAGCAGTTGGAGGAAGTTATGGTACTCGAAGCGCCACGTGTCCTCCTTATTCGCGGGTCAGTGGACAGCCGATACTGGTATCACTTGGCTCAGGAGTGTCGGCTATCTGTCACGTGATGGACGGCGCGCCTGCCGGTGGGTGGCTGTGTCGCCCGACTAGCTGGGCTGTCGGGCGAGCTGGGCTCCCTGTCGGGTAGAAGGCGTGTCGTCCATCTGCTCCTTCTTGCGCGACATCCTTTTGTCGTGCGTCATTGTGTCGCTCCACCCTGTCAGGCAGAGGTTGTATCGGGCGTCAGGAAAGCCGAAACAGACTTGGACTTATTCTGTGGGCCGGGACGGCCTTATTACACCAAAATGAGGAAAAATTCTACAAAAGATGGAAATATAGGATTAAGAGCATTGCTTGGCCAATTATTGCGAAAGTGCATACAAAAGAGAGGAAAATAGCTAGAAATGACAGTTTTGATAACAGAAAAACAGTCTAAAATATCACAAAAATTGGTGTTATCAATTCTCCCAAACTTAGCGTTTTGATTGTCCTCAATCAATATTTAAACTTTATTTTGTGATGCTTCTTCTTGTTTGGTACAACTTTCAGGCCAAGAGGTAAAGCGAGTATAGTAATGCCTTTAGAGATAATGCTGTCTCATTACGAACAAAAGATCTTGTGTTTCCTGCCTTATTATTTCAGTAGAATTTTTTCTACAGCTTCAGCGAGACTTTAGTGTATGATTCCGAAGTTAGCTTCCACACCAAACAGCTTTATTTTTAGGGCAGAAAGTTGTGTAAAGTGTAGGCTAAGGCTTTTTGGGTTTTTTAATCTTGTTTTCCATCAGTCCATCCAGGTAAGGATCCGTTAGCGGGAAAGTGGTCCCTGCAGTCCAAGCCAGTTGGCTTTAGAGCAGTGATTTCACATCCTACGTATCACTGCCCCAGATCTACCATGCCTAGAGATGGGTACTTTTGGAAAACCAACGGATATATATATTTTTTCTTTTCTTTTATTGGGCACAATTCTCATGCTTTTATTCACACTCATAAGGCTTCTCTCTCTTTTTGGGATTTTCGTTGGGTAAAGGGGAAACAAAGAGATTTCTGCTGTTTGGGCAACTTTTTTCTTCTCCATACTCGTCTCTTAGCTATTTGCGAGATTATTATATTTTTCGAAATTTTTGGCGTGGAAAAACGTAATCTTCTGTTTGTTTGAAGCAACATTATCAGAAAGATATAACATAACTTGTATCTCGTTAAGCACAAAGAAAACTAACTTTGCAAGCAGTTGCATCAAGTTTTTACTAATATAGACTTCGTACATATGCATGGGAAAAAAATAAGCAAAATTTTTCAAAATTTTTATATGAGCAAGGGTAAAAATACATGATATAGGAGGAGAACTGTAACACCCAGATTTTCATAACACATGAGCGGAAACTATATTTTTTTTTTTCTGAGAGTGTCACAAACATGATAATCATTGCAATAGAAGCAAATGAAACACTTTGCATAATTGGAAAACTGATTCATACATAGTTTTGATAAAGAAAAACAAGTCATATAACATACTCTACTAAGAATACTGTGCATAATAAAATATGTCTAAACTCTGGATCGTCTCGGTAGATGGCAACCCACTAGGCAAGCTTGAAAACCTGCTACACCTTTTCTTATTCTTTAAATCTTCCGCTGCTCCAAACCCTGCGGACATCGCGTCCCCAGCCATGCATTGGGAAAAACGGTCGTTAGAGTAAGTGGCATGAGTATTCTAAAATGTACATTACTGAAGAGCTAACAAGGTTACAAAATATTATAGGACATTATAAAACTGATAGCAAAAGCTGATTAAAATATGAAAATATAATATCTCTCGACTTCTTTAACTCTTATCTTTCTACTCTATCTTTTCTGGAGACCTATATCATGGGTCTCATGACCTACACCAAAGTGTTTAGGTCATACTTATCTCATCTGAATTTCTCTCATCAAACTCCTGGATGAGATTACAGACATGTTCTAATCTAAAGTATCTTTTATTTACGATTTTTATCTATTTGTGGCCACCATTATACAATAAGTCCTCCTCTGTGACACCGAAGTGTCCTCTATGGTGCAACACACCCTCTGTTGGCACAACGTGCCCTCTGTTGACACCGAAGTGTCCTCTATGGTGCAACACACCCTCTGTTGGCATAACATGCCCTCTGTGACACCCGCAGTGTCTGGCGCAATGCGCCTCTGAATCGTCCCGGGACTCTCTGGTGAGGACTTATTATATAATGCATTATGCGAATGTTTCAAATTAATTATCTTACGTCTATCTTTACTAAATACTGAATCTAAACTTATCTGAAACTGAGTACTAAACATGTATTGAATTCTGAATCTGAATCTCTTCTCTTTAAAATCTGAATATAATCTATTATAGAATTTGGATATGTATCTCAAATTACAACATATTTGAGATTGGGTCTATATGCATATCATGTACCTTTTATTCAAAATATGGCTACTCACACAGTGAGTAGTCTAGGTCTGAATCTAAATCTCTTATTCTTGAGTTCTAAACTGATCTGTTATTGGATTTAATCATGTATCTCATTATCTAGGTAAACTTTATTCTAAAACTCTGATTTGGTAAGATGACTTCATTATACCAATTATATCACACATGAGTCTAATGTCTTATGAGACGAGATCTAAAATGAGTATAGAAATAATAAATATACAAAAGTAACTTAAGTAATGTGTATAGCAAAAGTATGATTTCTAATTCTTGGCAAGATAACTCAGTCTCTGTTAAAACCTCATCAAAATCTGATCTTAATGGACTTAAGTCTTAAAATCATAACCATAGAATAGAAACCTTAGAAAATCTTAAGTTGCATCTTAATCATACTCAATTTAATCTCATTAAGTCTGATCTCAAAACATTTGTATGAACTTAAATCTTAAACCTTAAGGTAGAAATCATATAGATTCTCATCGTGCAACTCAATCATGACTTAATATCTCATAATTTGATAATATCATCACAAACTCATGTTACAACATCTTTAATGCCACTAGTACAGTTATCCTAGAAATTGGGCCATGGTCTACCATGTGCAACACCCATATTCTCACATAATACTTAACTTTTAAACATCAACCTTATTAAAGAATCTATTTTACTTCTTAATTTCTTAGATCACTACATATATAAGAAACCTTGATGACATGTTCCTATTTGAAATCTCAATACATGGTTACATCTATATTTAAGAGATATGATAGAACTATATTTTCTTATCCTTCTTATGAACTTAACTTCATGATCTAGAATCATTCCATGACACACCACTACTTAAGTATTGAGCATATGAATTTCTACAATCATAAGCACATAAAATATTTCTTACATATTTAACTCAGAATGTAGGACATGAAGGTCTTATCTAAGAAGCATGTAAATGTACTTGATTTGATAAACGTAAATACTCATGGGCATGAACCACTTACCTCTTATACAGATGGCATCAATAAGGAGGTCTCCATTCTACGTTCCATAACTTTAATAACCTGGATATCATCATAGTTTTATCAGTCCAAGCCTATATTCTCTCTTTCTATTCCCAAATCTCAAAACCCCATCTTCCTAACTACATATACCAACTTAGGGTTCTTATTTAGACTAAACATAACTTTAATATAGAATCACCATAAAATCTTGGCGTTAAAATAAAATAAAACGCATACTATATAATAAATATTATCTTTATACTCAAATAAGACATAAATCGTCTTATGCACTAATATGAACATATACTTCATATAATGAGAATAATTCTCAAACATAGTCACATATTCTATACTTACTGACTCAATTAGAAAATCAAAGTAGAATACCCTCACATTACTAATATCAGGCCTAATTGTCCATACATATATCACTTATTGTCAAGATAATCATCTATTACCCACACATAATGGTCACTCAGGTCCAAATCTTAATACAAATATGATAACACCAGAAAATCTATCAAATCTCTAGAAAAGTAATCACACAATATAGTAAGATCATGTATAAAATATTAGATCATTTAAAAAAAAATCATATCATGAGTGAAATACCTAAAATACCCTTATTAGGGTTTACATTAAAAACCTCATTAAAACTTCATATATGAAAGATCAGGATCTGGATTAATGTTAAACATATAAAAATACACATTCAGTAAAATTTGTATAAATTTCTAAAGGCGTTTACTATTTTTAATTGGCAAAGCATCAAAATCATATAGTTTTGTTTACCCAGAATATAATAAATATCAGACATCAAAATTATACTCTAGAACTATTTTTACATGATAGTACACTCAAATAGATTTCCATACGTACCTTGTTTGTCCCAAACCGAAATCTGTAGCTCAAGATATGAATTTTAGAAGTTACCTTACTCAAGATTAATCTTGACCGTTGATTTGAGATCCAATGGACCGGATTGTTTCTTCTCCAAACGACACCTATGCCTCTCAGGCCTTCCTCCTTCTTTGACGCACGCATAGGAGCTGCGGCTCCCCTGTTTCAGTCTTGCTCACGCCGCCATCTATAGGCGTCCGATCCATGCGTGGAGGCCACCAATAAGCCGCCAACATCTCCGAGCTGCTACCCTGGATAGTGCGCACCCCCCTCTGGGCGCGGCCAAGCCATGGATGGAGGGTTTTAGACCTGTAACTCCCATGGCCGCCGCCGGCCTGCTCCCTTTCTTCTTCTTCGATCTCCTTTGCTAGCCCACGATTTTGACTGGAACCCTAGCCGCGAATTCGTCCAACCCTCCGGATCTACAGAATGAGGCTTTTATAGCCTTTTGCCCTTCGGATCTCGGGCAAGGCTCCCTCTTTGTGGGGGCTCTGTTCCGCCCCCTGTTCTGTTGGGCGCGGATCTTCAGTCCGATACGGACTGGAGTCGCCCCACCCCTTTTTTTATTTTCTTTTTCTCCTTCTTTTTGATAAAACTCTAAACTAAAGAAATATTTATACAAATCACTCTATAGCTCGGTTTGACTTCAAATTTTGGGGTAAATACTATATTACCATCAACTTTATAGGAGAAATATTTTAAGTAAAAACTAGTTGTACAAATACTCCAAACATGTCTTTTAAATAAAAACATTATAATTACAAATTTAATTACCTAGACCACTATATACAACAAAATCATCTAAAATTTCTCTCACAATCTTATATTCTAATTATTATTCTACGAAAAATATTTTGAGCATTCATTATGACCACAAAATACTTCATTCTCAATTTGCACTCCAAGGACCTATTTGTAGAATTTAATTGGTCCAATAGGGCTGAAATTGAGCTCTAGGGCACATGGCCCGTCCCTTAGCATTTCAAAGGGTCCCTTAGTTTGATTGTGTTCCAAATCATGAAAATAAGTCTTCAACCCATATAATTTCTTAATTGAAGCCCATGTATGACACATGTGATCAACATTTCTTAGTTACATAACAGGAAGACCTAAGCTAGGTCTAAGGCTCTCATGTCATGAACTGGACTCATCATATTATATATTCGTCACCTTATTGTCCATAGGAATAATTCATTTATATTCATATACAACCGACTACAATCATACACATTAAAGTCATTATGTGTGTATTGGTTGATCAGATGGCTTGGATTACACATTTTGTGTACTTGATTATATACCTAGCCATGGTTACATTCATTACGTCTCTTGGCATGCCTTCACTAGAAGACCCCACATTAAAGGCTTACATTATCTATGAAATTGAGGATGTTACAAGAACAAAATGGCACAAGAGAATTTTTATACCCCCTTCACTGGCACACGGGTACCCCCCCCCCCCAAACTTACTCCGCACTCTGTCCCAGAGTAGCGAAGAAAATAGGGTGAGTTCATGTTAGCCCAGTGAAGGTTATCTAGCCGGTTCGCTTGTGCCTTGGAGAAGCTGCAATATGCTTCTTTGCTGCAGCCTCCTTATTTTCTCATTTGGAAACAGCCAGAACAAGTGCAAAGCTCTCAAGATGGAAGCTCGGGAGCCCTTAAAAACACTTGTGGGCGCTTCCTCCTTAAGAAGATGGAACCGGAATGCCCATATTCCACCCGGAGGCCACCGACAAAAGACTCGTGTTGTCTCTGTAGATGGTCCTAAACCATCGCAGAAGACAGACTATTATAAGAAAGTGATCTTCCTCTGAAGCTACCATATCAAGAAAAATTCTCCCGCTCTCTATCTGCGGTAGTAGACGACTAGCTGCCTTGGGGTATTTACGTTTCTGCCCGACAGTTGTTGCTTCCGCTCGGCTGGAGGTTTGCCCTGTGTGACCCGTCCCTATTATCAAGTCCAACGATCATCTAAATGTTAGGTCGGCAAAGACAGGAATCATGATAAGACTTATTTCAAAATCCGGGTATCGTCCATCGAAAGGAAGCTCAAGATGATACATGGTTGGACGATATGAGGAGGGTTGTGTGGCACACACTCCGCCCGACACGGATATATCGGGCGATAAGGTCGCTTAAGATCAACTGCCCGTCCGGTCGTCACAAAAAAATGTGTCGCCCGATAAGGCGTATCGGGCAAACACTATCGGGCGTTATTTTCGTGCTTAACTGTGTTGGGCGATACAAAATTGACTAGGCTCGTAAAACCCAATAAGCAGCGTGATATGAAAACTCGTGTCGGGTGATAAGTATGTCGGGCGATAAGCATGTCGGGTGATACCTTTGCTCATAGGTGCCATCACCCGATATAAGGGTGAAGGAAAGCTGGCCGACACGTGAGCAAAGGTGGATCACTGCATGTGTTACAGGTGGCTGAAAAGAGAAGTGAGGAAGCCCGACACGTTGAGCCCACATTGCTATATATAGCAAGCTCAGTTGGGGGTAAAACGGGCATTTCTGGGGTGCACGTCGGCCGACGAGTCAGGCAATTCCCGAGACGAAGGTCACGTCAGTTAAATCAAGGGCATTTATTTCCATGCACGATACGGCGGTTGCTCGGGAATACTATCCGCCCTGGTTCTTGTGGTTCCCCAGAAACTGCGGCCTGATACAAGCATGACTGCGTGCCAGCTGAGCTGCTGCCCGACACGGCTTAAAACAGGCGGCTGAAAACCAAAGCTAGGAGAAGGAGACGGTTTAGGGTTAAGCCCCCAACCTCAGAAAGTATGACAACGGTGGCCCATAAAACAGAGGAGTCGGTGCGCTCGACGCGTGCACCGGCTCGGGCTTTATTATAATTCATAAATTTTGTTTTTATAGGTAATAAGAAAAATGCATCCTACTCTACGAAAGAAAGAAAAACTCGAGCTGCCTCCCGAGTTGCGCTGAAGTTTGCGTCGTCAGTTCGAACGGTGTAGGATCATCTTGTTCAGCTCCCGACCATACCCATATCTTGCAGACTGATCTCTGCTCTCCTGACAAATGCTTCATCTTCATAGAACCTTTTTACCATGTGGCCATTTACTTGAAAGACCCTGGTCGGATCGTCTTTATCATAGAGCTCCATCATTCCTGATGTGTATATTTTTGACACTATGAACGGTTCAGACCACCTCGTTTGTAACTTCCCAGGAAAAAGACGAATAGAGGACTTGAATAACAAGACATTATCCCCTTCGCTTACATCTTTTCTCATGAGGTGGGCATCGTGCCACAATTTTGTCCTCTGTTTGTAGATTTTTGCATTTTCGTAGGCTTTCATTCTCATCTCTTCGAGCTCTTGAAGCTGCAAAAACCTTTTTTCTCCTGCTTTGTCGAGGTCCATATTTAGGAACTTGATTGCCCAAAGGGCCTTGTGTTCCAACTCCAAAGGCAGGTGGCAGGACTTTCCGTAGATGAGACAGTAGGGGGTGGTTCCAATGGGTGTTTTGTAAACAGTACGGTAGGCCCAAAGTGCGTCGTCAAGCTTCATGGACCAGTCTTTCCTCGTTCGGTTGACAATTTTCTCCAAGATCTGCTTGATTTGCCTATTGGAAACCTCTACCTGCCCTGACGTTTGTGAGTGGTAGGGTGTAGAGATCTTGTGCCTCACTCCGTACTTGCACAGAAGTGCTTCAAACTGTCTTTCTCCAAAGTGCGACCCTCTGTCGCTTATCACAGTGCGCGGTACACCGAAACGAGGGAAGATGGTCTTCTAGAAGAGCTTGATAACCGACTTAGCGTCGTAGGTTTGGGTGGCTACCGCTTCCACCCACTTCGATACATAATCTATTGCAACGAGTATGTATTGATACCCCCGAGATGGGGGAAACGGTCCCATGTAGTCAATCCCCCACACATCAAATATTTCTACTTCGATCCAGCTTGCCATTGGCATTTCATTCCTCCGCCCTATGTTTCCTGTAAACTGACACTCCTTACAAACCTTCACAAATTGTGCAACGTCTTTAAACAAGGAGGGCCAGTAGAAACCTGACTGTAGCACTTTTGCATCTGTTCTCTCACTACCCAGGTGTCCACCGTAGGGGGAGGCGTGGCATTCTTTCAGGATGTCTGCGGTTTCTTCCTCTGGGATGCACCGCATGTATAAGTTGTCAGCGCATCTTCTGAACATGAGAGGATCATCCCAGTAGTAGTTTTTGACATCCGCAAATAGCTTCTGTTTCTGATTGTACGTGATGTCAGGAGGCAGTTCTCTGCAGGAAAGATAATTACAGATGTCTGCAAACTAGGGTAAGCTTTCTTCTTGAGCTTCAGCCAACATCAGAGCCTCGTCGGCGTAGTCGTCGTTGATTGGAGGCCCTCCCTGTCTCTCAACCACAATCCTTGATAGGTGGTCTACGACCACATTTTATGCTCCCTTCTTGTCGATAATCTCGTGGTCGAACTCTTGGAGCAATAAGGCCCACCTCAACAGTCTGGGCTTTGCGTCTTTCTTTTGCATCAAGTATTTTATAGCCCATGATCTGTGTATACTTTGACCTTAGCTCTGACGAGATACAACCTGAACTTATCGAATGCGAAGACGATCACGAGCATCTCCTTCTCAGTTGTTGTGTAGTTTACTTGAGCCTCGTCCAACGTGCGACTAGCGTAGCAAATCACATGGTGCTTTTTGTTTTTCTTTTGCCCCAGGACTGCTCCAACCGCGTAGTCGCTAGCGTCACACATCAGCTCAAAAGGTAAACCCCATTCTGGCACTAGAAGGATAGGTGGTGACATTAAAGCATTTTTCAGGGCCTGAAAAGCACTGAGACAATCGTTAGAGAAAACAAATTCAGCATCTTTTACCAGAAGATTAGACAGCGGTTTGGAAATTTTTGAAAAGTCCTTGATAAATCTTTGGTAATATTCGGCGTGCCCGAGGAAGCTGCGCACCCCCGTCACGGATCTGGGTGGAGGAAGCTTGGATATGGCTTCGACCTTGCTGGTGTCCACCTTGATCCCACGCCTTGAGATCTTATGGCCAAGAACAATGCCCTCTCGCACCATGAAGTGGCACTTTTCCCAGTTTAAAACCAGGCTGTTCTCCTCGCACCTCTGAAGGACTGATGACAGATTTTTCAAACAGCTATCGAAGTCCTTACCATAGACCAAAAAGTCATCCATGAAAACTTCTACGATGTCTTCTAGAAAATCTGAGAACATCGATATCATGAATCTTTGAAAGGTAGCTGGGGCGTTGTAGAGTCCGAAGGGCATCCTTCGAAAGGCGTAAGTGCCGTAAAGGCAGGTGAATGTTGTCTTCTCTTGATCGTTGGGTAAGATGGGTACCTGGTAAAAACCTGAAAAGCCATCAAGAAAACAAAAGAAATCGTGATGCGCTAACCTTTCAAGAACTTGGTCAATAAAAGGTAGCGGAAAATGATCCTTCTTTGTAGCCTGATTTAGCTTTCGGTAATCAATGCACATCTGCCATCTAGTGACGGTCCTAACTGCCACCTCGTCTCCCTTCTCACCCTTAACCACTGTCATTCCGCCCTTTTTGGGTACTACGTGGATCAGACTTACCCAATTGTTATCGCTGATTGGGTAAATGATCCCCACATCCCTAAGCTTTATTACCTCTTTCTTGACGACCTCCTTGAGCATCTGGTTCAGTTTCCTCTGGGGTTGAGCCATAGGCTTGGAAGATTCATCGAAGTTGATGCGATGCATGCACAAGGCGGGGATAAGGCCTTTGATATCATCTACTGAGTATCCTATAGCCCCCTTGTGGAGCCTTAACTCCTCAAGGAGTCGGTCCAGCTGAGTTCTTGAAAGACTGGCATTTACGATGACAGGGTTCCACTGCTCTTCATCCAAGAACTCGTACTTCAGATCTTCAGGCAACGATTTTAACTCTGGCTTTGGTCTGGGTGCCTTCCCTTGAGGTTCCCCCTCGAGAGAGGCATACTTCGCAGACTCCACCACCTTATGCTCTTCTTGCAATTCTTCGTCAGAAAGGTTGAAGAGGTCGAGATACCTCGCGACTTCAGGATCTTCAAGGTCAGGATCTTGACAGTTTATAGCCCTCAAGAGGGGGTCTACTGTCCGAATGTCTTCCTCTATTTCCTTGTAGAATTTATTGTAGCTATCTGTGAAACATGCTGATTCAGACAGGGATGGGCTTCTCATGATCTCTTTCAGCTTGAAGTCCATATGGTCATTTCCGACCCTCAAAGTGATCATCCCCTCGAAGACATCAATCAGCGTTCTCCCTATTGCCAAGAAAGGGTGCCCAAAGATGATTGGGCAACAGGGGTCTTCAGCTGTGTCGATGACGACTATATCGCAAGGGATGAAGAAATCACCGACCCTGATCGACACATCCTCGACAATGCCGACGGGTCTCTTAAAGGTGTGATCCGCCAGTTCAATCCGCATGTTGGTTCGAACCGTGTCGGTTAAACCCACCCTTTGTGCGAAACTTAGGGGCATGAGGCTGATGCTTGTCCCCAAGTCCGCTAGACCCTTACGCTCGACATTGTCCCCGATGGCGAACGGGATTGTGAATGCTCCGGGGTCCCTTCTCTTATTTGGCATGTCAGGCTTCAGAAGGCAGAGGAGGCAGAAGCTAGGAGCACAGTCTCAATCCTTCCTCCCTTTCTCTTCTTTGTGATAAGGTCCTTGAGGAACTTGGCATATGTAGGCATCTCCTCCAAAGCGTCGAGGAAGGGCACTTCGAGATGCAGTTTCCTGATCAACTCCATGAACTTCTCATGACGCTTCTTCAGATTTGCCTTTATCAGCTTATACGGGAACAAAATCCTAGGAGCGTAAGCATTCCTTCCGCCAAGTAGCTCTTCGGGGAACCCTTGTGTAGACTCTCGAACGCCTGCATGTCTTTCTTCCTCCTCTGTTGGAGTTGCACCCTCAGGTCTTGGCTCGGGTTCAGACCTGACTTCATCAGGGCGCTCCAGCGTTCTTCCAGACCTCAGTACTGCCATTCTGGCAGTTTCCGGGTAGGGGAGTGCTTTTATTGCAAGATTCTTCATCAGAGCAGACATCTGGGTCAGCCGCTGATCGACCTCACACTGGCGCATCTGCAAGTTTTCCATCTGGCGTTGCATGGAGTTCAGAGCTCCAGGGCTAGGAAGCGTGCTATGCACCAGTTTGCTGATGATGGTGTCCTGCCTTTTTATGTAGGCGGAAAGCTGGCCAACCAAGTTAGGCTGGCTCACCCTCTTGCCTCGGCCCTGACATTCACCCTCAGAAAGAGACTGGTCCAAACAAGACATGGTATCAAAGCTCGGTGGAACAGGTCACATCTTTCAGGGTTCCTGAAAGATCATGAAAAATCAAGTTTAGAAAATGGAATTATTAATTTTAAGCAAAGAATAATAGTAAGGAAAAAGAAAAAAGAAAAAGAGTGCTGTCAAACTCATTTCTAAGCTTGAGGCACAGGAGTGTAGTTATCAGATTTGAATTCGTCTACAGTACCGTTTTTGCCTTGTCCCCGGCAACGGCGCCAAAAAGTTGACCGACCTAAATCGCGCGTCCAAAAATGGAGGCGGATTTGAGGTAGTCGAGCTTTTGCATTTATAAACCCGAATCCTTCTAGTCCCCCGCAACTTTGTTTACAGGTTCGAAGTAGATATACGGGGTTGAACACAGGGACAAGGGGGGTAGTGTTGAGAACCCAGAATCGACACACTACACTCCGGTGGGTATAAAGAGATATAAATTCCCAAAAGGGAAACAACAAGATGTCACAAATAAAACAAAGAAAACTATCTCCAACTGGAGCTACAAGAGAGATTTAAGGTTTTAGTCATTTAACAGTTTTTAGGGGTTTTCATGCAACAGAAACACAAAGATAATACTAGAGCTAGGGCAAGATGCAAAGGATAAGACTACAGCAAAACAAGCGGCGACAGTAACACCCTGCACCCCTCCTCTCAGAGCGGGTACTTCTAACCAAGTGTCAACACCCCTCTCGAGGTTGTCGGACTTAAGTTAGAGTGGAATGTTACGGAAACAACTCCGTTCCAGACACTCTCGTACTCTAGAATCGGACCAAAGACTAGAGCCATAACACGACTCTTGAAGCTGTTGCGACGGGAAACACGATTCGGTAGCTAAGCGAAACGCGATCCAAACATGCAAGCTAGAGTTCAGATATCAAACACAGCAGTCATCCAATATATCGCACCAAGCATAGAGCAGCAAGTAATTAAGCTATTCTATTTCCATAACATTAAAGGTCTTAATACATTGCGTAAGAAAGGAATTAAATAACAGAATTAAAGATATATGTCTCCTTCTTGATATAGAAGGGCGACAGACTACAACGGCTCTCCCGCCCGATACTGGACAGGGGCCTAGCCCGATACAGCGGTGTCGGGCGGCACACTCTCTCGAGCGGCACACCGCGACGACCGACTGTATCGTTCAAGGACCTGGCTGATACGCTCAAATCGGGCGACACACCCTCTCGGGCGGCACGCATGACGGGCAAAGTGTATCGGGTTCGATATCATGTCGGGCATGGAGCGACGCGTCCTAGTATCGGGCACTTGTGTCGCTCGTCATCGTTGGCCGATATCGGCCCGCAGTGTCGCCCGGGACTATTCTAAGTGAACTATCCCCTCCCTCTCGGGATGAGGAAGAGCTCACCTAGTGTCGCCCGATACGAGCACTGGGGCACGATACTCCTGCTCTCGCAGTTTCCTTTGAAGATCACTCAAAACTCCCAACTGTCCGAATTCTGAAATATCCGAACTGTCTTTTCGGCTTCCTGTAGCTGCTATTTATAGGCAGCAGTTGGAGGAAGTTATGGTGCTCGAAGCGCCACATGTCCTCTTTATTCGCGGGTCGGTGGACGGCCGATACTGGTATTGCTTGGCTCAGGAGTGTCGTCTATTGGTCACGTGATGGACGGCGCGCCTTCCGGTGGGTGGTTGTGTTTCTTGACTAGCTGGGCTGTCGGGCGAGCTGGGCTCCCTGTCGGGTAGAAGGCGTGTCGTCCATTTACTCCTTCTTGCGTGGCATCCTTTTGTCGTGCGTCATTGTGTCGCTCCGCCCTGTCGGGCGGAGGTTGTATCGGGCATTAGGAAGGCCGAAACAGACTTGGACTTATTCTGTGGGCCGGGACGGCCTTATTGCACCAAAATGAGGAAAAATTCTGCAAAAGATGGAAATATAGGATTAAGAGCATTGCTTGGCCAATTATTGCGAAAGTGCATACAAAAGAGAGGAAAATAGCTAAAAATGGCAGTTTTGATAACAGAAAAATAGTCTAAAATATCACAAAAATTGGTGTTATCAGTCGTCAGCTCATACATTTTAAATAATTGATACAACTTTCAGTCAAGTTATGAACAACTGTGGTCTTTGTTGGCTCCAATCAAAACAACCAATAGAGGCGTACATTTCTTACCACTACACTACAGGATTAGAGCCGTACAACATCTAGTTCTGTCCTCAGACGTGAGACAGTAGCATTGTAGATATTCATGTAGTGGCAATGTAACTTTCCAATTGTGGACCATTAATTAAATAGTTATAATGACTGTTTGTATATGTGGATGCCCACCTTGGCTGAAAGAGCTTTGTCAGAAAGTATGAGAAAACACCAGTGACTATGAATATACTGTATGTTAAGTCAAGGAAGTAAGAGGAGGAATTCTAGGCAAAAATTATCTCTGGTTATGTAAGGGCGTATCATCATCACCTGAGCTCTGTCTTCTGCTGTCTTAGGAAGTTAATCCAAAAAGGAATAATGGACTTCCACTTCAGCCAAAACATTGTTGTTGATGACCATCACAACTTTCAGTATTTAGTTTGTGCTCTAACGTGTATGTTGTAACTGCTTCCTTGACTTGCGAGTCAGGCCACATGGATAGACTTGAGGTAGAGGAAGCCACCACTTATCTTTTTCATGGTAAAGTGGTTTCTGAAATGAACTCAAACCATCAAAATCTGGTGCCAAAATCTCTTGGTCATTGTACTATAAGTGTGTTCTAGTAAGACTGTTTAGTATCTCAATTAGCATATAGTCTTGCTTTGAAGTTGCGGACAATTAATGTATAAATCTAACTAAGGTGTGAGTGTGAGGACCTCAAGCTTCATCCGATCTCATGACGGTTTCCAAGTCCGTATTATTTCAATAGTGTGGTCACTGAGACAGAGCAACCTTTTAATCTCTTGTTTCCACATGAGTTTCTTTTCAATTATAAGAAGTTCCAACCCCATTCCCACACCGTGAGATGCTCCTAGTTTTAAACGTTTGACATATCTCTCCTCCATCATTTCGATCTCTGAATTTTTGAGTTTATGTTGATGTTACACTTTTCCACAGTCAAGTTATTTATCCATATGACTCTTCTCATCAGAACTTTCACCAAAAATAGAGCAACCTCTCTTGGGTGAATGTGCAAGTGCCCGTGAATGAGACTTTCCGGACTAGAAATGGCTACTCTACTAGCATTGTAATTGGTAGTTACATCTTTGGTTAAACTGCTCCCTCGACCATCTTCCATAGAATCAATGAGTAGCTCAGACATCTTCTGTGATACTCCTATCTAAACACCACCTCCCAAGTGACATCACTCTTTCTTAACCCCTCCTCGACAACATTCCCCATTCTCACATCTCTAATGAACACAACATCCCCACAAGACAACCCCATTCTCAAAACCTTTGTTATCACCCTCTGTAGTCCTCACTGACGCAGACATAAACACCAAACACACTCTTGTGACAACAAATTTTCAAACTCTGTGCACAAAACATGTGAGGTTAACACAATCCCTTCTGTGTGTTGTGCTGCCAACACCACAACTGGGATAGCTACTTGGAGGAAGCTCCTGTAGAGGTGGGGTAGGTCCAAGACAATAGGTGCATCTCCAACAGCAGCAGAGAACAACACAGATGAGTGTGCATGAGGTAAGTCTGATTTGGTTTTTCAGTGGTTCTGATTTGGTTTAGCACCCCTTACAATACTGGTGTCGATGGTGGAAGTACACATTCCCTACATACATATGGCTATTGATTCTTATGCTTCCTTATAAAGTCTTGAAGACCATTGCTACAGTTGGTTGGTTGTATTATGAAGGCTGGGATCTAATCCTTCCAAAGAATTTATGTGAATATACTTCTTAGATACATCCAATGAATTACCTCTAATGGCAGAGAAAGATACATACAAAGATGGATACAAAAAGATACATCCGATGAATTACATCTAACAGTAGAAAAAGATACAAACAAAGATGTATACAAGAAGATACATCCAAATACCAGTTACAATATTTGTATTCATTATATCTACTCTCAAGTGATCATTCAGTTAAAAATTTAGTAAGATATAAAGTCGTCTTTATCTTATGTTCTTTCCATGACAAGGTTTTGGTCCTTACATCTGTGAAACCAGCTGCCACTACTCAAACTACCTTGATTCGTTCATTGTCTGCATGTAATTTCCCAATAAAGAAGTCATCCTATTATGTTATTCCAAGGACAAGGGTTTCCATCCTAACATATTTAGAATGGGCCACCGCTATGAAAACTACCTTGATCAGTTCAAGAAGTCATGTAAAAATGTAGAGACTAGTCCTGGTCATTCCAATTTTCCTCTATATGATAAACCTAGAATTACGGAACTAGCTTGCCCCTTTGTAGAGGACATGTCAATAGTTCAACTATAGTAACCAGATCCTATATGAACATGAATAAGAGAAGATGCATGTAAGATGATTACTCCTATGCTAAAACCTACAAGGAACTCAGTAGGCATGTCAAAACTGTGCATCCATGTGCAAAGAAAATCAAAAGGTAGATCGTGCACTCCAATAACAGTAAAGCCTGGAGCAAGACAAGGAATTAGAAAATGTGATGAAGACAATAGGAGATTTTGTTTTCGAGTTGAAAAGCTCATTCAATTCCATTGAGGATGCATTGAACATTATTAGTTGTGATATTTACAAAATTCAGGAACACCATATGATTTTTTTAGCAATGCTCAGAATATTACATCACGTATTCAAGTTTTAAATGAGGGTGATGACACCAATCCCCTCCAATTTGATGAAACTGACCCCTTTCCTATGGCCAATTCTGATGAGGATGGCATTATTATGTCAGGAAAACCATTAGTAGGTAGGTTCAATGTCTTTGTGTTGTGAGGGAAGCAATGTTTCATTGACGGCGCAGTAACGCAGTAACGAGAACAATATAATTGGTACTTGAACTGTAGGGTAGTATGTATGCATTGCATATTATTGGTGACTAAATAATTCATCATATTATATTTAATTTTACACTTCCTTTCTATTTGAGATTGGTGTATTATTCATAATATACATGAGAGAGAGCACCTGAAAGGGCAATATGGTTGTATAAAGCTTATGGACATAAACAGAGAAACAAACAGGTTGCACATGACTTTTGGTTGTTTGAAAAAAAGGAAAAGCACAATACCAAATATATTGATAAACCAAGAAATGTGTACAGGGCATGCAACATGAACTCACTGTCAAGAGTGACTATCAAAGAAAAAGACCCGCGTGTAACATTCCGCTAATCAAAATCAGAACTGCATGTCAATCCATAGTAACTCTGGTTGATCACCTCAACAATTTTCGATTCCTACATGTACATATCTTTGTCATGTACTAAATTTTTATTCAATTTGCAAGTATTGTCTCATACCTCCACAACCTTAGAGAAAGAAAAATTAAATCCCTTGATGAATGTTGTCTTACAAGGGGTTTACTTAAGCAAATTTGTAGTGCCAACTTTTATTCCTCCACACTACTTTTAGGTCATGGACATTGGAACACGGAATACCATAAGCTTCAACCTTATAGATGGTGGTATCGATACCAATATGTTATTAAGTGATTGCACCTCAGTTGTAGGGAGATTTCACACAGGGAATGCAGAGTTGTATCTATAACTTGCAAGTCAGCAAGATCGATAAGGACAAGAAGCTTTTGTTGACAAAATAGAGGGAAGATAAACACCTAGTTGAAGTATTCAACATGGGGAATGTGCTCGTGGTAAGGGAAAACTCGATGTAATCGACCGCAAGCAAGAGGGTGAGACCAGCATTGTCTCACAAGTTAGATCTTATGCTTGCTTCGGCATATTGCGGCTAGGGTAACTGAGGACTCTATTTAGGATTTGAAGGGGTTGGGTCGTTCTCTCAAAACGGGTGCTAGGGAACTGTGAGCCATTAAAGCTCAGCGTCAACGAAATCGACAAAAAGGGAGTCATCGCAGTTTGTAACTCCTGTGCTCAACTATGGGAGATGGTGAGAGTCCGTCTCACTCCTAGTTCTGCCTGATCAATTGGTCGTAACCACCCGATGATATGCATTACCAATTCTACGTTGCGGTCACTATCCAAGTCAAAAGTATGACAGTCAATTGAAATGGCATTAATCAATTATATATATATTCTTCTACACAATTTAAAGGGTGCAATTAACCTTCTTTGGACCCCCAATATCAAAGGATGTCCATTAAACTAATAAGGAACATGATTTAATCTTAAAACTCCATTTTAATTATGCTAATTATGAATGTTAACAAATATGTGATAATAGCTTAATATACTGATAAGTTATTTTCTTTATACTTAGAATTGGATCTAGATGTTGTCTTCCCTCTAGTCTCTCTTTCTAGGGTAAATGGGTTATTATATCAATCTTGATCCCACATCTAAGATTAAGTATGGATACAACAAAATATGTGAAATAAATTCTAAAATGTTCTCAAGTCACATAAAGTCTAATGCTGTAAGGACCCTGACCTGCGTTTAGGGTTTACCCTGTTTGTTTTGCTTAATCTTGGTGCTGTGATGCTTGCTAATCACCTTTAAGTGGTGATTAGGGTTTTGATATGCTTTGTTGAGAGTTGAGAGGGATACTTGCAAATAACCCGAGTTTAGGGTTTTGTGTGCAAGTTGGACATCTTGTGAGATGTTTTTCCCTCTTTGCTTCCTCTAAGGTTGAGAGGAAGGCTTGGGCTTGTTGTTTGAGATCTTTGGGCCTGAGTTGAGCTTGTTTGGGCCTTGAGATGTGTTGTCTGGGCTTGGTTGAGCCTTGTGTCGGCCAGGACCTGCTTTGTGTTGCCCAGCAGGCTGGTGTGTCCCCAGCAGCTTGTTTGTATCGCCCAGCAGGAGTTGTTGCTTGTGTTACCCATGTGGCTTGACCTTGGTTGGTGACACTTGGTGCCTAGCTTGGACAAGTGTCCCATGCCTTTCTAGTGTGTTGGCTTGAACCCTAGGACAAGTGTCCCTTGGATGGGTGACACATTGCATGGTTGTACCATGGTTTCTCCTCCCCTTCTTTCTATATAAGTAGCTCTTCTCCTTGCCTTAGTCTCCTTTGCTCTTTTGGTCTCCCCTCCACCTTGAGTGCACGATACCCCTCTCCATCTTCCTTGGGTTGGCCGATACACTTCCTTGGTGAAGAAGTGGTGGCCGATACACCTTCTTGGATCAGCTTGGTGGACGATATCCCTTGCAGCTCGAAGTCCTTCTTCTTCCTTGCATCAAGGCGAGTTTCATATCTTCTAACCCTAATTTCTTTACCTCTAGCTATGATCTTGTTGCATGTTAGTAGCTTAGCTTGGCTCCTTGCTTTTTTACCTGGCTTGAGTTCCCTTTGGTGGCCGATATGCCCTTAGGGTTTAGGGTTCCTAGGGATCTAGGGTTTGTGATGCTTTGAGTTAGAGGTTGATGGTGACCATGTGTTGGGCGATATCCCTCCATGGTTGGGTGAGTTGGATGATATCTTTGAGTTGGATGACATGAGTGATGTCCCTTTGTGCTGGCCGATATGGTGACCATGTTGGGCGATATGGTCTTTGTGTTGAGAAACACCTTGTCCTTGAGTTGAACGATAGGGTGAGAGTTCTTGGTGTTGGGCAGAATGAAAGTGCTCTTATGTTGGGTGATATCCTTGCTCTTGAGTGGGCGATAGGTCAAGTTAGTGAGGTGTTGGTCGATAAGTGTGGTTGTGTCGGGCGATACCCCTTGTTGTGTCGACCGACATGGTGAGCATGATGGGCGATATGGACCTTCTTTATAGTGGACGATAGACCTAAGTTTCTCGTGGTTGGTGGGTGCTGGACGAAGCCATGCATGGTGTGCTGGCCGATATCCATGTTGGCCGACATCCATGGTGGCCGATAACCAAGGTGGGCGATAACCTAGGTTGGATGTGTGTCGGCCGATAGGCCTTGATGGGTTTTAATAAAGATGGTGATGAGTTATAGTGAGGGTCATGTGTTCTTATAGTGATGGTCTCATGTACTATGGAAGCGCATGTTTATGCTCAAACGATAATGATGCCTTGCAAACAATAATAATGCTGATGATAGTAACAATGATGATAATGGTAGTTGCATAATGATAATGATAGTAAGGATGTTGATCATAATTATGATGGCATTAATGACAATAATGATATGCATGAAGTAATCCTTATACTTAATCGTTAAATGAGAATGGTGATAGTTACTTGCATAATGATAATAATGATAAGAGTAATGAATGGTGACAATTATGATTGCTCGGTATTCTCAACATAATTGTTATATAAAGTGAATACCTTGATTGTTTATATAATCCTCAGATAAGGGTAAGCATAATTATGGTATGATGTGCTTAACAAGCTTGATCATAAAATAGTGTAATATTGATAAATAGATTATCTTGGATGATAGCCCATGATAGTGAGCATATTCCTTGTGATTGAATCTATGGTTATTATGTATCCTAACCATGCAGGTGATGTGTAGCCATGAAAGGGCTATGTGACAGATGTGATGAGTAACATTACCTTGATAATTGTTCTATGAGATTATATATGTAATGTGTTGGTCCCATGATGATGACGTGAGCCTTGAGAGGCAGTGACAGTACAGGATGAAGGATTGATATCCTATGGTATGTGATGATCCTTGATATGGATCTGGATGGTTGGCAAGAGGCCAAGTGGTAACATGTGATGCTGGATCCTTGTGAGGGATCAGGTTGATGAGGTTTCAATAATAATATGATGTTCTTTATTTTCTGTTATATCCTACATGTTATATAACTTGGTTGAATCCTACAATCCATCTAAAAGATACTAATTAATCACAATGAAATATATCATGTAGTTTGCCCTGGCCATAGATCCATCATCATCATGACTTGGTGATGGTGAAACGGATTCTCCTATGGGTTAACCTGGAAGCACATATTGTTGAATATGTGTAGGTTGCTCCTAGCCTGAAAAGAAGGAGGTAAGAGTGTAACTTCGGTTACAGACTCAAGTACGTATATAGAGCATGGTGAACAGGCCCATGGCTCAGGATATGTGATATGTAGAGCATGAATGCGTTCATGGCTCAGAGCACGGTGATCAGGCCCGTGGCTCAGTTGTACTAGCGCCGAGACCTGTACCAAGGCGGGCGAGAGTGAGGGTAGCCTATGGAGCTGACCCAGTGGCTTAGACCACTACAGCATGTGACTACGGTCCTGCTTATGTTTTACTCGTGTACTGACCACGAGGTGGGAGGTTGTGGAGTCCATCTCTTCCATTGATCTTGTATGGCACCAGTCTTGGGCTTCACAGCCAGAGGTTGGATTTGAATGGTACGATTCAAATCCTCGGGGCATAATAACACGTAATACAACCGTTTAGTATTCATTGATTATATCAAACACGAAACATTGGTTGAGGCCTTGTTTGTGTAAATATCTCTGTTGTACCTTTCAGGTTATATGGCAATCTTGTTCTAATAATCATGTTACATAGTGATATATCTTGTCAATCATGTTTCATTGAGAGACATCTGGTTATATGTTTGTGTACAGCTGGTGAGCTTGTCGGTAAGAATAGCTTTGCTATAAATATATACATATATAGACTGCTCTTATTTTACCTGCTTTTAATTACCTGTTGTTATAGCTTAAGCCCCTGAGGTTCTGTAGTTGCAGTGGGAAGTTATGTTTCCCACTGGGACAATTGTTCAATTGTCTCACTCCGCTGGTTTTCAGGTGGTCGAGGTAGACGTGGTCGTGGTGTTGCGGTCGAGCATCCTGAAGAGCAGTAGAAGGCAAGCGATGGATATGCTGCTGTTTTGGTTGTTTGGTAGTAGAGTCTAGAGTCATCCCTATACTCTCAGGTCCTTGGTAGTGTTTTGATGTTGAGTCACGATGAACGATCGATAATGTTTTGTATATCCTGCTGTTGGCCGGATGTGAGCCTCCATGTATATGAACAGGTGATGAACGCATGCGATGAATGAACAGCTGTTTCAGTAAGCTGTGCACACGTATCAAATCCCGTGTATGTATATATATGACATGTTTCTGTGCAGAATGAGGACTGGAAAGTAATAATTTCACAATTTATATGTTTTCCGCAATCAGTTTTAATTAACCCGTATTTCCATAATCTGTGGTTATGGTGATTTCCGCACGTTTTCGCATAACACCTCATTATATTTATGATAATGGGATGTGTTGCCACAAGTTTTGGTATCAGAGCTTTAGGTTCGCTGAGTCTACGGGGATTTAGGACTAGGTTGAGTTGTTCTTATGCATTTTCTAGGTTTTCTTACAAATCTTCTACCCTCAGCAGAAGAAAAGTCAAGATGTCTGGAAACCATGAAGAGCACGCTGGCGAGAACAGCGATGCTGGTTCAGCTGAAGGGCAGGCACAGGGAGATTGGGTGCCTGAGGTCCCCCAACCTAACCCAGCCATTCTTGAACATCCTGCTTACCAACAACTTATGGGGCAGTTAATGGCTACGATGAATCTCATGGTTGAGAGATTACCAGTGCCTCCTCCGCGAGCACAGGTTCCCCATGGAGAAGCATCGGGTATTGGGAAGACCTTCGAGAGGCTTCGCCGAGTTGGAGCTTCAGATTATGCTAGAACTGCTGATTTGGTAGATGCAGATTTGTGGCTGACAAGTCTCGAGAAGGCTTTCTGGATCCTCGACATCCCTGAAGCAGACAAGGTAAAGCATGCTGTCTACCTTCTGAAGGGTAGAGCTGGTCACTGGTGGACCATCGAGGAAGAGAAGCGGCCTGGTGAGGTGATCGGTTGGGAAG
Source organism: Alisma plantago-aquatica (assembly GCA_963693085.1). Classification (NCBI taxonomy): domain Eukaryota; kingdom Viridiplantae; phylum Streptophyta; class Magnoliopsida; order Alismatales; family Alismataceae; genus Alisma; species Alisma plantago-aquatica. The sequence goes on along the minus strand of OY856410.1, from coordinate 392,447,920 downwards.
TGTTTCGACGTGAGTTCGTCACCAGATACTTTCTGAAGACGTATCTGGATGAGAAGGTTAGTCAGTTCGAGAACCTAAGACAAGGAATGATGAACATCACTGAGTACGAGGCCAAGTTTATGGATCTGTTGAGGTTTTGTCCTCACATGGCGACAACAGACGAGGAACGGATCAGACGTTTTGAGAAGGGTTTGAGTGCCGAGTTGACAACCCCAGTGTCTGCATTGGAGAACCGAGAGCGGTTTGCTATGTTTGTGGAATCAGTTCGACGGATCGAGAGGACAGTAAGAGAGAAAAGAGAGTCTATGTCCCTTAAAAGACCTTCTCAGTTTCAAGGAGGAAGGTTTGGTGGCTTTAAGAAGCCTAGGTTTCCGACACTAGCAGTGATGAGAAGCTCTGGTGTGCCATCTCAGTGGTCTCCGAGTAAGGGGAAAGGTTATGTTTCTTCACCGTCTAAGGTGCACAGTTCAGCTTCTGTGGCAGTGACAGGGCCAGCTAGGCCACAGTTTGAAGATAGGGTGTGCTATCTTTGTGGACAGACCGGACATCTCAAGTCGCATTGCCCGAATAGAGATGTTGAAGTGACGCAGCAGTCAAGGCAGAACCAACAAGGATCAGATTGACAGCAACCCAGTGGTAGCAGAGGTCGAGGACGCGGTCAAGCGTCTCATGCTGGATTGTCTGCTCAAGGAAGTAGAGGTCGTGGACAGCAAGCAACGACTCGATTCTATGCCATGAATCAGCCGGAGGCGATAGTCAACCCGCGAGTGGTGACAGGTCAGATGGAGTTATTTCATTATGATATGTCTTCTTCTTGCTTTATATCTGTTCTGGTTGACCCGGGTGCTACAAACCCTTTTATCGCCTATAGTATGCTTGAAAACTGTCGTTTACCTGTTAGCTGTAAGAAGGATAGTTTGTTGTTAGAAACCCTTCTTGATGGTTCTTCTTTGCTTCTAGAAGAGTGTCCATCTTGTGTCTTGTCTTTTTCGGGACATCGCATTCAAGTGGATCTTATACCACTTGATATGCATGATTTCGTTGTTATCCTTATAATGGATACCTTAGAGAAGTATAAGGTTGTTTTGGACTGTGGTTCTAAGCAGGTAGTGTTTGAGGTCGTTGGAGAGAAGTGGATCTTCCAGGGAGACATGAAGATTCTTCCGACATGTTTGGTATCAGCTATGGTGGCAGACAAGTTGTTACGACAAGGATGCGAGGCGTTCCTAGCTCACGTGGTGGATACCATTGTGGTTACCAAGGTGAAGGGTCCTAGTCTTGAGGAGGTATCCGTAGTTCGGGAGTTTGCAGACATGTTTCCTGAGGAGTTTCCTGGTGTTCCTCCACCCCGAGAGATTGATTTTGAGATCAATCTGGTTCCTGGAACACAACCAGTTGCACAATCAGCGTATAGGATGGCTCCAGCAGAGATGGCAGAGTTGAAGAAGCAGTTGCAAGAGTTGTTGGAGAAGGGTTTTATCAGACCGAGTACGTCGCCATGGGGTGCTCCCGTGTTGTTTGTTAAGAATAAGGATGGTTCGATGCAGTTGTGTATAGATTACCGGCAGTTGAACAAGGTCACGATCAAGAACAAGTACCCGTTTCCGAGGATAGATGATCTGTTCGATCAGTTACGTGGTGCTACCGTGTTCTCAAAGATCGATCTATGGTCTGGATATCATCAGTTGAGGATAAAGGCAGATGACATACCAAAGTCAGCTTTCAGGATAGGTATGGTCATTTCGAGTTCGTGGTTATGCCGTTTGGGTTGACCAATGCACCTGTAGTTTTCATGGACCTGATGAACAGAATGTTCCATCCATTCTTAGATCAGTTCGATGTAGTTTTTATAGATGATATCTTAATCTATAGTCGGGACAGGCAGGAGCATGAACAACATCTTCGTCGAGCGTTGACTCTTCTTCATCAACATCAGCTGTATGCCAAGTTTAGTAAGTGTGAGTTCTGGTTGGACGAAGTGGCTTTCTTGGGTCATGTGATATCTTCTGAAGGAGTTAAAGTAGATCCGAAAAAGGTGGAATCCGTTGCGGATTGGGAACAACCGAAAATGCCAACAGAAGTTCGTAGTTTCCTTGGTTTGGCAGGATACTACCGGAAGTTTATCAAGGACTTCAGTGTGATCGCGTTACCGATGACAAAGTTGACTAGGAAGGATGTACCTTTTGTTTGGGATGATCGGTGTCAGCAAGCTTTCCAAAGTTTGAAGGAGAAGCTGACCAGTGCTCCAGTGTTGATTCTGCCAGAGCCTGGGAAAGGCTATGTTGTTTTCTGTGATGCTTCCAAGAAAGGTTTAGGTTGTGTGTTGATGCAGGAAGATCATGTGGTGTCTTTTGCCTCACGACAACTCAAGAAGCATGAGGAGAACTATCTGACTCATGATTTGGAGTTGGCAGTAGTAGTTCATGCATTAAAGATTTGGAGACACTAAATGTATGGGGAAGTGTGTTAGATCTTTACGGATCATAAGAATCTGAAGTACATCTTTACGCAGCAAGAGTTGAACATGCGACAGCGACGATGGATGGAGTTGATCAATGATTACGACTGCACTATCGAGTATCATCCTGGTAAGGCAAATGTGGTAGCTGATGCGCTAAGCAAAAAGTCTTCTTCTTCTCTTTCTCCAAAGAAGGCACAGTTGAGTTCTCTAGTATGCCATAGGCGAGATATGTTTGTTTCTCTGTGACAGATGAATGTGCAGATGAAAGTTTCTTTGTTATCTGGTCTTTTCGCACAGATGCAAGTTAATCCTACGTTGAGACAGCAGATCAAGGATGCACAACAGACAGATGATGCGGTACAGTTGATCAGATCAGAGTTCGGCAGCGACAAGCATGATGGTTTTCTTGAGTCCGGAGATGGGCTAGTTTGTTATCATGACAAGATGGTGGTTCCGGATGTTGATAATCTAAGGGAGTTGGTGCTTGAGGAAGCACATATGTCGATGTATGCGATGCATCCAGGTGTCACCAAGATGTATCATAGTCTGAATGACTTGTATTGGTGGTCCGGTATGAAGAGAGATGTAGCTGAGTTCGTGGCTAGATGTGTGGTTTGTCAGCAAGTGAAGGTTGAACATCAGAAACCGCCAGGTACGTTGCAACCTTTGCCGATACCGTAGTGGAAATGGGATCATATAACCATGGATTTTGTAGTTGGTCTACCCAGGACAACTAGGAATCATGATTCCATTTGGGTGATAGTGGACAGATTGACTAAGTCTGCCCATTTCCTACCAGTAAAGACAATGTATACAGCTGAGAAACTAGCTCGAGTGTATGTGGATGGGGTAGTACGTTTACATGGTGTGCCAGCAATGATAGTTTCTGACAGAGGTCCTCATTTTACGAGTCGTTTTTGGGAACAGTTGCACAGAGCGTTGGGAACGCAGTTGAGGTTCAGTACAACTTTTCACCCGCAGACAGATGGACAGTCTGAAAGGACTATTCAGACTTTAGAAGATCTTCTTCGCGCTTGTGTTTTGCAGTTTCTAGGCAATTGGGATATACATCTAAGTTTGATAGAGTTTGCCTACAACAACAGTTATCAGCGGAGCATCGACATGGCTCCTTATGAAGCTTTGTATGGAAGGAAGTGCAGATCTCCTTTGTGTTGGTATGAGTCTGGTGAGTATCAGCTTTTGGGTCCTGAGTTAGTCCAACAGATGACAGATAAGGTCAAAGTGATACAACAACAGTTGAAGGTGGCACAGGACAGGCAGAAGTCTTATGCAGACAATCGCCGACGACCTTTGGAGTTCCAGGTAGGAGACAAAGTGTATCTTAAAGTCTCTCCGTGGAAAGGTGTGTTAAGGTTTGGACGGAAGGGTAAGTTAGCTCCCAGGTATATGGGGCCTTACTTAGTCGTAGCACGTGTTGGCAAAGTAGCCTACGAGTTGGAGTTGCCTCCAGAGTTGCACAGGTTACATCCAGTGTTTCATGTCAGTATACTGAAGAAAAGTCATCTAGATTCAGGTACAGTGATACAGCCAGTCGAGGTTGAGCTTGATGCAGATATGACTTACGAGGAAGGTCCAGTGGCGATCCTTGACAGAAGGATCAAGAAGTTGAAAAGGGAAGACCTGGTTCTTGTGAAAGTTCTTTGGCAGCGTCGTGGCGTTGAGGAAGCCACGTGGGAGCTTGAGGAAGAGATGAGGAGGAAATATCCCTCGCTTTTTTCTTCGGATTTCGGGGACGAAATCCCTTAAAGGGGGTTAGCTTGTAAGGACCCTGACCTGCATTTAGGGTTTACCCTGTTTGTTTTGCTTAATCTTGGTGCTGTGATGCTTGCTAATCACCTTTAAGTGGTGATTAGGGTTTTGATATGCTTTGTTGAGAGTTGAGGGGGCTACTTGCAAATAACCCGAGTTTAGGGTTTTGTGTGCAAGTTGGACATCTTGTGAGATGTTTTTCCCTCTTTGATTCCTCTAGGGTTGAGAGGAAGGCTTGGGCTTGTTGTTTGAGCTCTTTGGGCCTGAGTTGAGCTTGTTTGGGCCTTAAGATGTGTTGTCTGGGCTTGGTTGAGCCTTGTGTCGGCCAGGACCTGCTTTGTGTCACCCAGCAGGCTGGTGTGTCGCCCAACAGCTTGTTTCTATTGCCCAGCAGGAGTTGTTGCTTGTGTCGCCCATGTGGCTTGACCTTGGTTGGTGACTTTTGGTGCCTAGCTTGGACAAGTGTCCCATGCCTTGCTAGTGTGTTGGCTTGAACCCTAGGACAAGTGTCCCTTGGGTGGGCGACACATTGCATGGTTGTACCTTGGTTTCTCCTCCCCTTCTTTCTATATAAGCATCTCTTCCCCTTGCCTTAGTCTCCTTTTCTCTTTTGGTCTCCCCTCCACCTTGAGTGCACGATACCCCTCTCCATCTTTCTTGGGTTGGCTGATACACTTCCTTGGTGAAGCAGTGGTGGCCGATACACCTTCTTGGATCAACTTGGTGGACGATATCCCTTGCATCTCGAAGTGCTTCTTCTTCCTTGCATCAAGGCGGGTTTCATATCTTCTAACACTAATTTCTTTACCTCTAGCTATGATCTTGTTGCATGTTAGTAGCTTAGCTTGGCTCCTTGCTTTTGTACCTAGCTTGAGTTCCCTTTGGTGGCCGATATGCCCTTAGGGTTTAGGGTTCCTAGGGATCTAGGGTTTGTGATGCTTTGAGTTAGAGGTTGATGGTGACCATGTGTTGGGCGATATCCCTCCATGGTTGTGTGAGTTGGATGATATCTTTGAGTTGGACGACATGAGTGATGTCCCTTTGTGCTGGCCGATATGGTGACCATGTTGGGCGATATGGTCTTTGTGTTGAGAAACACCTTGTCCTTGAGTTGAACGGTAGGGTGAGAGTTCTTGGTGTTGGGTGGCATGATGGTGCTCTTATGTTGGGCGATATCCTTGCTCTTGAGTGGGCGATAGGTCAAGTTAGTGAGGTGTTGGTCGATAAGTGTGGTTGTGTCGGGCGATACCCCTTGTTGTGTCGACTGACATGGTGAGCATGATGGGTGATATGGACCTTCTTTATAGTGGACGATAGACCTAAGTTTCTCGTGGTTGGTGGGTGCTGGACGATAGCCATGCATGGTGTGCTGGCCGATATCCATGTTGGCCGACATCCATGGTGGCCGATATCCAAGGTGGGCGATAACCTAGGTTGGATGTGTGTCGGCCGATAGGCCTTGATGGGTTTTAATAAAGATGGTGATGAGTTATAGTGAGGGTCATGTGTTCTTATAGTGACGGTCTCATGTACTATGGAAGCGCATGTTTATGCTCAAATGATAATGATGCCTTGCAAACAATAATAATGCTGATGATAGTAACAATGATGATAATGGTAGTTGCATAATGATAATGATAGTAATGATGTTGATCATAATGATGATGGCATTAATGACAGTAATGATATGCATGAAGTAATCCTTATACTTAATCGTTAAATGAGAATGGTGATAGTTACTTGCATAATGATAATAATGATAATAGTAATGAATGGTGACAATTATGATTGCTCGGTATTCTTAACATAATTGTTATATAAAGTGAATACCTTGATTGTTTATATAATCCTGAGATAAGGGTAAGCATAATTATGGTATGATGTGATTAACAAGCTTGATCATCAAATAGTGTAATATTGATAAATAGATTATCTTGGATGATAGCCCATGATAGTGAGCATATTCCTTGTGATTGAATCTATGGTTATTATGTATCCTAACCATGCAGGTGATGTGTAGCCATGAAAGGGCTATGTCACAGATGTGATGAGTAACATTACCTTGATAATTGTTCTATGAGATTATATATGTAATGTGTTGGTCCCATGATGATGATGTGAGCCTTGAGAGGCAGTGACAGTACAGGATGAAGGATTGATATCCTATGGTATGTGATGATCCTTGATATGGATCTGGATGGTTGGCAAGAGGCCAAGTGGTAACATGTGATGCTGGATCCTTGTGAGGGATCAGGTTGACGAGGTTTCAATAATAATATGATGTTCTTTATTTTCTATTATATCCTGCATGTTATATAACTTGGTTGAATCCTGCAATCCATCTAAAAGATACTAATTAATCACAATGAAATATATCATGTAGTTTGCCCTGGCCATAGATCCATCATCGTCAGGACTTGGTGATGGTGAAACGGGTTCTCCTACGGGTTAACCTGGAAGCACATATTGTTGAATATGTGTAGGTTGCTCCTAGCCTGAAAAGAAGGAGGTAAGAGTGTAACTTCGGTTACAGACTCAAGTACGTATATCGAGCATGGTGAACAGGCCCATGGCTCAGGATATGTGATATGTAGAGCATGAATGTGTTCATGTCTTAGAGCACGGTGATCAGGCCCGTGGCTCAGTTGTACTAGCGCCGAGACCTGTACCAAGGCAGGCGAGAGTGAGGGTAGCCTATGGAGCTGACCCAGTGGCTTAGACCACTACAACATGTGACTACGGTCCTGCTTATGTTTTACTCGTGTACTGACCATGAGGTGGGAGGTTGTGGAGTCCGACTCTTCCATTGACCTTGTATGGCACCAATCTTGGGCTTCACAGCCAGAGGTTGGATTTGAATGGTACGATTCAAATCCTCGGGGCATAATAACACATAATACATCCGTTTAGTATTCATTGATTATATCAAACACGAAACATTGGTTGAGGCCTTGTTTGTGTAAATATCTCTGTTGTACCTTTCAGGTTATATGGCAATCTTATTCTAATAATCATGTTACATAGTGATATATCTTGTCAATCATGTTTCATTGAGAGACATCTGGTTATATGTTTGTGTACAGCTGGTGAGCTTGTCGGTAAGAATAGCTTTGCTATAAATATATACATATATAGACTGCTCTTGTTTTACCTGCTTTTAATTACCTGTTGTTATAGCTTAAGCCCCTGAGGTTCTGTAGTTGTGGTGGGAAGTTATGTTTCCCGCTGGGACAATTGTTCAATTGTCTCACTCCACTGGTTTTCAGGTGGTCGAGGTAGACGTGGTCGTGGTCGTGGTGTTGCAGCCGAGCAGCCTGAAGAGCAGTAGAAGGCAAGCGATGGATATGCTGCTGTTTTGGTTGTTTGGTAGTAGAGTCAAGAGTCATCCCTGTACTCTCAGGTCCTTGGTAGTGTTTTGACGTTGATTCACAATGAACGATCGATAATGTTTTGTATATCCTGCTGTTGGCCGGATGTGAGCCTCTGTGTATATGAACAGGTGATGAACCCATGCGATGAATGAACATATGTTTCAGTAAGCTATGAACACGTATCAGATCCCGTGTATGTATATATATGACATGTTTCCGTGCAGGATGATGACTGGAAAGTAAGAGTTTCACAGTTTATATGTTTTCCGCAATCGGTTTTAATTAACCCGTATTTCCATAATCTGTGGTTATGGTGATTTCCGTACGTTTTCGCGTAACACCTCATTATCTTTATGATAATGGGATGTGTTGCCACAAATGCTATGATACCATGTTTTAGGGTCAAGGACAATTACTCATAATAATTCAAGGGAAGGAATAAAATTGAAGTTTTTAAGAAAAAGGAAATAGAAATAGATACCTAGATTTGAGGTCGTTACATCACACCACCCATTAAAAAGATTTTGTCCCTAAAATCTCAAGAAAATAGTGAGGGGTTAGTCCAAAAAATCTCTTCTTTGAGCTCCCAAGTGGTCTCTTCAAGTGCATGATACTTCCATAGGACTTTCACTAGTTCAATGTGTATATTCTTAAACTATTTCACTCTTGAGTCTATGATTTTCTTAGGTAGTTCTTCATACGACAGATCTTCTCACAGCTCAATAGGTTCAATAGATAAGACATGTGAGGGATCCTTCACATCTTCAATACTGACACATGGAAGACATTGTGAATCTTGTCATAAGATGGAGGAAGAGCTAGACAACATGCACACTCTCCCACTCTATCTAAGATTTCAAATGGTCCCACATAACGTAGACTTAACTTGCCTTTCACCTTGGATCTAGAAATCGATCAGATAGGTTTTATCTTCAGAAACACATAATCACCTACTAAGAAATTCGCATCCGATCTCTTCTTATCAGCATACATCATTTGCCGATCTTGTACAACTTTCATTCTTTTCTTAATCAAGCACATATCTTATCAGTCATCATCTGTAAGTCATCATTCTTCATCAACATACGCTGGTCCACCTCGTCCCAATGTAGCGGGGAATGATAAGGTCAGCCATAGAGTGCCTCAAAAGGGGGCATACCAATGTTGGCTTGGTAGGTATTGTTGTACGCAAACTCGACCAATAGAAGATATCTGTCCCAAGCACCTCCCCAGTCCATCACACATGCACGGAGTAGGTTTTCCTAAATTTGTACGGTCCTCTCTGACTATCCATATGTCTGAGGATGATATGTAGTTCTGAAACATAAATCAGATCCCATTTCTTCCTATATCTCCTTCCACAAACGTGATGTGAACTTTGGGTCACAGTCAGAAAAAATCACTTTAGGAACTCCATGCAAACGAACAATCCAGTCCACATACAGTTGTGCCATATCCGGAACCTTGTAAGTGCTCTTAAAGGGAAAAAAGTGAGCCGACTTGGTTAGGCGATCAATAACGACCCATACCACATCGTACCCACGTCTTGACTTGGGAAATACTGTTAAAAAATCCATTGTGATTTTCTCCCACTTCCACTCTGGTATCTCGAGCTGATCGAGAAGACCACTAGGTTGCTGATGTTCGATCTTTACTGGCTGACAGGTTAGATACTTTGTGACATATATAGCAATGTCTCTCTTCATGTTCTTCCACCAGAAGCCTCGCTAAAGGTCCTTGTACATCTTTATTGTGCTAGGATGAATCGTGTACTTGGAACCGTGGGCTTCACACAAAACTCTCTGTCTGAGATCGGCAACATAAGATATCTACAGCCTATGGAGAAAGTGAATTGCACCATCCACGCCGATAGAAAAATCAGACTGTGGTTTCTCAGTCTGCAACTTCATTTCAGGCAACTCAGGACTACGGAGTTGTGCATCAACCACTTCAGATAACTAGGTAGGAGTAACAGACAAGCTTGTCATCTGAACAGTCAACTTCTTCACACTAGGATCCAATTTGACTTCTGGTAACTCAGGGTTCCATCATGAAACTTGCTCCAAAATTCTCCATAAGAAACATCAAATAGAGGCACACACAACAACCTTCTTCCTAGTCAGAGCATCTGCTACGACATTGGTCTTACCAGGGTGATAAGTGATAGTAAAATCATAATCTTTGAGGTATTCTATCCATAGCCTTTATCATAGGTTCAGGTCCTTTTGCATCATAAGATAGTGCAAGCTTTTATGATCACAAAAAAATTCAAACTAGACTCCGTACAAGTAGTGATGCCAAATCTTTAGGGCATGTACTATGGTAGCCAACTCTGAATCATGTATAGGCTAATTTGTGTCATTCGACTTCAACTGGCGTGAGGGGTATGTGATTACCCTTCCTTCTTTCATAAGGACACATCCTAAACGTTATCTAGAAGTATCAGTATAAATGACATGGTTTTCCTTCCACCAGTAAAGCAAGCACATGGGCAGAAGTCAAATGCTTATTCAGTTCGTCAAAGCTCTTCTCACACTCAGGCGTCTAGACAAATTTGGCATCCTTACGAGTCAACTTTGTCGACGGTAGGGTTAGCTCAAAACATTCTGCACAAACATCTGATAGTAACCGGCCAGTCCTAGAAAACTACGTATCTCGGAAGGATTCTTTGGTGGTTTCCACTTCATCACAACCTCAATCTTGACAGGATCCACAACGATATGACCCGTAGAGATTACATGGCCTAAAAACATAACTTCATCAAGCCAAAATTCACACATCGAGAACTTTGCATAGAGTTGGTGATCTCATAAGGTTTAGAGGACAATTCGTAGATGCTCCCGTTGTTGTTCCACGGATTTAGAATATATGAGCACGTCATCAATGAACATCACCACAAAATTGTCTAGGTACGGATGGAAGACTCGATTCATCAAGTCCATGAAGGAAGCTGAGGCATTAGTCAAGACAAAGGGCATAACTAGGAATTCATAATGGCCATAACGAAAATGAAAAGATGTTTTTGGTACATCTTCATCCTTTACGCACATCTGGTAGTATCCGCTCCATAAATCCATCTTTGAGAATATGGTAGCAGACTTTAGCTGGTCAAACAAGTCATCGATACGCGACAGAGGGTAGCGATTCTTGATCATCACCTGATTCAACATGCGATAGTCCACGCACATCCTCATGGAACCATCCTTTTTCTTTACAAACAAAACTGGGGCTCCCCAAGGCGAAACACTTGGGTGAACAAACTCCAGATCTAGAAGCTCTTACAACTGCTTCTTAAGTTCATACAACTTAGCAGGTGCCAGACGATACAATGGCTTTGAGATCGGAGTTGTTCTGGGTACGATATCGATAGAGAATTTGAACTCTCACAAAGGAGGAAGTCATGTCAACTCATTAGGGAAGACATCAAGATAATCTCGCACCACATCGATATCCTCAATCTATGCTGGTGTAGGATTGAGGGCGATTGATGCCAAAAAGGCTCTACAGCCGTGCAAAACTAACTTTTTGACTTTGAGTGATGAGATTATGAATTGTCATTCGTTGCGCTTCCTGCCCTTAATACATATACGTTTACCATCCAGGTGCAACAAACTGACCTTCCTATTATCACAAGACATATCTACCTTGTACTTATTTAGCCAATCCATTCCCAGAATGATATCAAAGTCTGTCATGTCAAGGATGATGAAATCTATCAAGAACATCATCCCATCTATGCTCAATTCTACGGTCAAAATTTTTAGAAAGGAGGAGACTACCCTCTCGCTAGGTGTCTGAACATCTATGATATAGTCCATATACAAGATATCTAGGTCTAACATTGTTATGAGTTTGGCAGCTATGAAAGTATTTGAAGATCCAGAATTGAATAAAGCTTTAACAGGGTGCTGAAGTAGGTGTACCGTACCTTCAATGACTCCATTATTGTCATCGACCTCTGTAGCATCCATGGCATAGAATCGACCAACACACCTCTCTACAGGTGGACGGCGACCCTGCTGATGGTTTTTGTTGATGTTGTGGTTGTTCCTTGGAGGTTGTTGTGGTCGTTGAGGTAGTGGTGGCTATTGTGGAACTCTTGGTTGAGCAGGAATTGGGTCCTTCTATATACTGGGCACTAGGGCCTAATATGTCCCACTTGGCCACACTCGTGGCAAGTCACCTTCCTCATGTCCCTTAGCTGTGCAAAACTCCCAGAAGGGTATTTCCCTGGAAAGTGATGATGGTGACAATGTTTGCACTTCTCACGAGCATCCTCAGAAACACTCTTTCATTTGTTGGGGCTGGATGATGACAATTGGTATCCCGAATAAGCTTTAACAGCGAGTGCCTTATCCACCATCCGTTGAAATGTAAGTGGGAGCTACGACACCAAGGCTCGTCCAATTTGATAAGACAAACCTTCAAAGATTATCTCAGAACAACGATCTTCATGTAGGTTCGTAGCGTAGCGCTCTAGCAATAAAAACTTCTGGACGTACGCGGACACACTTAGTGAACCCTACTTCAGGTTGTAGAACTCGGCCTATTTCTTCTTCAGAGTAGTAGAACAAATGCATTTCTCATGAAAAAGTGTTAGGAATTACTCCCATGTCATCTGTGAGGTGTCATGTGTGCACGTAATTCCATTCCACCACATGCTGGTTGGTCCGTCCAGAACATATGTAGCAAAGTGAGCCTTTTGTTCAGGAGGGCACGCCATACCCTCGAAGGTACGCTCGATGGCTAATACCCAATCGTCATCCTTATCCACCATCTCGATCTCTCCCTCAACCTTGAAGTAGGGCGGCTGCATCTTAATGAAATCGATGAGGGAATACTCCTTGGGCTTGGTTGATGAAGAGGCTGCATTGACTCGCCCCACCATCGAATTAGACACAAGCTGGCGCAGGAATGCCAACTCTTGCTCCGGAGTGAAAGCTAGCGGGGGTGGAATCCTTGGAATGGGAGGCGACATAGTAACCACCGTTTGACCTCTAGGATGAGCTTGTGCAGCCGGGATCTACAAGGGGGGATCCATATAGGGCAATCCAAACTGAGGATTTGGCGTAGTGTATTCATCCTCCCTATTGAATAGTTGATAGGATCCACTACTTCTCCCTCCAAACAAATTGGTCCTCCTGAAAAAGGATTATCAGGGTAAGAAAGCTACATAAGGTTTTCTGAGATCCTAAACTACCGAATGCTATGCTCTGATACCATTATGTAAGGAATGAGTCCCATTGGGACCAACCCTACTATTAAATTGAAAATAAACAAGCACAACCCATAATTTCATTCACCATAATTAGATAATTGGGGTGCCAAAATTATTCTCAAAATAGATGGTTCATCAAGAGAAGATAAAAGTATAGCAGCGGAAGAAACTAAATTATTACATATTCAAAAATAGGCTCAACAATAGTTCTCATGTAAACTAGAAAAATTAAAGAGAGCTATAACTAAATAGATCTATTGCAGTAGGCAACCTAGCCATATCAGAAGAGGTCACGATCTACTGTTGCACGTTATTCTCAATATCTGGGCCCACAATCTCTTATCCTCCAATAGGATTATCCAAGGGCTGATCTGTACATGGGTGGTAGGGAACATCACCCAGGTTGGGAAATAAAATAAAAGGCTGAATCAATAAAACTGAGCATGTACATTATATGTGTAACTGGGCATTATTTGGTACATAAGTAAACTAGATGTTCCCATAAAAAGGGGCCATAAAATTAGGTAAGTTTCAACAAGAAATAACAAGAGAAGGAATTTCCAAAAGAATGAGGCAGTATGAATATTCCAATAAGTAACAGATCTAGCCACCATTAATCATCACATTACAACAAATATTTGCATGTAGATACATCAGTCTGAATTAACTATAGTAGGGGCAAGACACCACCGAGTCATTGACCTAACTATATTTTGGGTAGAAAAGCACACCCATAGGTAGAAAAGTACGCCTCTGTATATATAAGGGTAGAAAAGCACAACCCGGGTAGAAAAGCACACCCTAATAGTTACGCATAATCGTCTACGATAGTTAGCTAGTCAAATTATCTACCATGTATAAAATAGTGGTAAAATGTATTATCCATCAGATATTTTTGTCATAAGACAAGCACAATAACATGTGGGGTCATTGACCCAATTCAACCTGTAAATAATAATCTGTGAAGAATGAGATATGTCAACAAGTGGAACAAAAGTGTAAGTATTTCAAAGAATTGCCTCATTATGGAAAAATTTAGTCATATAAATTCTTAGTTAAAAATAGGGAAGAGTATATACCTTCAGTTTTGTTTAAGTCTATGTAAAGGTCACCTAAGTTTGGGCCTAAATTAATATCACCTATGCATAACATTATATTTTGTGTTAATATTGTTTCTTATGCAATATTTACTCCAGCTAAACACTCCCTATGAAAATCGGTATTTGGCTCAAAGGTACGAGTTAGACGCCCGGAAGATCCCATGTATGGAATCACTGTCACGTAGTTAAACCATACAATTTCTGAAATTGCACCAATTGTTACAAGGCAAATAACGATTACACACTCTGATTTCCCAACATCGGTGTTAGCAGGCGTGGCTTGCAATTCAGAAGCATCGACACCTACCCATCTTTCGCGCTTAACTACAGCTGCAATCGAAAGGGTTGGAACACCCTTCGTGGGTGAATCTCTATACAAAGATCAACATCCTCGCAGGTGGCTAGCCCACCTACATGTTCCCTGGATTCCCGATCTCATTTATCTGCTCCCAACTCCGTCCGATGGGTGAAGAAGGACTCACAAATCGTGGAATCAAGATGAGTTCCTTGCATTCAAAACTCGACAAGCCCTCCTGCAAAACACCCTGACTCATACCTAGGCTCCCGGTGGTCATCTCGGCATCCCCACAACCATCAACACTGTTGGCAACACCGACGCAGGCAGGAGACGAAATTCCTGGGATGAGATCGTAGGTAGGAAGAAAGCCCAAAACAGATCGCAGGCGTACAAATACCTACCTTTCCAACCCAGGCTCCTCAACGACAAACATGGCAGAAACAAAACAAGGCCCGGAAACCTTCTTACGTGCGGCAGACAAATATCCCAAACAAAACAGCGGCTTTCGTCGAACCAGAAGTCTGGGTGATCCCAGTGCAAACCGAAGATGTAGAACATAAGCATAGGGACCAATGACAATCTATTTACCTTTAATCGGCCCGAAGGCAACCACAACGATACCACGACCTGCTCCTCACCGGAGATGAAAACCACCTAGTAAGGTGTTGCGGCTGCTCACGAGGGGAGTATGGGGGTGGCCGAGGCACTAGAGGAGAACATTTGTGTTGGGGATGTTGTACCGATACAGTCCCGGATGTGACAAAAAGTTGTCACGGAAGCGCTAATAACAAGCGTATAAAACCCAAAGAAGAAAAACACTTGATTTAACGTGGAAAACTCTCCCCTCAATAAGGAGAGAAAAACCATGGGGCAATCCCGCTAATAAACACTATGTAATAAAATTACAACTCACACCTCCCAGATTTAATTACCCCTAAATCCGGGTAGTAACCGCCAACCGCTACTTTGCTTCAAGGCAAAGTCGCTGGTCCTCTCTTATAAACCAAGAGAGCTTCTCTACCAGTTGTTCTTGTTCTCTGGCACCCTCTACCACAGAAGGCACCAACAAGCAACTGGAGAACTCACACCTCAACCGGTGGATAATCCAAAGGCCTCCCCAGGGGCCTCTATTTATAGGCCTCCATACATGTGATTGCAACCAGGAATTCTAGTCCTAGTTCGAATCCTAGTCCAACTGCATGTTGCACATAGGAAGTCATATTTCTACTATTCAAGATTTGACTCCTATTAGGATTGGTAGCACAAACCAACCCTCCCAAGTCTAAATCCCACTAAGACATGGGCTGGATTATATTCCTAATCCCAACAATCTCCCCCTCCAGCCCATGAGGGAGATGTGGTCTTCCGCGATCATCATTGGGAATGTACACCGCAGAGCTTCTTACAAAGCTCTAGCTTGTCTCGTGTCACCACCTTGGTCATCATATCAGAAACATTCTTCTCAGTATGGATCTTTTTCAGAGTCAACAACTTCTTCTCTATAACATCACGAAGCCAGTGATATCTCACATCAATGTGTTTTGTCCGTGCATGATGCATTGTGCTCTTGCTCAAGTCAATGGCACTCTGACTATCACAGAAAATAGTCTGGTCAATCTGAATCATCTCCAGCTCCCTTAGAAATCTCACCACCCAGAGAATTTCTTTTCCTACTTCCGCTGTTGCAATGTATTCTTCCTCTGTAGTTGAAATTGCAACACACTTCTGCAACCTGGACTGGAAAGATATGGCTCCCCCTGCAAAAGTGAAGATATACCCAGAAGTAGATTTCCTATGATCTATATCACCTGCCATGTCAGCATCAACGAAGCCCTTTAGAACTGGTTCCGAACCACCAAACATCAAACACGTGTTGCTCGTGCCTCGTAAGTATCTGAAGATCCACTTGACCGCCTCCTAGTGATCTTTTCCAGGATTTGAGAGAAACCTGCTCACAACGCCAACTGCATGAGCAATATCAGGACGGGTACACACCATTGTGTACATCAAACTCCCTACAGCAGAAGAATAGGGAATCCTTGCCATCTCCTCCTTTTCCTCATCAGTAGATGGGCATGACTTCTTACTCAGCTTGAAGTGACCTGAAAGTGGAGTCCCCACGACTTTGGCTTTGCCCATGTTAAACCGCTCAAGTACCCGTTCAACATAACTCTGTTGTGACAACCACAACTTGCGCTGTGTCCTGTCACGTGTGATCTGCATCCCCAAAATCTGTCGTAATGGTCCCAAATCCTTCATCTCAACGGCTTTGGAAAGCTCTGTCTTCAATTTTCTGATCAAACTGAGATCCTGACCCACTATCAACATGTCATCCACATAGAGTAGTAGAATAATGAACCTGTCATTGAGAAACCTCCTGATGTAGACACATGAATCTGCACTTGTCTTCTGGTACTCGTGACTCTGCATGAAAGAATCAAACTTCTTATACCACTGTCTAGGAGCCTGTTTCAACCCGTACAAACTCTTCTTTAATTTTCAGACTAAGTGGTCTTTCCCCTTGACTTTAAAACCTTCTGGCTGCTCCATGTAGATCTCCTCTGTAAAGTCACCATGAAGGAAAGCTGTCTTCACATCCATCTGCTCAAGCTCCAGATCTAGACTAGCAACCAAGCCTAGAACCAATCTGATAGAACTCATCTTTACAACCGGAGAAAATATCTCATCAAAATCCACTCCTGGTCTTTGACCAAAGCCCTTGACAGCAAGTCTAGCTTTGTATCTAATATCACTACCAGTGCCGTCATTCTTCATCCTATAGACCCACTTGTTCTTTAGTGCTCTCCGACCATTGGGAAGTGCCACAATCTCATAGGTGTCATTATTCTGCAAAGAATTCATCTCCTCCTGCATCGCCTGATGCCACTGTACTCTGTGTCTATGAGTTTGTGCCTCCTGAAAAGTCTCTGGCTCCCCCTGATCAGTAAGCAAGATATACTGAGATGCCGGATATCTGGATGAAGGATGACATACTCTGTCAGACCTCCTCAGCTGCTGCTCTGAGGACTCTGCCTGGTCCTGATCCTGCTCCCCCTGCCCAGAAGTCGCTTCCTGTGAAGTTGAATCACTCGTCTGTGCGTCTGGAACGGGACCACTTGATGTGCTATCACTCTGCTGCTCATGGTGATTATGTTTCTCTTCTTCATCATCAGAAGACTGCACCTGTGAAGAAGCTGAATCATCCTCATACTCATCGTCTGAAGAACTGTCACCTGATCCTGCAGCCTCTGCATCATCAACCTCAGGCTCTGTCACTGTCTGACTCTCACAGAAAGTCACATCTCTGTGTCTGGTCATGGTCTCTCTCACTGGATCCCATAACCTATACCCAAACTGTTGATCTCCATAGCCAAGAAAGATACATGGAACCGCTTTATCATCCAGCTTTTGCCTCTTTTCCTTGGGAACATGAGCATATGCCTTGCATCCAAATACTCGGAGATGTGAGTAGGATGCATCCTTACCTGTCCATACATGCTCAGATATATCAAACCCCAAAGGAACTGATGGAGATTGATTTATCAGATAGCAGGCAGTTCTCACTGCCTCACCCCAAAATGTCTTTGGCAACTTTGCAGTCTTCAACATGCATCTGACTTTCTCGACAATAGTACGGTTCATCCATTCAGCTGTACCATTGTGTTGTGGTGTGTCGGGCTCTGTCCTCTCATGCCGTAGGCCATGCTGCGTGCAGTACGCCTGGAACTCCCTGGAGGTGTACTCTCCTCCATTGTCCGTTCGGAGACACTTTAATTTTTCACCGGTCTCCCGCTCTACCATGGCATGGAACTTTTGGAAACATTGAAAAACCTGATCCTTGGTCTTCAGCAAGTAGACCCACACCTTCCTAGATGCATCATCAAAGAATGTGACAAAATACTTATTGCCTCCCAGTGAAGCCATCTCAAACGGACCGCAAACATCTGAATGAACCAACTGTAGAATCTTTGACTTCACCGCAGACCTTGTCTTGAAAGAAACTCGTCGTTTCTTTCCTGTCTGACATACATCACATGAACTGAGACCACTATCCTTGCCACAAGGAATCAACCTCTTCTTGGATAGAAGATTCAAGCCCTTCTCACTCATGTGTCCTAACCGTTTGTGCCATAGATCTGTCTGGTTATCCTCAACTGCATGTATACTGCCGTCTCTAAGTACTTTGAGCTTGGTCTTGTATAATGTGTGAGACAATTTGCCACGTACAATAACCAAAGCCCCCTTGGTGATCTTGCATTTGCCGCCACCAAAATCAAGATGACAACCTTCTCTATCAAAGAAAGAACCAGAGATCAAACTCAGCCGCAAATCTGGAATGTGACGAACATCCTTCAGCGTGAGCGTGCAACCAACACTTGTCTGAACACAAATGTCACCAATCCCGAAAATTCTAGAGAAGCTGGAATTTCCCATGTTCACCCTCCCAAAGTCTCCCCTCCTGTATGAAGTGAAGAACTCCTTACTTGGTGAAGAATGATAAGAAGCTGCAGTATCCACCACCCACTCAGAATCATCCTCATCAGCATGCAAACACTGTTCTTGGACTGTTAAGACCACATCATCATCATCACACCTATCATCTGAGATCGTCGCTGTAGTATTCTTGTCGTCATCTTGCTTGTCTTTGGCTTCTGACCCATGTTTCTTTTTCCAAATCTTGCAATCTCTTTTAAGTGACCTGGCTTGCAGCAATGGAAGCACCCTCTACCATTCTTTGACTTGGATCTACCACGAGACTTCTCGCGGTCTTGGGATTCACCGCGGCTCTTAGATCTACCACGGTCTCTCGCTCTATCAACGCCTCTGCCCTCTGTGAAGTGCACCTATGATCCACAGTCACCTGAGGCTCATCGTCGAGTCTCTTCATTCAGTACACTGCTCTTCACCTGGTCAAGTGTCAACTTGCCCTCTTGTGCAGAATTGTTGACTGTCACTACGAGTGTCTCCCAACTGTCCGGTAGCGATCCTAGAAGAAGTAGAGCCTGAAGTTCATCATCAAGAACCATCTTCATGGACCCCAACTGATTTACAAGGCTTTGGAATTCATTCATATGCTCGGCGATGTTTGTACCATCCCGGTACTTGAGGTTCACCAACTTTCGGATCAAGAAAGCTTTATTTGTGACAGTCTTCCGCTCATATAACTTCTTGAGCTTTTCCCACAGATCTTTGGCATTGGTCTCTTCTGAGACGTGATGGAATACGGAGATGTCGAGCCACTTCCTCACTGTTCCGACAGTTTTCCTATTTAGCTTCTTCCAATCTGCATCAGATGTAGTCTCTGGCTTTTGTCCCTCTATCGGATCGTATAGATCTTTGCAATAGAGAATATCCTCCATCTTGGGTTTCCAAATCTGCCAATTTGTGCTTGTCAACTTTATCATCGTCGCATCTTCATCTTTCCCCATCTGGACTTGTATCTGCAACCTCGCTCTGATACCACTTGTTGGGGATGTTGTACCGATACAGTCCCGGATGTGACGAAAAGTTGTCACGGAAGCGCTACCAACAAGAGTATAAAACCCAAAGAAGAAAAACACAAGATTTAACGTGGAAAACTCTCCCCTCAATAAGGAGAGAAAAACCACGGGGCAATCCCGCTAATAAGCACTATGTAATAAAATTACAACTCACACCTCCCAGATTTAATTACCCCTAAATCCGGGTAGTAACCGCCAACCGCTACTTTGCTTCAAGGCAAAGTCGCTGGCCCTCTCTTATAAACCAAGAGAGCTTCTCTACCAGTTGTTCTTGTTCTCTGGCACCCTCTACAACAGAAGGCACCAACAAGCAACTGGAGAACTCACACCTCAACCGGTGGATAATCCAAAGGCCTCCCCAGGGGCCTCTATTTATAGGCCTCCATGCATGTGATTGCAACCAGGAATTCTAGTCCTAGTTCGAATCCTAGTCCAACTGCATGTTGCATATAGGAAGTCATATTCCTACTATTCAAGATTGGACTCCTATTAGGATTGGTAGCACAAACCAACCCTCCCAAGTCTAAATCCCACTAAGACATGGGCTGGATTATATTCCTAATCCCAACAATTTGTTCGCGTATGGATGTGCTCGTGGTTAGGGAAAACTTGAAGTAATCGACCGCAAGTAAGAGGGTGAGACCAGCTTTGTCTCGCAGGTTAGATCTTATGCTTGCTTGGGCATATTGCGACTAGGGTAACTGAGGACTCTATTTAGGATTTGAAGGGGTTGGGTCGTTCTCTCAAAACGGGTGCCAGGGAACTGTGAGTCATTAAAGCTCAGCATCAACGAAACTGACAAAAAGGGAGTCATCACAGTTTGTAACTCCTGCGTGCGACTATAGGAGACATTGAGAGTCCTTCTTGCTCTGCATTGCGGTCACTGTCAAAGTCAAAAGTATGACATTCAATTGAAATGGTATTTATCAATTATATATATATTCTTCTACATAATTTAAAGGGTGCAATTAACCTTCTTTGGACCCCCAATATCAAAATTTGTCCATTAAACTAGTAAGGAACCTGATTTTTACCTTAAAATTCCATTTTAATTATGCTAATTACGAATGTTAACAAATATATGTTAAATAGTCTAATGTAATGATAAGTTATTTTCTCAATACTTAGTATTGGCTCTAGATGTTGTCTTCCCTCTAGTCTCTCTTTCTAGGGTAAATGTGATATTATATAAATCTCGACCCAACATCTAATATTAAGTCTGACTACAACAAAATATGTGAAATAAATTCAAAAATTTTCTTGTCACATAAAGTCTAATGCTATGATACCTTGTTATAGTGTCAAGGACAATTACTCATAATAATTCATGGGAAGGAATAAAATTTAAGTTTTTAAGAAAAAGGCAATGGAAATAGATATCTAGATTTGAAGTCGTTATAGTTTGATATTGCTATGTCATGACTAATGAGATTTTGTCATTAATCAACTCACACTATGATCTTATATGTTATTATTGTCCATTGAATTTCCACAATAACAACCGACCAGGGACATAACAAGAATGCATACACTCTTAACATCTGTATGATCTCATTCTTCAGATCCTCAACCTGAAGACATACATCATTGAGTAATATCATTCTCTAAATATTTATTATGTTATTTCATTATCTGAAACTGAACAAATAAAATAATTTGGAAATTTGCCTTTATTAATAATCAAATCATTTACAAGTTATGTCGTTACAATCATCATATGATTGTCTCTCTCGACACGCATACCAACATATGCCATCATAACATACAAATGTCTTTTCCATCATTTTATGCACTACATAATATATATGACATCAATTCAAATGATCCATCCAAAAAATATCCATATAGTACCCATTTATTAAATTTTAAATAAATACACATTCAATACCCATTTATTAAAGTACTCATTTCTTGATGAATAAAAAAATACGTGAAGCTCTGCATATTCAACCCCCAAATATTGATGAAATAACTTTTTAAACATTAACGAATACACCATTTAATGATTATTATAATAAAATTCATAAAATAGGTATTGCTGGGATAGTCTTAACATTCAAGTACTGATTATATTGTTTAGCATTGTTGGTTCTGATTATATGGTACTTCAAGTATGCAATAGTGTAAAATTGAGGAATAAGTGAAAGATAAAATTTTGTTTTTTTTCACATATTCATATTAATGAGTACACCATAAAATGATTATTGTAATAAAATACATAAAAGTAGAAATTCTGAGACAATCTTCACATTCAAGTTGAAGTTTTCACTCATGGAGTACTGCTTTCCAGTTCCACACATTCACTGAAAACATACCTTTTTTTCAAACACTACAATACATTCCACTGCAATCCAGAACGTGCCACATATAAATATTAATTTGTTTGAAAAGTCGACATGACTTGTCAATTCAACAAAGATTACATTAGAGTCGACATAACTTGGCCAAAAATTACAAATTAGAGTACATTATCAAAACCTCTTAGGCTTTTGATCGCTCTTTTATGTGGATTAAAGATGTAAACACAATCACATAGTCAAATATATCATACTTTAAATTTTTTATCCAACTTTAACATACATATGCAACTCAATATGGAGTTTATTACAATAAAAAAGGCCGAGCACATGGATAAGGAAAAACAACGGAATAAGAACAGAAAGGGCTTACTTAGTTTAGTCGAATAAAAAGGAGTGAATTTAGTATTATTCTAGTTAATGAATGAGTTAATCTAATGAAAATAACAAATCTATATTACGAAAGATCAAATGAAACAAAGACAATAAAATAAAATTTGGATCAGATTCACCAATCACATATGCCTCAACCATGCAAAACCTTCTCTACTAATATATATATATATATGTATATATATATATATATATATATATATATATATATATATATATATATATATATATATATATATATATTGCTGATGTATTCTGCAAGCAGTCATAGAAGATATGTACACCTTACTTCTCTCGAGATCTGGGTAAATTTATATCTAAAGGTATCTCTCTCGAGATGATAACCAATAGATCAAGGATAAACATATTACTTTTTCTATAGTAACTCCTCACTCCCGTGTCTCTTTATAAATCCATACTCTAGATCAAACTAAATTCATTCACTCAAATTAATCCAGATCAAAGACGTAAGAAGGTAGCTAATTGAACAAGTGACACATTTATATAAGAGTATAAAAATAAAACTCTAAGAATATATGTATTAAATAGAAGAAGAAAAGATTACATAGTTGGGAGGGTCTAACGACTACTCTCAACCCAAGTTATTAAGTTTAACCACTTATAATATAAGAAGAAATCAAATTACAACTTGAACACGCTATGATAGCAAGAGAAAAGAGAAGTAGTAGTTATTGGATACGAAGGGGGTCGAGTCCTTTTGTCTGTGGCAGCTTCTTGGATTTATGAGAATTAATAAAAAGGATTAGAGTTGATCTTGAGATTTAAAACTCTTGAAATAAATACATGTGGATGTTGTAAAGCTGTGGAATTAAGGCAGATGTGATTCAGTCTCGATTTGAACTGATCGATCAACGAGTTTGATTATTTTCTGGGGCAGGAGGTCGATAAGCGCTGCTCGATTGGGCCTTGGCAGGCAGTCAGTAAGTGCTTGGTTCAGAGCTGCTCGATTGTTAGACAGTCAATAAGTGCTCAGTTTGGAGGTCAATAGGTTGACAATTGCTGGAGGTTGATCGACATTTATCTTGTACGGAGGTTGATCATTTTGATGAAGCTTGATCGATAGTCTTCGGGAGTCAATGGGCTGCGTGCTTGGCGGGTTGATAGCTCGATAGGTTGTTGGGCTTTGATAAGTTAACGTATGGGTCATTGTCATGGTCAGCGATATTTGCCATCAAGATGTGGCGCTCAATCGACTTGGGCTGAGAAGCATCAAGCATAGGTAGCTATCGTACATCGATTGAGTAGTGATGTGGTTTTGAGAATTGGAGTGGTCGACTACGGGCATGTTTGGTTACCTGGATTTTGCCGTATTGGATTGTATTTTGGACTCCAGTTCAACAAATTTTATGTTTGGTTTGCAGGATTGGAGAAATTGGCCTAATCCCGGTATTTTCAGACATAATAGGAATCCCGCATTTTGGTCTCCATCAAAATTCTCCCGGACGCCAAAATCCATCATGGGCAAGATGGTAGACACGAAAAAAAATAAATCCCACACTTACAAAATCCAGCAAACCAAACATAAAATTTTACTTTGCGGGATTTTGAGAATGCAACATTTCAGTAATGCAGGATGTACAAAATACAAGATTTGAGTAAATTCTGTTAACCAAACGTGCCCTACATGGATATCTTGGTCGAGGAACACAAGACCAATTGCTGAAGGCACTTGGTTGGAGCGTGACTCTTGTGCGCACGCGGAGAAGACGTATCGTGGCCGAATGATGGGTTATCAAGAGGAGGTAACCGCAGTGCCAACAATGTTTATCATGACTTGGGAATCTTCACGTCTTCACAAACTTGGACTCCCCGCCACTGTTGACAAGTTGGCGAGCATTAATTTTTATACTAATGACTTTGTATGTGGTTGAATCCATTGCCACTTTATTGCAACTTGTAGACAATCCAACAACATTTGACCATACCTAATGAGATGGAATGCTCTCAGAAACAATGCATAAGGGTGGCCTTAATAAGATTGAATGCTGGAATTATTTGGCAACATGTTCGCAATTGATAAGTTTAAAACATTGTCATAACTTTTCTTGTTCATCTTTTTCTATGGATCTGCTCATATTCCTTTCTGTGCATTTTTCATCACGGTAAAACATATTAATGAGTTTCCATGTTTTACGGATCAATATAAAATTATTGACTTATTTCCTTTACACCATGACCATCTTTATAGGATTATTGGCTTATTTCCTTTACACCACGACCATCTTTATAGGCTTGTAATAGTACAAATAAACAATTAAAGGCACATCATGATTAATAAAGGTACAAACATTGAGATAAAACATAGAGCAATATTGCAAGAATTTGGTTGTTATCATCTTTGCATATCGCTCCTTAAGAAACTTAACAGAAAAAAAACCGTGATACATACAGAAGTGTTCTCTATCAGTTTCATACACTGACTGTGTATCAGAAATACACTCCATCCAACACATAATATATATGCCAACATCATTACTTACAGGTTTAATTTCATTTAAAATATAAATAAATAACTAAAAAAGTTTCATATAAAACTGCTTCTTTATCTAGTAGTATCAATAATATCACTTACAATCAACATTGCATCCTTCTCATATTGGTGTAGTTATGTTATCTTAGTATCCATCTCATGGAGACAATTGTAATAGTGTATAAACTGTTTGATTCTGTATGAAGCCACCACCAAGTGTCAATGTCCACATGTCAAAAGTTGAACTAAGAATACACTAGATTTCACAATGTTTTCAGCTAATTTTTTTTAAGTAGTGATGAATTATTATTTGGCATAGTGTACACAAGACAAATATTGAAAATAAAATAGCTTTCATCCCCCTTCTTCTTGTACTTATCTCTTAATAGGCAACATCAATTCTGTAGAACAATTACAAAAAAGGTTAACACAGATATATAATTATAATCCAACCAAAATAAGTACAAAGTTCAAAATGAAAATATTCTACAAAACAAACAATCTATATACCAACACAACAATACTAATTTTGGGTATATATTTAATATTCTACGTCACAATACAATACTTATTTTTGAGTATATATTTAATAACCTACGTAGAAATACTTAGTACATTACTCAAATTCCACATTACTATACTAGGTCACCTAGTTATAACATTACTACCAACAATATATACTACAAATAATATATACTACCAACAATATATATTTTTCTTTATAAGATGAGTACAATACACATATAACACAATATAAATGTAACATATTGTGTTCAATATGTTCAAACATTACTGTAATAGATAACTTATATGATTGCTTATTTCTCCAATTTTAATGAAATTGTCCCTAGTAGTTTGTGCATTCAGAGATTCAAAGAGAACATCATCTTCACAAGAATTTCTCATCATTCGTATCATTTAAAGTTCAAATAAATAAACTTTATAGGTACACATCAATAACTAAATTTTCATCTATACAATTTCAAGGTTTTGTTTTTGTTTGTTACTTATAAAGTGTATTGCTTCATCATCCCAATTTTTCATTTTCACACTGAAGATTTGTGTGTGTCCAGGTCTACCTTCTCCTTTTTTCTTGAATTTTGTTTTACTCCTCTAACAGATGAACCACGTTTAACCTTTTTAGCTAATATACTCAATGGAGTATTATTACCTTCATGATCATGATCACATTTTGACACTTTCTCCATCTAATCACCAACTAGTACCTGATTACAAAATAACCATAATATATATAAATAAATACATATATATATATATATATATATATTATATAAAAAATTCTATATATCATTTCAACCAAATCTATGAAAAGAAGACAAGTATAATAACCACATTATTGTCAAGTTTGTAATTATCCATTATAATCCAAGTATTGACTTTGCTATGTTCCGCTGCATCAATTAATTCTTGGATTTGTAGCCACACAATAATGTCATCTAATGTATCATCTAAACCCGTTCTTTTCTACCAATTCATTACCTAATTAGGAAACATTCAAATTATCATAAATGAATACCCTTTCAATATGTTCATCTGTTGCATATAGTACATTTGTAATACCCACCTCAATATGTTGTTCTTTTTCTTTAGTATCCACAACTTTTTTCTTTAGTCTCTACTTAGTATGTCATTTTTTAATAATTTCTAGAACAACATACGATGCCTCCTAAATCAATATTCAATTAATGTGTAGAATAACATAATAAAATATTATTAACAATACCCAAATGCCACTATGATAAAAATAAATAATCAATGTTTCATTGTTTCTTGAAGACTCCAAATTATTGACGACTTTAGTAACTATGCCTCCTCACATTCAACAAATTTAAAGTATATAGTTTAACTATTTTATATGACACAATACTCACAAAATATATCAGTAATGCTACTAAAAAAGCAATCCTACACTTCCAATGTCCTCCATATTTTCCACAACATCTTTTCTTTCACTAGTGTCCATGTCAGTAATAGTTGCTTCTTTAATCTGAATATATTTACCAAAGTAGTACTCAAAAACCAAACCAATACTCAAATTGAAGAAGCATAAGAATGCATTCCAAACATTTAAGCAACATAAGGATTCTTGCACTTTCTTATACATTTCTATTAGTGTCCTCCTCATTGACCCACTTGTTGTCTGTTACATTTCTTTTTCTATCCATATGCATCTCAACAAGTTGCACCGACTCCCCCCTAAATCAGACAACATTATAGATTTCAATATGAATTGCACAACCACTACATATTTCATAGTATGTACTTCAATAAAAAATTAAACCAAATGTCGATCAACACAAGCATTTCAATGATTTAAGTAGAAATAATCCACATAATTTAAACAACACATGACCATTTAAGAATAAGCATTTTACACTGTATCATGTTGTATCTTTAATTTTTGTGGTTCTACTGGCCTCTACATTCACTACAGTGCTATCTGAAGCTTCAAGATGGACTAACTTCCTAAGATACACAACTATTTGGTTTTAATTAAAAAAGTACCTAGACTATCAAAGTTATCAATACTAATTAAAAATCAATCTTTTATTCAGTGATAATTAGAAACATAATCATACAATTTCTTCAACTTTTCATTCATTGTGATTATTTTCAAATGCATCATTCCCTACATCCTCCCGCATTCCCACTTCTTCCCCTATAGGAACACAACAATTTAGATTAATATTAAAAAAATACAAAATTACATACAATAATAGTACTCACTAACTGCTAGAGGCTTACATGACAACCCTTACACTATTGTCAATCATGTCTTCAATGCTATTGTTTTCCTTATTCTCCAATATGATATCATATTTATTTAGAACATCCTTTCAATTACCACATGCATAAGTGTTAGGATTTTTTTAAGGGTTTTTGAACAAAAATTTATCACATGAATACCACAATAAACAAGCTTACAATTTTCCCAATTGTTTCTTTTTTGGGATTATTTTCAGTTCCCTCCTCGTTCATCAATCTAATCTCACCTTTATTTGATATGTTTTCACCTTCAAGAAAATCATGAATAGCAACACTTACTTATTCTGGTGTTCAATAAACCATTTCTTTGTGTGTTGCACATCCAACACCATCTTCACCAACGCTTTCGACAAAAGTCTGAAAAATATTTAAACAATTTACTAATATAGACATGCTACAAATAATAGTACAAAACACATTTCCATACAAGTCTCAAGTTGCATTGACTTGTTGCATCCACATTTTCCAAACCCGTTGTTATTCATTGCATCATCACAAAATTATCCTGCCATGCATATTGTTATATTAAACAATCAAGTAATTCTTACCAACTAATAAAAATGATAAAAATGCACATTGATTGTAAGGACCCTGACCTTTGTTTTGGGCTTACCCTGTTTGTTTTGCCTAAACCTGGTGCTTGGTTGCTTGCTAATCACCTTTAGTGGTGATTAGTGTTTGCTTGTGCTTTGTTGAGTGTTGAGGTGCTACTTGCAAAATAACCTAAGATAGGGTTGAAGAGAAAGTTTGTCACCTTGAGAGATGTTTTTCTCTCTCTTTGCTTCCTCTAGGGTTGAGAGGAAGGTTTGGGTTCGTTACTTGGGTTGTCTTGGGCTTGGATGAGCTCTTTTGGGCCTTGCCTTTCTTGGTTGAGCCCTGTATCAGGGAAGGATGCTTTGTATCGGCCATGGGGTATCGCCCATGGGGTGTATCGGCCATGGAGGAGTAGTGTGTCGGCCT
The DNA here is from genome assembly GCA_963693085.1 of Alisma plantago-aquatica. Lineage (NCBI taxonomy): Eukaryota > Viridiplantae > Streptophyta > Magnoliopsida > Alismatales > Alismataceae > Alisma > Alisma plantago-aquatica. The sequence continues at coordinate 392,419,273 of OY856410.1, read as the reverse complement.
TTGAACTTTGTTGACCTTCTTGCCTTGGTTGTGTCACCCTAGCTTGGACAAGTGGCTGACCCTTGGGAGAGTAGTGGCATGGCATGTGCATGAGCTTTGCAAGGTGGTAAAACGTGTGGACAAGTGTCCCTTGTTAAGGTGACACCTTGCCTTGGTCTAACCTTGACCCCCATCTATATATGCCTTGCCTTTCTCTTCCTTAGGAACCCTTTAGCTCTTTGCTGCTCCTCTCTTCCTTGGTGCACGATACACCTACCCTTTGGAGCAAGTTGGTGGCTGTTCCTTCTCCCTTGGTGGTGATCTCTTCTTCTTCCTTTAGCTTGGTGGCTAAACCCTAGGTGGGTCTTGTTCTTTGGTAAGCATCTTCCCTCTCTCCTTAGCATATTCTTATCCATCTTGCCTACTCTTCGACCATGGTGTTTATGCTTCTTGTTCCTTTTCTTGAGGTGGTCAAAGTAGTGTGCTTGGAGCTAGGAGCTAGGAGCTAGAAGCTTGGAGCTTTGGAGCTTGAGGAGTTTGCTTAAGGTGGGTTACATAACTTCTAACCCTAGTTATACTATTTTCTCTATGTTGCATGTTTCATATATGTTGTGTGACATCCCCGGATTTTCTAAAACTTAATCTGATGTGTGACATCCAAATTGAAACCCTCACCTCAGCGAGGATCCCAATTTAAACATCCCACACAAGGCTAAGAAGAAGAAAATCAGAGGAAGTCAAAAGGAAACAATCAGTAGTACATGTACATGAACAATAATAAAACCATACACACATGTTCACCATTCAACATATAATTACAACATGAATTGTTATAACATTTGATATTACATATTGAACAACAAACTTCTACATATACATGTACTACTACTAAACTATAGGATCCTAAGACAACAGGTCCACCTGTACATCAGATCGCCACACAACTCTCACTATCTTGGATCTTCAAGAGCATAACCACAACCTAAACAAAAGATTACATGCGGTACACGTCAGCACAATATTTCATGAATATTGTACTGAGTACGTCTACGTGTATTTTTATATACCTCTCAACATATCTTGGCAATAAGATAAAACTAATACTTGGCAGTAACAGAAGAATATAAGAAAAGCGTATACTTGCACAAAGATATTCATTATCAAAAGAGAACACATATTTTAAGCACATTTCCATCATACATCTCGTGCGTCTGCCACCAAGTGGCTTTGACGTCTTTAGGCCTTATGATCTACCACCAAGTGGTTTGTGATCATTATACAAACATCATATGATCTACCATCAAGTGGTTTGTGATCATTATGCATACGCTCTACCACCGAGTGGTTTATGAGCTATCTTATGATGGAACATTTATATTATGTTTGCAAGTGTTCATAGCCATAAGTATGGAAATTCAAGCAACATATCATACAACACAATCATTTCAATCAATACCATATGCCAAGTCTTTACTACCATATAACACAAGCATAATGTATAATAAGCCAAGCAAGAGGTAATGGCGTACCTTGACCAAGATAAACCTAGTTATCATATCCTTATATCATCTACATCCTGGTCCACCCTGATTAAGACAAGACCACATATACTGTCATCAGATTCTCATCATCTTACATCTCATCTTAACCCTAATCATGTTCATTATGGTTTCACTTAGCTCATTAGTATATTTACATTATTACTTTCATTCTTGTCATTAGATTTATCTTACTGATGTCATATTCCAGATTATAGTTCATCAACTGGATATACTCATGTGTCACATTATTATGTGAACATATTTAACAATATGTCACTTTCATTAACCATATCAGGGTTATATCACATGTATTAAGGATTCTCTTCATATAACACGAATTTCATATATATAACTGATCTCATATTTATATATTATCTTCCAATTACAGATATGAGGGTTTTCTGTAAATTTCATCATTTATTGACCATGCATGTATTAATTGCATCATCTTTAGTGTTATTAGCTGTAAGTAGCCATATTAATCAAATTACATAATTTCGTACATCAACATGACCATAACTGACATCATATGCATTCTAAACATGATTATAGACTTACTGATATTTTTTCATAATTTTATATCATCATTTGATATTTATTACTCATTAAACAAGCATTATATATATCTTACATTATATCACTATTACTAATGCATCAAAAGCCTGATATTATCATTCTAATGCGTTCTACTCATTTTTCTGAGAATTTCGGTATATTACATGTATTTTTCTGATAAGCATGCTAGTTTCTATATATTTTGGAAGATCTGCATATTAACTGAATATTTACCTTTTTCGTCCAATGGAAATATGCCACGTGTCACTTTGGGCGCTTCCCTCTCCTCCTCTTCCCAAGACGAACCTGCCGACTTTCTTGGCTTGGACCCGGTTTGGTTTTAGTCTTGGATGTCATTCATTCGGGCATGGATTCCTCTGGTTCTTTTGGTCTAGCCTTCTCGCGATCAACACGACACGAGTCCATCCTCCATCTCCTGTTCGCTAGGGCGCCGCCGCACAGCTTTGTGCCGGTGAGAATGCAATAGATCCATGGTGCTCCTAGCAGGATCCTAAGGCTACCATCAGCTCCGGGGATATCTTTTGGACCTCCACGGCTGCTCATCTTCCACGATTTGTCTATTAATCCCACACACTGTGAGGCGCGGTCACATGGTACTGGCTGCGGTGGGACAAAGAGGCAGCACATCTCTTCTCATCTACGCACCACTCTGAAGATTCACAGAGCTTCACAGAACCCACATGAGGTCTGCCAAGCCGCCGCTACTGGCTGGACTCCGATCCATCGCACTCGATGCCAACGTGCATCCGTCATCCTACAAGTCCACGCGACTCTGATCTCCCGCTTGTCGTCGCTTCAGGGATCTCGGCACCGGCGCTTGGCTTCGCTTGTCTGCCACTCCTTACTGGGCGTGAGCACCTAGCTGGAAGAACGGTGAGAAAACCTACCACCTCCATGTCACTGTCTCGAAATCAACGCATCGCCAGCCCGTCCAACGCCCGCCTACTTCCTCTCGCTTGAATCCATCTCTATCGGCCTCCATGCTAGCACCTCCACCGCAGTTGCTTTAGATCCTACCTCCACATACTCGCCGCTGTAAGGCTACACCACGGCAAGGACATGGAAGCATCCTGCTCCTCCTCTATAGGTCTCTCAGTCATCTATTGTGGTTTGTAGAGCGAGGATGCAGTCAAGGTGGGGAGGTAGCTCTCCCTCATCTCTCTGCTACAACGATCAGTTTAAGGTCTATGAAACTACCTCTTCATGCCGAGGCTAATAGCCAGTTGGTTTCTCCTGTCGCCCCACGTAGGGTGGTCGTGGTGATGTGGGGTGCTGCCTCGCAGTCGCAGATAGCCCACGTCTCTGTTTTAGTTGTAAGTAGAGGGTAAACTACAGTCATAAGATCAAAGAATCCAAAAGCCAGGACAAGGCCACGCCATCAATCCATGGCACCCTCACTCCAAAGGGACTAGATGTCGTTAGTAAAAACTCAGCCTACTGCCTACCCAAAAATCAAAAGGGCACGAGTACACTATTGATCCAAGCCCAAGATTTATTAATTAGAAAACTTAGGTCCATAACCACCAAACTGTTCATTATTCACCATAATAAAACTCATATACCTCCTTCTGGGAATATCAAAATATTATTAAACTTCAACCAATACTTCAATATAACTCAAGGTACCTTGTACACCAATTTGGCGTCAACACTCAACTGTTAGACCAGTCAATTAAATTCCTCAAAAAGGCATTAAAAAGAGATATCTTAATCATTATATCAACCTCAATCAACACTCCAACTTTATTAAAACACTTGGGATTCTCAAAACAACTCAACATGCATGACTTCACTTGTGTCATCGGATATTTTAGAATTTAAAAGTCCACTCCATCACATGTTGACAATCAGCCATGCATGTAGGTTTCTTGCTCTAGAACATGTTATTGATATTATGGATATAATAAGCATGATGTTGTTGTTGATGGTTTATATGCCTTTACACCTAGTTGTCCGAACCATGGGTTAGGGTTTCCTTGTTGAGCAACACTCCTTTCTCTCCTTGGTCTAGAGAAGTGAGTTTGAGCTCTAGTAATGTGGGAAATACCCCTCTCTCGTTTAAGTTGAGAGGTGAGCTTATATTCTAGTTTCTTGGGCAATACCCTCCTCTCACCATGGATTTGAGAGGTGAGCTTTTGATGACCTATGTTGAGGTTGGATCCTTGTGGTTGCTCGATTTGTGAAAGAGGTTGTGCAACACCCCTCTCTCTTAGTTTTTGAGAGGTGAGCCGACCTTCTTGATCAACTAGGGTTTGGTGCCCTTGTGCTTGAGGTTGAAGATGACCTTGTTGGGTTGTGTCGTGCACAATATGACTTTGTGGATGATGCTGCCCGATAACCTTCTTATCTTGGGTTGTACCTTTGGCCGATACCCATGTGTTCTTGGGTGATATGTTTTGTTGAGTGCAGTGCACGATACACTTTGTTGAGATAGTTTTACCTTGGTGCCCGATATCCCTTATCCATCCTAGAGTTAGGGTTTGGGTGACATGGTTGCTAAACCCCTGGATGGGCATCTTGGTTGATATGAAGCCTCAACCCAAGCTTGGACGTTAGTGTTTCTCTAGGCGACATGAGTTCTCTACCCTTCCTACACGATATATCCTTGAGGTGTAATCCTTGGTAGATAAGCTTGCTTGGGTGATCCTTGTATCCCTGGCCGGTATGCCTAGTTGAAGCTTAGTTGGTGCCCGTCATGGTCCCTTGGACGATACCCTTGGTGGAGTTGTTGGGTGGGCGATACACCCTTGATGAGATGTTGCCCGATACCCTCCTTAGGGTTAATTCTTGGACGACAGACCATGTAGAGAGGGTGCTCGATGCACTCCCTTGTCTTTAGGTGGCCTTGGCCGTTATCCTTGAAGGCCTCTTGGATGATATGAAGAGGTTGGACGTTGGAGCACCTTGGGTGATACCCTTGGGTCGATATGGTCTTTGCTGATGGTTAGCTGAGAGTGGAACCTAACCCTAACCCTAGTTTGGTGCACGATAGGTATTGGGTCGATAGCATTTGTTGATGCACGATACACTCTGCCCGACACCATGAGTTGGTGAGTCCTTGTTGCACGATAGTTGGTTTTGAGGTTGGCCGTTTAGTGGTGAGTTGCTTTAGGGTTGGAACCCTAGCCGGTACACCCTTTGGTGAGGGTTGGCACTGCTCGCCATACCTGTAGTGAGAGTTGCAAGGAGTTTTGGTGAGGGTCCTGATAACACGGAATGTATATAGTTGATGGTTCTCTTTTAATAATGATAACACAAGTGATATGATGTAATTACCTTGGATCCTGTAAATATGATGATGAGATATAATGATAGGTTGTGAACCAGGAAGCTTGGAAGCTTATGATGTTGCTTCACATGTTGATATAACACATGCATATGGTCACAAGTATAAGGCATAACACATGCCCCTGATTGATTATAATACTATGAATGATAAAATTTGTATGATATACTCACAGATGCTTCTTTATACTTGATAACATGATCATTCTATTAATCCATGATGGTTTCAGTAATCACTGTGAATGTGTATAATAACCATGTAGGTATTTCATGTGGATTCATAGCCTGGTAAGAGCTATGAGATATATGTGCTTTGACTAGCATAATGTGATGATAATCCTTATTAATAAAGTAACAAGTTGATAGGTCTGAGGACCTGATATAAGGGTGAGTGCCTAGTTGAGGTGTTATCCTATGATGATGAGATAAGGGATGCGTTCCCAGGATGCTAATGCATGTTTGTGATGCCTTGAGAGGCAATGGTTGATATCATGAGGGATTGAGGTCCCACGATAGTATGTTGATGGTAACAGTGATGTAATTCTATAAGGCTATGTTTATACCCTGTTTTGCCTTAACAATTGGCTTAAAATATACTAATCAATGATAGATAAACATATCGTGTAGTTTTCCCTGGCCATAGACCCATTACCGTCAGTAATTGGTGATGGTGAAACAAGTTTATCCTGTGGGATTTCTTGGAGCACATATTGTTGAATATGCGAGGTTTCCCCTAGCTTAAAATAGGAGGGTTGAGTGCAACTGTGGTTGCAGACTCGGGATGTATGGAGCATGGTGAACATACCCATGGCTCAGGATATGTGATGATGAGCATGATGCGTTCATGGCTCAGATGTATATACTAGCACCTATGATGAGGTGAGCTAGATATGGGTAGCTTGCGGAGCTAATCCAGAGGCTGAGGCCTATAAGCATAAGACTGTGGTCTTGCTTGATGCTTCGTGTATTGACCACGAGAAGGTGAGGTCATGGAGTCTGGATATCCTTAGACCTTGTATGGCACCAGATTGGGCTTCACAGCCAATGGTTGGATTTGAGCACGGAAGGCTCACTTCCTCAGGGCATAATAAAACATAATCCATCCGAAGAAATACATCCTACTTAGAGCAAAACACGGAACATTGATTGAGGCCTTGCTTGCATAGCTGATCTAATTACTCCTTGCAGATACGTGTACGATCCTTATATCTTGTGATACGTTCTTATAAAGCGTATCTTGTCAATCATGTTCCATAAAGAAATACTTGGTAATATGCCTCCCGGATATCTTGGTAAGATGGATGGTAATAATAGCTTTGCTCAGTATGCTGCTCTTGTTATACGCTTATTTAGTTATGTGCTGTTATCTGCTTTAAATCTTTGAGGTCTTATAGTTGCGGTGGGGAGTTATGTTTCTCACTGGGACTGTGTATCTCACCCCGCTAGTTTACACCCTTTTTAGGTGATCGCTCTAGACGTGGAAGTGGTCGTGAGGTTGCGGCCGAGCAGCAAGAAGAGAAGTAGAAGGTAAGAGATGGACATGCTGCTATTTTGGTAGTTTTGTAGTAGAGTCCTAGAGTCATCCCTGTACTCTGAGGTCCTTAGAGGTGTTTGACGACGTTTCACGATGCTTAGCTATTGTAGTTTTTGTATATCCTTCTTCTGGCCGTACGTGGCCTGTTATGTATGTATAAACATGTGATGAACTAATATGCACTGTTGCGACAGTGAGTGCCTTTAAGATGTGACCATATCTGGCAGGTGTCCTTGAATATATCTATATATGACCTGATCTTCTTACAGGGCCTGGTTGCAAATGTTCTTTACGTATGTTTCTACAATCGGTTTTAATTAACCCGTGTTTTTAGTAATATATAGTTCCACACATTTTCGCGTGTCATCTCATTGTGTATGTGATGGCGGGGTATCACAGTGATGGGATTGTATCTTCCCAAATTTCATCTCTTTTTGTAGAACATTTCCAGTCACCATCTAGGTTGACTAGGCTAAAGACTTCCATGTCCAATAAGTTGGTCTTTACCTATTTTATTATGTCAATAAGTCTCCTGAAATTGGGTAACCATTGCTCAGACCAATTACACTATATATTATTACAGAACAATTGAGAAGTTGAAAGAATAGAGATATGAGTTCACCACTTGAAATGTGTTGAATCATATCACTTGAACCTTCACGACCACCACCCAACTCATCAGGTAACTGTAAGGGCTCTATAACAATTGAAAAAACTTCATAGCACCACCCCTTTAAGATTAATTCTTCATTGGTTTCATAAAATTTAGTAAATATTCAACTGGTTTCTTTAAAGGTGTAGAAGAAAGAAGACATATTGATCATGGTGTATGCGCTTCACGAAATTTTAATGGGTGCAAATAAAGTAGATTACTGATCATGGTTGCTAATTTTTATAATGAAAAAAATTCATATTGCACTAAAATTGGACAAAGGAGATCACAGGGTCTGCCATGTGTATGATGCAGAAGCAATTTAAACCTTAAAGCACTTAGAAGGAGGCATGAAAAGTTTATATTGTATGCCATTCATACTAGATAGACATCAATTTATTGATGTGTTGTGAGCGCACTTAGTGAATTGATACCCACAATTTATTTATGTTCTATTTATTTAGCTTGTTAAGAGTAAATTCAATCGTTACTAATATTATATCTATGTATCAGGTGTTTGTATGGCTCAAAAAACATGCACCCACATAATGTAAATCCAAAAAGTGTATTTACAAATACAAAACTCTATCACTATACTAACATACTAACTGTGAATCTAGTATGAGGATTTATATAGATATAATATTAGTAATCAGTTGTATCTAGCATTAAGCTCAGCAACTTCTCAACTGGACAAACAAATATACATAAGTTGAGTAAAGTCGTATAGCTCATCCCAACCCATCCCGCAATGTTATCATCCCAATAGAAAATAAAAATGTATTGAACACAATAAAGAAGGAATAGGCTAGCAAGAAACTCACTAAGTCTCTTATTCCTTCACCCGACCAAAAACCAATAGTTTGTCTCCATTATTATTGGCTCTCTAATGTGGGTTCACTATCAGTTCCACAATCATGTCCGCCATTGCTTCAATTTTGACAAGTATTTGAATTACATATATATATATATGTTTCTTGTAATGTGTGGTTCACTTATTATATATTTTCCTTCATATAGATGCATTTTCTAATAGATCGGAGTTGGATGCATATTGGGAACATAGTACGAAGTGATGTATTCAAGGCAGGGTTACGAAAGTTCATTGAGTTTGCTCTTATCCATTAGAGACCAACTAGACAGGGGAAATTAATATGTCCCTGCAAGGTATGTTTGAATAGATACCTTAAAATAGAGGAGGATGTATTCTCACATGTATTACAAAAAGGATTTGTGCATAGCTATGATGTTTGGACGTTTCATGGGGAGGTGATTAGTAGGAGCAATCCTATTTTGGCACCAAATGTTCCTAGCACCAAAAATATGTAGCAGATGCTTGGGGATTTGTTTGGTATGGGTGACACAGAAAACGACCATTCTGTTGAAGCTATAGAGGAACCTGCAAATGTAGATGCACAAAGATTTTACAAGCTACTAAAAGAGGCTGATCAACCACTCCATAGAGGTTACACAAGTCATTCTAAGCTATCGTATTTGGTTGCCTTGCTATATCTGAAGGAGGAATCTGGATGGTCCAACGATTCTTTCACAAAGTTGTTATTGTTGATTATTTCAGGATTTCCAGAAGAAAATTGTCTATTCCCAGAGACATACTATGAAGCAAATGCGATCGTGAAGGATTTATGACTTGATCATTCTATTACAGATGTATGTACAAATAATTGCATGCTTTTTCGCAAAGATGCAGCTTTAAAAGAAAATTGTAATACTTGTGGTGCTTCAAGATGGAACGAAAAGCAATACAAAAAAAGGGAAAGAAGGTAGATGCTAAGGTCATATATCACTTCCCTTTGATACCTCGATTAGAGAGGCTGTATATGTCTTCATCTGTTGCTAAAGATATGATTTGGCCATCTGAAGGAAAAGGCAAGGATGGTCATGTTCATCATCCTTCAGACACACCAGAATGGTTGTCTATTGATGCCAGGTATCCAGACTTTGCTACTGAACCACACAATATTAGACTGGCATTAGCAAGAGATGGTTTTAATTTATTTGGCAATATGAGTGCATCACATAGCATCTGGTTTGTGTTGGTGACACCTCTCAATCTTCCACCTTGGCTTCTTATGAAAGAACAATTTATTATGATGTCCCTATTAATCCCAGGACCACACTACAAAAAATTTGGCCTTTGTTGAAGAATATTTGTGAGGAACCAAAAATCATGAATAATGATGTCTATTTGTGAGGGCTCATCCTTCAAATATGGGATCAAATCCCTCAACCATGTTTTTAACATCCTTAGACCTTTTATGTGAACATTAATCCCTCACAAATGCATTACTCACTAATCACCTCGTGAAAAATACCATGCCAAATGTTTCCCTACATCTCATAACCCTTCCCTCCATTCTAAAACACAACATTTGTAAATAAAAAACCCTCCCCCTCGTTCCTCTGTGCGAGAACTGTTTCATCGCTCTGTGCTTTCCCCTCTCACGTCGTGAGCGTCTCCCTCTCGCACTGTGCATGTCCAGCCAGTCCTCCCCTCTCCGCCCTCTGTTGCTCTGTGCGCAAGCCCTCGGCTGGCACTCCGTCACCCTCGCTTGCAAGCCTGATGCCCTCAGATCAATTCCTCCCAAATGCCGCTGAAGAGATCCTACAACCAATATCGTCTCAAGAGAGCCTCAAGCAGGAATGCCGATGTGGTTGATCTCTGACAAATTGCAGGTACTCACACAATCTCGGGTCAGTTCTTCTTCGTCCTTCCCCACTTCTTCATTCTCGTGACTTTCTCTGTCTGGAACTAGGAGCTCTTGAACTGTGCATGTATCCTCTGGTGGCCGACCACCCTCTTTCTCATACTTCCGCAACCATTTCAGCTTTATTGGCCTTTGTTTCTCCAATTTATCATTACCCATTGCAGCGTGTGGAAAAAGATGATGTTGATCAAGACTTCGCTGATTTAATTTTTCTTCTTTCTGTTCCACTTCTCCATCAATTTCATCTCCATGTTCTAGGTCTATTCAAGGATGACATAGTCCTTCTATTTCCTTAAATCATTAATGCCTTGAACCCATTTGATGTAATGTCAAAGGCATCTATATCAGATTAGATATATTGCCTTGAAGCTATTTGATGAAATCCCATATTGACCTAGTTACTGTTCTAAGTTGTTGGATAATTTTATATGAAGTAGATATGTTTGCACGGATACCATTTTATCTTTTGTTGTTGTAATTTTCGTATCAACTTCTCCATGTAGTACTCTATCATATGGTGTTTCCCTTTTTCTATTGCCCGAAAATGTGTGATGGATTTCTAAACTTTCTATCGTATGAAAGAATCTTCCAACCATAATAAGAATGTATTCAATGGTGACAATTGGTCCTGTGAGTATATGGCCAGCTATATGGATCCTCATACTAGTTTTTCCCATGACTGTCAGACTTAGTCTTTGAACTAGAGTTAATGACATTAAGCTTATTCTTTCTCTAAAATCGACATTTCCTTTATTCATTACCTCCCACATTGAATGAGATAGTTTAGGCTCTTGGGTCCTTCTATTTGGTTAAAGAATCTTTGCTTACAAAAAGGCACTTGACATCTTTGCTAGTTTGGAAGTTTCTACCTTACATCATTGCCTTATTTTTTTATAAGGTCCTTTAAGAACTTGGAGTAAGTTGGCATTTCTTCATTACAATCAAGAAATGAGATATTGGGCTGCAATTTCTTTACAACTTCTATAAATTCCACATATAATTTCTTCACACTAGCCTTGATCAATGTATATGCAAAAGGGATCCTATGAGCTTTTGGGTCTTGTTGGCAATAGCTTCTTCAGTTGATTATAGTCTTTTATTCTTAGATGGTTTCTTTCCCATGTCTTGCTTCTTTGATGTAGTCTTCTCAAGAATAGAAGAAGGGGTTTTAACTTGCTGAACCTTAATTGTTTTTGGTTGATGGTTAGAAATTGAGTCACTCTCTTATTGATCTTAAGCAATTGTAGAACATTTCCTAACTTTAAAGTGGCCATCATATCAATTTCTTGACCACCTGGGTCCATTTCTATTTTAGATAGAATTCTTCGACCTGGGTTCTTTATAAGATGAGATAGATTCCTAATCTCTTGATTTATCATTTTAAGGTGTTGTTGTAGATAAGATATGTACCTAGCCACCTAGTAATGCTTCCCATTTGATCTTGCATCATGTGTAATATGTTGTTGTTTTTAATAGTACATTTGTTTAGCTTGTCATTAATCTGAACTCGTCATTTTGTACAGGAAAACATGTCATGCATAAGAGTTATCTTTGTCTAGTTCCGACTCTAGTTCTAGAATTTGTTCTTATTGTGTTGGAAGTTAGTGTTACAAAGTAAAATAGATGGTCCACTGCCTCTTCCAATGCTAGGTGGTTTATAGTGTGTATTGTTAGGATGAACTTAGAATATGAGGGTTATCTACCATAGACTTGTTCCCATAGGAAAAGCACATATGATTCAATATATTTTTAGTTGATATAGAAGATGTTTTCTACTGATACATCTTGGTTGTCTTCCTCTTTATGGGGTGTATATGTATTTGTTGGAGCTATGTCCTCTTTCCCACAAGTAACATAGTTCATTATAGTCACCACATTAATGCTTTACTTAACATGGTTTTCTTTAAAAAGGCAGACATATGTGGCAATCTTGTCGAGCTTAGTTGTAAGGGATTTTAGTGCTTTACAATTAGAAGTATCTCCCATGGTAGAAACATTCCCATACGGTCCTCTTTCATATTTCCAACCCGCTTACAGAGCATCCATATTGTTTATGACTTCCTTGGACCCCTCTAAGTTGTACCCCATGTAGTCACACCTTGATATGCATTTATAAACTTCCTCTATTTTTTCTTGAGTCCATTGAGGACGGTAGTAACTAGGCCCTCTAAGAATTTTTCTTCTTTACATGCAAATTCATATGTTCCCCAATTTGTTTATGAATCATAGAAAAATCTAAGTAAAATATCCTATAAATCAATGCCCAAGTACTATATGATCTATTTTTATAATAATACCACAACATATACAAAATACACAAAGATAAGAATGCATGTTCATCTCTTTCAAGTACAATTAGAAATCAATCATGTCATACACCCATAAAATAGAGATTTTGTTGTTATCATTTTTCGGTAAGAATATCACACAGATGTGGGATATGAAGGTACTCTAGAAACAAAACAAAAATAGAGATCATGCAAACTCTTGAAGTAACTAAAACAAGATTTAAATATTTAAATGCCTTTCAGAGATAGAATAAGTAAGTATTTTTATCCCTATATTTAGTCTGTCTGATCTTGACACGTTGCTTACACATCATATCATTAAGGAGTATGTCTCATTGTGCTCTCTGGGCAAGTAATTGTGATGAATTAGTATATTTATATCTATATGCTAAGCGAAATCTTTCTTATATCTCTGTCATTGTTTTATATAATCTCGAAATATATTTTGTTTCACTGGGTCAAATGATGTCTAATGTTTTTTAGGTTATAGTGTAGTAGTAACTGTAGAGCATCTAAATCAGGGTGGTTGTTCTATAGATGTTTAATGAAGTCAGTGTAAGAAGGATGCTTGGTCTATAAGAGTTTGTAATGAAAAGGTTTGGGACCCCAAGAGGTAATCTCATTACTAAGGGATATAGGGAAGTGGTTAGACATAGGTCTATGACGTGTCATAACTTGTGAGAGGGGGAACTTGGCATCCTACTATTGTGAACAAAGGAATATATCTAGTATAGCTCAGATGTGACCTCATCCATGTGAAGTTAGTATTCATTGGGGAGTGGTCTACTTCTAGGTCTTCTTGTATGAATGAACCAAACCATCTATCTTCATGGTGGTGAGAGTATGCATGAATAGCATGAGGTGTGACTTGATCAAGAGTGTTTCTAGTGAGGTTGAATCCCCAGACCATACAGAGTTGTATGTGGTGTGATTATGCAAGTTGGTATAATTTAGAGATGAATATATTCTTATGTAGAGGCCGGTGGCAGTAGAAAGGAGAGGGAGGGATGGGGAGGGAAGAAGGGAGAGATGGATCTTTAGGTTTTTGCTCTGATACTATGCAAAACCTTGCAGGATATAATAATTTCTTGCATATTATTAACAACAATGCCATTTATTTGTATAGGCTGAGGTAAATGGTCTAATCCTTGTTATATAGTGTGGGACTAAAACAGAAGTAAATGGTCAAATTAAGACATATTAAAGACTAATACAAATACCTCACATAGATGTAAGTATTAGTTATTGCTTGTATCCTCCTTAGCAAAATTAGGAGAGCAAAGCTCTTTCACCGAATCAATAATAGAGTTGATTCTTCTGGATTTAGAATTAATCCAATTTGCTTCATCAAATAGACAACTCAAATTAATCAATTTGCCTTTACCAAGTTTAAGGATTGAGTCATGACCAATAATAACATCTAGGAAAGTATTCCTTTTAATCCACAGATCCCTCCAAAGAAGGATATTGTTCCCATTACCAACAGTGAAATCAATATTCTGAGAATGATATCCCTGTTGTAAACAATTTTCTTTCATACCCACGAAGCATTGGAAGCAATACTATACATATTTACATATGCATTGGAAGCATACGTGTATATACTATACAGACAAATTTCTATTTTATACTATAAAGATTGACATATATATAATAGATATATATAAATATACTATTACTATATAGATAGATTTCTATTTTATACTATACATAGTTACATATGCATACATGTATATACATATTTTCTTCCTATGATACAGATTTACATATGCATTGGAAGCATTGGAAACATTCTAAGCAATTTGCTTCCTATGATACATATTTACATATGCATACATGTATATACTATACAGACAAATTTCTATTTTATACTATACAGATTGACATATATATAAATATACTATTACTATATAGACAAATATCTGTTTTATACTATACAAATTTACATATATAACTATACAAATTTACATATATAACTATACTGATTTACATATCTCTGAAACAAATATATACATATATGTTTAGATAGATATACCATTACAAATACACATGTATATATAGATACATATCTATAGATATAAATATAGTTATAATTATACACAGATGCATATATATACACATACACAAGGGAATGTGTACATACGTGCAACATATAATGATAAAAGTAGACAAATATCCATAGTTGTTAACAAACAAACATACAAATATATAGATATGCACATACATATATCTATATACATGGTTGTGAGTGCACATAGTGAATTGATCCCCACAATTTATTTATTTTCTATTTATTCAGCTTGTTAAGTGTAAATCCAATCGTTAAAATTTGGATGGACCCATCTTCATCAGGAGTTTGTATGGCTCAAAAAACATGCACCCATATATATGGGAATTTACTTGCTGCCCGCGTGGGTAGATAAGCAAAGTTACCCGGCTCCCTAGTTATTTCACGCTGCAGTGTGCTAATATGGGAGCGGTGGCACTAATTGTAAATATGTGTGCAAGTGTTTTACGTGCATGGATTACACGGTGGCAATATTAGTAAATATGCTGTAAATCAATACATGTGCATGGAGTGACGGTGGCAGTATAGTAATTATATTATAAACAATTACACATACATGGAGTAGCGGTGTAAAGCCTGATCCAATTATAAAGATAGAAGCTGATATCCTAATAAGTCTTGGACACGTATGGTCATGCATGCACATCGAGTAAAATTGGTCTTTTAATATCTTGAAAAGGACAAAAAACTTGATGATATTTTTATTATATTTCTCACCAAACCACGTATCATATTTAATCGGATCATGAAAGCAAAAGATAGAAGAAATCAAACTAATTTTCTAGCTGATCATATATCAATTTTGGAGTATACACACGCTAACATAACGTGTCTAAAACCATTATAGTGGCATCTTTTTATGGAGATAAATAAACACATAGGAAATAAAATGATACTACCAGATTGTATTACGTAACATCATCCTTAGTTACAAATTTTTATTTTCTATTACAGATACTCTGTTCTCATTACAATTAATCAGTTATCCTTACAGAGTGTTTAAATTCTACAACATATTATTGCACACAAAAGAAAATCATATCATAGTTGTATTTTGAATCATATTTTCATAAATGTAGATGCCCACAGAAAGAATATACCTACAAAAATAAATAATTTATAATAAAAAGAAATATTTTATAATGAGATTTGATAATCAGAAATAATGTAAATAGCAAAGAACAATTGTAACTAGTAAAGAGAAACTGTAACACGTGAAGAAAAAATGTAATACAAAAGAGTACATTATAACTAAAATAGACATTTTGTAATACAAGAAACTAGAATGTAATATGCTAGAAAAAATTAAAAATATAACCATGTGTAACATTTTGTAAGGAGAGTTGAGTGAAGAAAAATTAGAATAACAAAAGAAAACTGTAACAAACGTAGATGCTTGATGATATAAAAGATGATCCAAAAGGTGTTGAAAAAAATTATAAGAAATAGAAACAAGTAAACAAGTGATATTCGGTTATCCTTACAGATGGCACTTGCTAATTACAATATGACTGTCCATATTACAAAACATTCACATACATTACGGTTGGCTCTTGCCTATTACAATGTAATTGTCCATATTACAAATGACACTTGTTTATTACAATATTACTATCTATATTATAAATTGTCACCTACATTACGGTTGACTCTTGCTATTACAATGTGACTGTCCATATTAATATGAGTATCCATATTGCAAAACTGTCTCCTACATTACAGTCGGCTCTTTCCTATTACAATGTGATTGTCCATATTACAGATGACATTTGCTTATTACAATATTAGTATCCATATTACAAAAGCGTGACCTACATTACGGTTGACACTTGACTATTATAATGTGATTGTCTATATTACATATGACACTTGCTTATTACATTATGACTATCCATATTATAAAACTATCATCTACATTATAGTAGGCTCTTGTCTATTACAATGAGACTGTCCATTGCCTATGTTACAGATGACACTTGCTTATTATAGTACAAATGACCAAAATTGAGCATATACACAAAGACACCAATAACCATTACCAAGAAGAAGATGAAATATATAGTTATCCAATATATAGATAATCTCTCTAACTAAAACTATAACAAACATGAACAAATTTATAATGAGTATGAGCATTCTGTAATTTGAATACAAATTTATAATGAGAAGGCATTTTGTAATAGGAAGCAACCTTATGTAATTTGAATTGAAAATTTGTAATGAGAACGGGAAAAATGTAACTAAGGATGATGTCTTGTAATACAACCTGCTTGTATCACATGTTGTATCATATTATATAGACTCCGATCCATACATGTAATCAACTAAAAAATAGCAATTGTTACGTATGGAAGTAGTAGGTTGTTGGGTTTTTTTTTTATACTTTCATCCACATCAATTACACGTGATGCTGCTATAAAAATAATATTATACATTCTAACTTGCTAAACCACGTTGCGAATGAATCAAGAACAAAGAATAATAATTTATTCAGCCTTACAGATCCACTCACCACCGTCCCGTCCCCACAAACGAATTAGAAATACTATTGATAATTACATATTTGTGCCACCGCTTCATCATACTAAAAAAGACGGAAGTTTGATATTTACCAAAGCTGCCACTGCTACTTAGACACGGGTAGAATAGTTGGTTACCCGCGCGGGCAGCCAAGATAAACTCATATATATATATATGTGTGTGTGTGTGTGTGTGTGTATTTCTTATAATGTGTGCTTAACTTATTTTATATTTTCCCTCATATAGATGGATTTTCTAATAGACCGGAGTTGGATGTATATTGGGAATAGAGTGCGAAGTGATGTATTCAAGGCAGGGTTACGAAAGTTCATTGAGTTTGCTCTTCTCCATCAGAGACCATCTAGACATGGGAAATTAATATGTCCCTGCAAGGTATGTTTAAACATATACCTTAAAATAGAGGAGGAGGTATTCTCACATGTATTACAAAAAGGATTTATGCATAGCTATGATGTTTGGACGTTTCATGGGGAGGTGATTGGTAGGAGCAATCCTGTTTTGGCACCAAACGTTCCTAGAACTGAAAATATGCATCAGATGCTGGGGGATTTGTTTGGTATGGGTGACACAAAAAACGACCATTCTATTGAAGCTACAGAGGAACCAGTAAATTTACACGCACAAAGATTTTACAAGCTACTAAAAGAGGCTGATCAACCACTCTATAGAGGTTGCACAAGTCATTCTAAGCTATCCTATTTGGTTGCCTTGCTATATCTGAAGGAGGAATCTGGATGGTCCAACGATTCTTTCACGAAGTTGTTACAACTGATTATTACAGGATTTCCAGAAAAAAATTGTCTATTCCCGGAGACGTTCTATGAAGCAAATGTGATCATGAAGGATTTATGACTTGATCATACACTATATATGTATGTACAAATTATTGCATGCTTTATCGCAAAGAAGCAACTTTAAAAGAAAATTGTGATACTTGTGGTGCTTCACGATGGAACGAAAAGCAATACAAACAAAAGGGAAAGAAAGTAGCTGCGAAGTTCATTTATCACTTCCCTTTGATACCTTGATTAGAGAGGTTGTATATGTCTTCATCTGTTGCTAAATATATGATTTGGCCATTAGAAGGAAAAGGAAAGGATGGTCGTGTTCATCATCCTTCAGACACACCGGAATGGTTGTCTATTGATGCTAGGTACCCAAACTTTGCTGCTGAACCCCGCAATATTAGATTGGCATCAGCAACTGATGGTTTTAATGCATTTGGCAATATGAGTGCATCACATAGCATCTGGCCTGTGTTGGTGACACCTCTCAATCTTCCGCCCTGGCTTCTTATGAAAGAACAATTTATTATGATGTCCCGATTAATTCTAGGTCCACATATGGTTGGCAATGACCTTGATGTATACTTGGAGCCATTAATTGAGGCGTTGCAACTACTTTGGGAGCTTGGAGTCGAAGTTTATGATGCATATAGCAAAAGGAATTTCACTATGCAGGCAATGATTTTATGGACCATTAATGATTTTCCAGCATATGGTGACTTATCTGGTTGGAGCACTAAAGGTAAGAAAGATTTGGGATGTCCTTGTTGTAATGTGGATACTGTATCGAAATGGTTGAAGTTTGGGAAAAAGCAATGCTATGGTTTCCATCGACATTTTCTTCCAATGAATCATCCATATAGACGTGATAGGGAAAATTTTGATGGCAAAAAATATTTTCTCCTTCCACCTAAGACACTATCTGGAGAAGATATATTGAGGCAATTTGATGGATATGAAAATATCACATTTGGTAAAACAAATAAGCGCAAGAGGCATGGAGATCAAATTCCACCATTACCTCCAGGTTGGAATAAGATAAGAATCTTTTTCAGCTACCTTATTGGAATTATTTATCAGTTAGACACAATCTGGACGTGATGCACATAGAAAAGAATGTGTGAGAACATTTTAAACACATTACTGGGCGATTCTAAGAAAAGTAAAGACAACTTACAAGCTCGTCAATATATGAAGAAAATGCGCATTCGAAGAGATTTACGGCCGGTAGATGCAGGTGATCGATATTACTTGCCTCCAACATCTTATACTATGACTAATGCGCAGAAAGATAAGTTCCTTTCTGTGCTAGAAAAGTTGAAAGTTCCTAATGGCTATTCTTCTAACATATCTAGGTGTGTTAGCAAATCTGATAGAAAACTTATTGGGCTAAAAAGTCATGATTGCCATGTTCTTATGCATCAACTTCTACCTGTTGCCTTGAAACATTACATAAGCTTAGATGTGTACAAGCCTATTGCTAATTTGTGCTCATTTTTCAACAAGCTTTGCTCTAACGTTATTGATGTGTATGAATTCAAAGAATTGGAACAAGAAATTGCTATCACTCTTTGCCAGTTGGAGAGAATATTCCCTCCTTCTTTCTTCACCATCATGATGCATTTGCCATTTCATTTAGCTTATGAAGCCATGCTTGCTAGATCTGTCTAAACTAGGTGGATGTACCCAATAGAGAGATACTTGAAGAAATAGAAGAAGTATGTCAGAAACAAAGCTAAACCGGCTGGTTCTATTGCTAGTGGCTATTTAGCTGAAGAAAGTTTGACATTTTGTGCTAGGTTCTTGCCTAATTTTGAGACAAAACTCAACCGCACTCCTCATAATATTGATGGATCTCCAATTAGAGTTGGAGTGTCAAGGAATTTTGACATCCACACTTTGGAACAAGCCCATCGTTATGTCCTTTTCAATAAAGAGGAATTGGATGTTTACAGAAGGTAAGATTTACGTCATATAATTCTTACTAAACTATGTTATATTTTTTGTAAATTAATTTAGACACTTTTTAAAAAGCAGTGAACACATGTTTATTCTTCAAGATATGGAACCTAACATTGCCCCACGGACTCTAGAAACAAAACATGCAAAAGAGTTTTCTAAATGGTTGAAAGAGCATGTAAGTCTCAAACATTAATATTGTTGTCACTCTTAATGTTCAAGTTAGTGTAGATTACATTAATGTTTTACTTTTTTAATGAAGGTAATGCAAATGTGAGAGATTAGGCCGAACAATATTAGCGAGGAGTTGAGATGGTTATCCCAAGGCCCTTGTGCTGAGGGAATGTCTTATGAAGCTTTTTCGGTCAATGGATATCGTTTCCGTTCAAAACACATTGAAAGTACATGTACTACACAAAATAGTGGAGTGTACTTGTGTGCTGACACTTCAAGTTATTCAAGTGGTAGAGATAGAAATCCTATAAATGCTCAAGTCACATACTATGGCTACTTAGAGGAGGTTATTGAGATAACTTATGGTCTAGAAATCAAAGTTTCGTTGTTCAAATGTTCTTGGTATGATGAAATCACTTCTAACGGGTTGCGAATTGATGAATATGGGTTCACACAAATCAACACTTCAAGGATAAAAAAAGGAGGAACCATTTATCCTAGCTTCTCAAGCATTGCAATGCTTTTATGTGAAGGATCCTAATGCTGATGATTGGTGCACAATGCTAAAACATCCTCCTAAAGATTATTCTGAAGTACCTCTTATTGAGAATTGTTTGACTGGTTTACAATTTGAAGCAATTGATGGTGGTGTAACTAATGATGTGTCTTGGATGAGGAGAGATACTGAGGGATCTTTTTTTGAAAGAACTAACAAAAAAGCATGTTGGGGCTAATGTTTAGTTCATTAATCTTTCTATTTTCATCAAATTATTTTGTTTGCAAGTCAAGGATAATTTATTTGGGGAATATGTTGTATTGCATTTTTTTGGCAAACTGTTACTATATGGCATATTCTTTGCAATTTATTTAGTCTTGTTTCATATACCAGCAAGTAGGACATCATTATAACTCATCATTATTCTTTATGGGGATATGAAACCAAGGTACTCTACAATTTATTTGTTTTTCAAATGTTGAATATTCATATGTTGGTGTCTCATATTCTCCACAATTTATTTGTTTTTCAAATGCATCTATTATTTTTGTTACTAACATTTCTGCACTAATAATCTAATTTTTTTTCTTGTCAGTTAAAGGATGACCGGAAGAAGAATCACTAGATCTAGTTATAACATCACACCCGGTCAACCTTCTGCTGTCCCTCCCTCCACAATTGTAGAAAATTGTGATGATGAACCTACTGTACTGTCCAATAATATTGAAAATGATGTAACAGTTGAAGAAAATGTTGAGGATGAACAAGAGAATAGGAAGTATGGACGTGGGCCTGCAAGTGAGCAAAGCCTACTTCCTAAGCAAGGGGAGCCACGTCACAAGGTCCAATGGGATAATGAAGGAAATGCTATTGGGGAGAATGGTGCCAAATTGAATCGTTATTGTCATATGCTAGTAAGGAAACCACACATATGGAATCTAGACTTGAAGTGGAACGAACAACCACAACAAGCTTTTGTAGATAAAAAATCATTTATTGAGGTAATCTTTTTCATAAAAGACCAACAAATTGTATGATTCTTATATCTAAAGTAATATTTTCTATGTTTTCAAAAATACTTCAATTTAGGCAGTCATCCTAATGCATGGAATCACATTGATGAACACATTAGCAAAGGGATTTCAGTGTGGAGGGAATGTGTAAAGAAATATTACTATGAAAAGTACAAGATTGAACCAGAATTGATGACGAAGAAAGTTGAGAAAAATGCTTCCATAGATATGGACCCATTTAAAAATCTTGTTAATGAATGGGGAACCGAGAAGTCTAAGGTACAATGGTTTCATATAACTTGCATGTATACCTATCTACTTTTTCTAATTATATGTTTCTTATGGTTTAGAAAATTTCTGAGATCAACAAGGCAAACAGAGCAAAAAAAGTGATGGGTCATACCACAAGATCAAAGCCATGGAGTTGTTATCGGGCAGAAATGGTATTAATAATGGACACTTGTCTTTCTTAGTAGGAGTTGAACATATAACATGGATAATTATTATGTTATCTATCATGTGTAGGTCAGTGAAGATCAACCCGTTGTGCCTCTTAACAAATTTTTGGAAAAAGTTTACGAAAAAATCCCACAAGTGGTTAGCAAATGGATATTTTCTTTCCTATGATGTCTACAAAGCTACATATGCTTAGATATCTCAATTTAAGCTTTCCTTTTATGATGCTTTCTAATTACATCTTGAAATCTCTGATATTGTGGAAAACCAAGTAGCAAACCAAGAAGAAATAGATCCTAGAAGTGTTGATAATCTAACACGTGAATCTTATTTGCAAGTTTTAAATCCTTCCAAAAAGGCTAGGATCCGAGGTGTTGGAATTGGGCACAAAGAGATAGGACATAGGGGAAAAGCTTCCCGTATAAGATATGAAATGCTTCTTGAGGAAAGCAATGCAAAGGATGTATGTTGGATTATAACTAAACTTGAACTATTAGTTACAACTAGTCTATTAGATCGATGTTTGTAATTTGTTTTTTATTTCAGGATAAACTTAAGGAACTTGAACAAACTAGTAAATGGATTGAAGAACTCCGTATCCCAAATAATGACTTGGTATAATCAATCACAGGTAACTTAGATTCAGTTGTCTATGTCAATGCAATATATAATTTTTTTTTGACATTCTTGATCTATTTGTTATAGGATGGCGGTATTAATGTTGATTGTGCAGCTGAATACCCGAATCGGACTACTGCAAGTGTCTTACATATGCAAAGTGGCACAAATAGGTCAGGTGTGGGTTATTTTCACATACAAGACAATACAAGTGGTGGTGCAGATGTAGGCATGTTTCCCAGGCAAAATAATTCAAGCGGGGATGGCTTAGGCAGCCTTTCTAGACAAAGCAATTAAAGGGAGACTGGAGTAGGCATGCTTTCCATACAAGGCAATTCAAGGGAGAATGGAGTAGACATGCTTTCCATACAAGGCAATGGACATCCACTAATCTTTCAGCCACAGGTACCTCATAATAGCTATAGATTGTTTTCGATATTCATACACATAAGAATATTAACATGTACACTTTATTAAAGGCTACAGTTGAAAGTTGGTGCCCTACTTCTGGTAATAATTGACAAAGTCATCCTCAAATGCAGAGCACACCAAGCACATCTTCATCGGTGTCTTTCACACCAAGAACTCAACGTTTAAAAGAGGTATTCAATATTATATTTCCTCTCTTGTGTTCAATATTAGTTTTATATTCTAGTTCTAGCTTTTGATTCGGGTGCTTGATTAACACTTAGTTACTGCCTATGTGGTTCTTCATCCAACAACCAATTATTTTCTAGCTCTAGCTTTTGATTCGAGTGCTTGATTAACACTTAGTTATTGCCTATGTGCTTGATTAAACTTCTAGGGTATCCATCCATATATCTTGTACTTATACCAAATCTGATATATAAGGCCAAATCAAATATATAAGGCATGAATCTACTTAATGGTTAATGCCTATGTGGTTCTATATTTCCAGACACTTTGGGTATCATGGTTATGTATGTAGTTATTGTTATCCTCTTTCAACTCAGTCTACTTATCTATTGTTATCTCTATTAGTCTGATTGGTTAGGCCAGCTTTCTATTTTTCTTTGGGGTATCTTTATATGATTGTTCTGTAGGGGGCACAACATCAACAACATTAGTTTCCTTAGACTTTTTCTCAGACTCTCCTTCTACATGTTAGTCATGCTTTACTGAAGAACAACTCAGAAGTTGTAATATTGCTTCTCTTGCTTAGAATGCTCATAACAATTGTATCTTGTTATAGGTCTCTTCTGTATTTTGTATGGTTGGTTCTACTTGAAATGAGTGTACTATTTCTCTATATTCAAATTCCATTCAAGATCAACACATATTGGTTTTTGCTAGGAAACAGTTGGAAGATGGTGCCAAACATATTAAAAGACTTAGGGTGTAATGGAACCATCTACTGTAAGTGAGTCAGCTTCAAAATTATAGGGATTGAGGTTGTAGATTTCTTTTTAGTCATGTATGTAGTTCTATGAATCATATTATTAGTATATTCTCTACTTTTCTATGGGTCTTCTTTATCACCTTTTACCAATATTATATGTTCAGAGTTAGGTGGGTCTTTATGCCATCTCAAATTTCTGTAGCCTTTCTTAGGGTTACTTTCTCCAAAGAGATCCATCTGAGAGGTTGAGGTTTAGGTATAGCTTCCACATATTATCACTCCCAACCTCACCTACTTCACTACCACTAACTACCAAAATAGTCTCCTTGTGCTTTATTTCAAAGTTTGTATCTGGCTTCTTTTGCTCCAGTGCATATACATGTGCTTCTTTGCTCCCATATTCCACTGTAAGGCCACCTCTTCCTCTCTTCAAAATCTTTCTTCCAATATTTTTAGTTCTGTGTTCCCCTCGACTCTGGCTTTTTCCTCAAGGTTGCCACCATGTTTCTTTAGTGTTATATATATTTCTTTTCTCTACCTCACTCCTTATCTATGTTGTTAAGAGTTGTCCATCTTTAGTGTTATATATATTTCTTTAGTTCAAAGCTTTGCCATAGAACCCTATGAAGTCTGTAACAGTTGTAGTTGTCATGTTTATCAATGGTGTTGAACGGTTGTTGATTTCCTACTGCCTTGAAATTTTGTTTATCTAGTTCAATTCTTCTATTGTTATCTTTGTTTCAATGGAGAATTGCTCATTGTATATTCGATTGCTGCTATTTGCTATTTGTGCTGCTATTTGCTGGCAACTACTATTGTGGAGGAGTGAGGTGCTGTTGGTGGTGTTTGTGGTGGTTTTGTGGTGTTGTGATGGTGCTGTGATTGATGGTGGTGCTGTGGCTGTCATGATGGATAGTTTGGTGGAGGATTTTGTTATGTGCAGGTGGTGGAAGCAGCAACTTGCTGCTGTGCTTGGTGTTGAATGGTGGAGGTTTATGGTGGTGCTGTGAGTGCTGGTGGTTCTGTGGCTGTCGTGTTGGATAGTTGTTTGGTGGAGGAGTGAGGTGGTAGTTGTTGGGTGTTGGTTGGTGGTAGCTGTTGGTGTTGTTGGTTGATGGTGGTTGATGTATGGTGTGTGGAGGATGTATGGAGCAGCAATTTGCTACTGTTGGTGCTATTTTGTGGATGGTGGCATGCTGGTTGGTGGTGGTGGTGCTGTTGGCTGGTGGGTGGGAGTGCTGATGTGTAGGTGTTGGTGGTGGCTGCTATGTTGGTTCACTTACATTTATCTCGACTTCACACTCACTCTGATTCTTTTTTGTATTTATATTGATAGGGTAGAATTGCTTTTAATGATGGATTTCGACCGACAATGCACCATGGAGTAAACCAGAACCGAAATATAAGGGTAAGTTTTTTGTGGTACTATGATTTATGTATAAACTTTAAATTCTATTAATATAATGATTTGTCATTTTAGGAGAAGAATACTCAAGTACCCAACCATATGAGGCCTGGCATTGATGAAGAGAACCACACCATTTGAAGGAATATGGAGACATTATATATCTTAAGAGTTTCTAGCATGATATGTTGATTGTCATCAATCTCAAATTTTAGAACCATATGTATTCTTTATTTATATCAACGTTGAGCACGCAATGTATGGATAATATTTTGCTTCAATAACAGAAATTAGTTTGAGGTGATTTAACATTTTTATGTGTCATTTTAGTGTTGAATCTTCTTATGATGTCATGTGAATATTATAAAAATATTTCTTAAGGTTATATATACAAAGTTTTCATTTAAAATTATTAACATTCAACAAATCATTCAATAAATCAATAACCAAATCATTTATTGTAATCCCTCAAAAATGTATTAATGAAGGTCTTTAGTCCTTCAAAAATGAGATCCAGATTGGCCATCACAATTGCATTGATGACGACCACATAGCCCCTAAAAAATAATATTAATGAAGGCATTAGCCCTTCAAAAATATATTCTCCAAGACCATCAAGTCCCTCAAAAATGTATTTATGAGTACTAAACATGCCCTCAAAAATGTATTCATGAAGGCTAAATAGTCCCTCAAAAATGTATTTATGAAGGTTAAATAGTCCCTCAATATAACACTCTTTAGGGTCTGTTGGTCCGTGACAATTGTATTTGTGAGGGCCACTGGTATTTGTCACATGAATTCTCTTCACGGACCATTTGTGAGGGCCAGAGTCACAACTGTTCCTATTTGTGAGGGCCTGTAGAGAGGGGTTTGTGACATGACTCACTCGTGAATAATGGACCAATTTTTACTAGTGACATATGGTTGTCAATGACCTTGATGTATACTTAGAGCCATTAATTGAGGAGCTGCAACTACTTTGGGAGCTTGGAGTCAAAGTTTATGATGCATATAACAAAAGGAATTTCACTATGCGGGCAATGATTTTATGGACCATTAATGATTTTCCAGCATATGGTGACTTATCTGGTTGGAGCACTAAAGGTAAGAAAGATTTGGGATGTCCTTGTTGTAATGTGGAGACTGTATCAAAATGGTTGAAGTTTGGGAAAAAGAAATGCTATGGTTTCCATCGACGTTTTCTTCCAATGAATCATCCATATAGACGTTATAGGAAAAATTTTGATGGAGAAAAAGATTTTCGCCTTCCACCTAAGACACTATATGGAGAAGATATATTGAGGCAATTTGATGGATATGAAAATATCACATTTGGTAAAACAAATAAGCGCAAGAGGCATGGAGATCAAATTCCACCATTACCTCCAGGTTGGAATAAGATAAGAATCTTTTTTCAGCTACCTTATTGGAATTATTTATCGGTTAGACATAATCTGGACGTGATGCACATAGAAAAGAATGTGTGTGAGAACATTTTAAACACATTACTGGGCGATTCTAAGAAAAGTAAAGACAACTTACAAGCTCGTCAAGATATGAAGAAAATGCACATTCGAAGAGATTTACGGCCGGTAGATGCAGGTGATCGATATTACTTGCCTCCAACATCTTACACTATGACTAATGCGCAGAAAGATAAGTTCCTATATGTGCTAGAAAAGCTGAAAGTTCCTAATGGCTATTCTTCTAACATATCTAGGTGTGTTAGCAAATCTGATAGAAAACTTATTGGGCTGAAAAGTCATGATTGCCATGTTCTTATGCATCAAATTCTACCTGTTGCCTTGAAACATTGCATAAGCTTAGATGTGTACAAGCCTATTGCTAATTTGTGCTCATTTTTCAACAAGCTTTGCTCTGACGTTATTGATGTGGATGAATTCAAAGAATTGGAACAAGAAATTGCTGTCACTCTTTGCCACTTGGAGAGAATATTCCCTCCTTCTTTTTTCACCATCATAATGCATTTGCCCATTCATTTAGCTTATGAAGCCAGGCTTGCTGGATCTGTCCGAACTAGGTGGATGTACCCAATAGAGAGATACTTGAAGAAATAGAAGAAGTATGTCAGAAACAAAGCTAAACTGACTGGTTCTATTGCTAGTGGCTATTTAGCTGAAGAAAGTTTGACATTTTGTGCTAGGTACTTGCCTAATTTTGAGACAAAACTCAACCGCACTCCTCATAATGTTGATGGATCTCCAATTAGAGTTGGAGTGTCAAGGAATTTTGACATCCACACTTTGGAACAAGCCCATCGTTATGTCCTTTTCAATAAAGAGGAATTGGACGTCTACAGAAGGTAAGATTGACGTCTTATAATTCTTGATAAACTATGTTATATTTGTTGTACATTAATTTAGACACTTCTTATAAAGCAGTGAACACATGTTTATTCTTCAAGATATGGAACCCAACATTGCCCCACAGACTCTAGAAACAAAACATGCTAAAGAGTTTTCTAAGTGGTTGAAAGAGCATGTAAGTCTCAAATATAAATATTTGTTGTCAAACTTAATGTTCAAGTTAGTGTAGATTACAATAATTTTTTATTTTTTATTATGAAGGTAATGCAAATGTGACAGATTACGCCAAACATTATCAGTGAGGAGTTGAGATGGTTATCCCAAGGCCCTTGTGCTGAGGGAATGTCTTATGAAGGCTTTTCTGTTAATGGATATCGTTTTCGTTCAAAGCATATTGAAAGTACATGTACTACACAAAATATTGGAGTGTACTTGTGTGCAGTCACTTCAAGTTGTTCAAGTGGTAGAGATACAAATCCAATAAATGCCCAAGTCACATACTATGGCTACTTAGAGGTGGTTATTGAGCTAACTTATGGTCCAGGAATCAAAGTTCCATTGTTTAGATGTTCTTGGTATGATGAAAGCACTTCTAACGGGTTGCGAATTGATGAATATGGGTTCAAACAAATCAACACTTCAAGGATAAAATGAAAAGAGGAACCCTTTATCCTAGCTTATCAAGCATTGCAATGCTTTTATGTGAAGGATCCTAATGCTGATGATTGGTGCACAGTGCTAAAGCATCCTCCTAAAGATTATTCTGAAGTACCTCTTGTTGAGAATTGTTTGACTGGTTTACAATTTCAAGCTATCAATGGGGGTGTAACTAATGATGTGTCTTGGATGAAGAGTGACACTGAGGGATCTTTTGTTGATAGAACTAAGAAAGCATGATGGGGCTAATGTTTAGTTAATTATTCTCTCTATTTTTTTCAAATTATTTTGTTTTTCTCGATGATCTTCTGGTATGAGTCTAATAAATTTCTGGATTATGGCACATATTTCTCCTTATTTCATTAGGCTTGTATATCTTGCATTCCTCATTAATGATCTATCATCTTCGAGGTTTATTTCTTATTGTTAATCGGGATTTTATTCAGAAACCATGATAGATATTTTGTCTTTTTACTATTTTAACTTGCTTTATGGTTTCTTTGTTGCCGCCTGCCTGCCTGCCTGAATCGAAATATGGTAGTAGCTATCAATGTCTAATTTTGAGTTTAATGTTCATATCCAGATTTACAGATAGTTGTGCCATTCACTACTAAATTCTTGTGTATAATGTTCATATTCAGAATTTTCTAATTTCTGCTCAGTAGCATTACAGATGTACTACTTATCTGTTGAATATATTTAGATGCTAGGACTTGATTTCTAATAGTTAACTTTCTATAATTCTGTTACATACACAACAACCTGGGGTTTACTCATATTGTAGAATTGATCCTCAATGCAGCCTGGTTGTGGCTAAATGCATACCTATATTGCTAAGGAGAATGAGTCTAATAAATTTCTAGATTATGGCACCTATTTCTCCTTATTTCATTAGGCTTGTATATCTTGCATTACTCAAAGTAAAGGCCTTCCCCTAACAATTTTTTGCTTTAACTTTTACTTTTATTACTTGAGAATGTTACTTTACCTTTCATAATAACTCATTTGTTGGTGTCTCAAATTCATATGCTGAAAAATTCTTTTTTGGGATATGAAATAAAGGTTAAACCCAAGAGCTACTACTTTATTTTTCGAATGCAGCTAATACTTTTGTTATAGATTTTTCTACACAAATAATATAAAATTTTTTTCTTGTCAGTTGAAGGATGGCAGGAAGAAGAATCACTAGATCAAGTTGTAACATCATACCCGGTGAACCTTCTGTGCCCCCTCCCTCCAATGTTGAACAACATGATGTGGTGCATACTCAACTAGGTATCCCCCCATCCAATAATGTTGAACAATCTGTCATAAATGAAGAAAATGTTGAGGATGAACAAGAGAATAGAAAGTTTGGACGGGGACCTACAAGTGAGCAAAGCCTACTTCCTAAGAATGGAGAACCACGACACAAGGTCCAATGGGATTCTGATGGAAATATATTTGGGGAAAATGGTTCAAAATTGAATCAGTATTATCATATGTTAGCAAGAAAACCACACATATGGCATCTAGACTTGAAGTGGGGTGAACAACCACATCAAGCTTTTGCAGATAGAAAATCATTTATTGAGGTAATCTTTTTCATTGGATACTTGTATTTTTATAATTATGATTTTCAAAGTAATAATTTCTTTTATTTTAGAAGTACTTCAATTTAGGTAGCCATCCAAATGCAAGGAATCATGTAGATGAACATATTAGTAAAGGGATATCGGTATGAGGGCACGTGTAAAAAAAGATTTCTATGAAAAGTATAAGCATGATCCATAATTGATGATTAAGAAAGTTGAGAAAAATGCATCAATAGATATCAACCTGTTCAAAAATCTTGTTAAAGAATGGGGAACTGAGAAGTCCAAAGTATAGTCCTTTTGGATTTTAATTATCTATTGCTAGGTATATTCATCTATTTCATCTACTTATTTGTTTTATGTTTAGAAAATTTCTGAGATCAATAAGGCAAATAGAGAAAAAAAGGTGATGGATCACACCACGGGGTCTAAGCCATGGAATTGCTACAGGGCAGAAATGGTAATTTGTTGATTGTATT
Source organism: Alisma plantago-aquatica (assembly GCA_963693085.1). Classification (NCBI taxonomy): domain Eukaryota; kingdom Viridiplantae; phylum Streptophyta; class Magnoliopsida; order Alismatales; family Alismataceae; genus Alisma; species Alisma plantago-aquatica. The sequence goes on along the minus strand of OY856410.1, from coordinate 392,388,780 downwards.
GCTTAATATTACCTATAAGTTTTACATGGATAATAAATAATTCACCAATCATGTATAGGTTAGTGAGGAACAACCCAATGTACCCATTAACAATTTTTCGGAAAAAGTGTATGACAAAAGCCCACAAGTGGTTAGTAAATATATAACTTATGATTCCTTTTATGTTTTGAAAGTCACATATTTCTGTTATCCCAATTTGATTTTTTCTTTTATGGTTGCTTGTAATTACAACATGAAATCTCAGATATTGTAGAAAACCAAGTAGCAGACTAAGAAGACTTAGATCCTAGACATGTTGATAAGCTGACACGTGAAGCCTATTTGCAAGTTTTAAATCCTGCAAAAAAATCTAGGATTCGAGGTATTGGAATTGGCCACAAAGAGATAGGACATAAAGGAAAATCTGCACAAATTAGATATGAAATGCTGCTTCAGGAAAGTAATGCGAAGGATGTATGTTGGATTTGTAAATTTATTTTGAAGTGTTTGTTACAAGTATAGTTTTAGAGATATCTTTGTAATTATTATTTCCCATTTTATGAGAAGCTTAAAGGGCTTACTGAAACAGTCAATGGTTTGAAGAACTCCGTCTCCCAAATCATGACTTGGTATCAACAATCACAGGTAATTTGAGTTAGTTCTCTATGTCAATGTAATAATATATTTTTATGACATGATTGATCTGTTTGTTCTAGGGTGGTGGTCTTAATACTGAGTGTGCAACAGAACACCCCACAAATTTGGACAACAGTGATGAATTTCACAATACATGTGCTACAAATGGTGGTACTGTAAGTGTCTTACATATGCAAGGTGGTACAAATAGGACTGGTGTAGGTTCATTTCACACACAAGACAATAGAAGTGGTCCAGATGTAGCCATGTTCCCAAGGCAACATATCCTAGACAAGTAAATTCAAGTAGAGATGAATTTGGCACGATGCACATGCAAGGTAATAGAGCTAGACCTACTGTAAATATGTTTCAAATGCAAGCTGCTAAGAGTGATCCTTTTGGAGGAATTACTCCCATTCAAAGTGCTACAAATGGACGTTCACCATCCTATTAGCCACAGGTACATCATAACAAATATAGATTGATGTGGATGTTGAAAGTAACATAAAAAATTTGACATTTAATTTTACTTTCTTAAAGGCTACTGTTGAAAGTTGGTGCCCTCCTTTTGATAAAAATCCACCAAGTTGCCCTCAAATGCAGAACACGCAAAGCACATCATCCTCAGTGTCATTCACACCAGTAGCTTGCCGTTCAAATGAGGTATTCAATATTTTCTGAGCATTACTCTATTGCATAATTACTCTTCAGGCTTGCTTGCACCCATTCTATGTAGAGAAAGTGCAAACACACTATACATGATTATACTTTTGTGTCACAATGATATTTTTTTTTTGTTTGCTCAGTTTGCTTTTGACCCATACCTAGTGTGTTCTCCTTAGTCAAAAGAAATGTCCTATTTTTTTGTAATTTATAAAGCCCGGGGCAAGGGTGATATAACCCATCATCTTTTACCCATGATGGTGTGCAAGCGTAATAATCTTACCCCCACACCAATGCTGTAGATTTTAATGCTCACTGTCCTTGGTCATTTTGATATTGGCATGTGAGTTTGGCTTTCTTGCTACATGTATGATTTGTTTTTTTCCCTTGTATAAATATGATCTAGTGCACCGTTGACTGTTTTGTAGAGAAAGGGCTTAGATCTCGATTCAACTAGAGATTCCCCATGTCCAAATGATTATTGGATGTCCCATTTCACCTTGGGTATACACCAAGCCATCCAATTTGAGATTCAGAGATGGAGTTTGAAGTGTGTAGTTTTTGTAGAGAATATAATCTCTTCCTTCCACCAGTTCTTACGTTGGCATCCTAGGTCCCACTTATGCATATACATGTCATGGATGGTACCAAGAGGATGTTATTTTGAGCAATTCACTTCAATGTAGCTTCATACCAGTAAGAAGATGAACTCATTAAGTCCTTGAATTCTTTTCCTGTTTTAGACTCACCAAGGTGCAGACCTCTATTTATTCATCAGGCACCATCTAATGAATCTTCAATAACTATTCTTCAGTATTTTGAGCAATTCACTTCAATGTTGCTTCATACCAGTAAGAAGATGAACTCATTAAGTCATTGACTTCTTTTCCTATTTTGAGTAATTCACTTCAATGTAGCTTCATACCGGTAAGAAGATGAACTCATAGAAAATGCGATGCTTTCTGAAAGGAAATCAAATACATGACCAATCAGCATTCTCCACAAAGCTTTGAACATTTGGTATGGACCTTTATCACTTTGATCCGTAATATCTGCAGATATTCAACTTGTAAATGAAGCGTGGCTTTCGGCCTGTGGAATAAGTACGGAAGAGAAAATATGGGATGTTTTCTGAAAATTGATGTAGAAAATTCCAGTTCTGATTTTGATATATGCTTATGTTACCACTAAGTGACATAATTTGAAATAAAAAATGTTTTCTTGCTGTCTCAAAAACATGTCATACTGCATAAAGGAGCACTAGTTGATTTAGGTTGTTATGATATGTGTATAGCTGGAAGTCAAGGGAAAAAAAATAGATAGGCTATCATGAATAGGTTGATATGTGTGTACAAAACAATTGAGCAACTTCAAATTGAAATTGAACCATGCGCATGTGCTGATATTTGCTAGCAGCTGCTGCTGCTTGCAGCTGCTGTTGTGGAGGAGTGAGGTGCTGCTGCTGGTGTTGTGGTGGTTTTGTGGTATTGTAGTAGTGTTGTGGTTGATGGTGGTGTTGTTCCTATCATGATGGATAGTTTGGTGGAGGATTTTGTTATGTGCAGGTGGTGGAAGCAACAACTTGCTGATATGCTTGGTGTTGAATGGTGGAGGTTTGTGGTGGTGCTGTGAGTGATGGTGGTTCTATGGCTGTCGTGTTGGATAGTTGTTTGGTGGAGGAGTGAGGTGGTAGCTGTTGGGTGTTGGTTGGTGGTAGCTTATGGTGTTTTTGGTTGATGGTGGTTGTTGTATGGTGTGTTGTTGTGTGGAGGATGTATTGAGTAGCAATTTGCTATTGTTGGTGTTGTTTAGTGGATGGTGGCGTGATGGTTGGTGGTGGTGGTTGTTGTTGTTGGCTGGTGGTGGTGGTGTTGGCTGGTGGGTGGGAGTGCTGATGTGTAGGTGTTGGTGGTGGCTGATGGTGTGGGCTGTTGGTAGTGGCTGATGGTGTGGGATGGTGGTGGCGTGTAGTAACATGCTGCTAGGAGATGATGATTTTATGATGGAAGATTGGGTGGTCTGTATATTTGTAGGTGGTTTCTAGGAGATGGGAGGAAGTAGTAGGATGTTGCTGATGTGGAGGTGGTTTCTTGGGGTGGTTGCTAGCTGACGTGGAAGCAACAACTTGCTGCTGTGCTGAAGATGGTTCAAGAGTAGAACACCTATGTGTTAATAGGCATATAACCCACTGAGTTTTTTTTAATTATGTACTATTTACTGAGTTCAACCATAATTTTAGTTTACAAGTGCATGTTTCTTGTATGTTGGTTCACTTACATTTATCTCGACTTCACACTCACTCTGATTCCTTTTTGTATTTATATTGATAGGGTAGAATTGCTTTTAATGATTGATTTTGACCGACAATGCACCTTGGAGTACACCAGAACCGAAATATAAGGGTAAGTTATTTGTTGTACTTTGATTTATGTATAAACTTTAAATTTTATTAATATAATGATTTGTCATTTTTAGGAGAAGAATACTCAAGTACCCAACCATATGAGGCCTAACATTGATGAAGAGAGCCACACCATTTGAAGGAATATGGAGACATTATAGATCTTAAGAGTTTCTAGCATGATATGTTGATTGTCACCAATATCAAATTTTAGAACCATATGTATTCTTTATTTATATCAATGTTGAGCACACAATGTATGGATAATATTTTGCTTCAATAACAGAAATTGGTTTGTGGTGATTTAACATTTTTATGTGTCATTTTGGTGTTGAATCTTCTTATGATGTCGTGTGAATTTTATAAAAATATTGCTTAAGGTTATATATACAAAGTTTTCATTTAAAATTATTAACATTCAACAAATCATTCAATAAATCAATAACCAAATCATTTATTGTAATCCCTCAAAAATGTATTAATGAAGGTCTTTAGTCCTTCAAAAATGAGATCCAGATTGGCCATCACAATTGCATTGATGACGACCACATAGCCCCTCAAAAATAATATTAATGAAGGCATTAGCCCTTTAAAAATATATTCTCCAAGACCATCAAGTCCCTCAAAAATATATTTATGAGAACTAAACATGCCATCAGAAATGTATTCATGAAGGATAAATAGTCCCTCAAAAATGTATTTATGAAGGCTAAATAGTCCCTCAAAAATGTATTTATGAAGGCTAAATAGTCCCTAAATATAATATTCTTGAGGGTCAATTGGTCTGTGACAATTATATTCGTGAGGGCCACTGGTATTTGTCACGCGAGTTCTCTTCACGGACCATTAGTGAGAGCTAGACTCACAACCGTCCCTATTTGTGAGGGCCTGTAGAGAGGGGTTTGTGACAGGACTCACTCGTGAATAATGGCCCAATTTTTACTAGTGTTGGAGCTAGCACTAGTACAGAAATGGTCTGTAGCGTCAGATTTTTTAAGCCTGTAGCGTCACTTTTTAACCGACTCCTAAGTGGGTGTCTCTATAGAATTTTACCTATAGGGACGGTTTTTTTAACCAAAGAAAACCGACCCAATAGGCTATAAAAATGAGGAAGAAACTGTGGCGGCCAAGGTTGTAAGGTCAGTTATCAAGATCAATATGTAGCCCTGTAGCATCGATTTTCTTAAAAAACTGACCTTAGAGGTTCACTCTAAGGTCGGTTTTTTAAGAAAACCGATGCTACAGGTCTACAGATTGTCAAGATCAATCTGTAGACCTGTAGCATCGGTTTTCTTAAAAAACCGACCTTAGAGTGAACCTCTAAGGTTGGTTTTTTAAGAAAACTGATGCTATAGGTCTATAGATTGTAACCACACACGGCCGTGCTATGCAGCACGGCTGTGATGCGATGATTTTGAGTCGCATTTATAGACCTTTTTCATATGTGTTTTATGCTCTAATTAGTCATTTTTATGGATAATATTGCATAATTCACTCATTTCGGTCTTTGCCATCATTTAATGTCAAATCCCCTTAGTTGTATCATTTTGAGCATTATTTATCATATTATCATAATTTGTGTGGATTTATTTGGTCTTGTTTTGGAATTTTAGGAAAAAAACAAGTATCTGCTTCCGTCGATACCATCGACGGAAGTCGATACCATCAACCAAGCCACAAGTTGCGAGCCGAGAGGAGCAGCACAGAGTCGATACCATCGACATTTAAGTCGATGGCATCGAGATCCCTTCAGGTTGCTGGCGAGGAATCCGTCGATACCATCGACTCAAGTCGATGCCATCGACACATTGAGGCTACAGCGTCGCTAAACGACAACAACCGACACTAAAGAGAGTCGATACCATCGACGCAAGTCGATGGTATCGAGATGAACACAGGCTCTCAGACGAAAAGAAAAGAAGGCTGCCGCTAATACGCTGGGTCGATACCATCGACCCGCGTCGATGGTATCGACGCCGACAGATATGCGTTGGATTCGTTTTGATCTCAATCGGATGGATGGAGTTATTTGACGACCTAATTAGGAACTTATACCTAATGAAGGCCACCGACACAAGGGGAGGATCGAATTTTGTCATTGCACGAGTGCCGAGGAAGGAGAAAAAGGAGAACGGAGACCAGAAGCTCATCCCTGTCGATCCGGACGCTGCCAAAGACGAATTTCACCACCGAGAGGCGGGAAAGCTTGTGTTCTACGCAAAGGATCCACCGGTTCTTCTCCGTTCAGGGGTTTTCGCACTTAATTCATGCTTTTCTTATGAATTCCCCTATTTCTACCATGTATTTGTGCAAGATGAACATGCGAGGCTAAAACCCTCCATCTTTAGGACCGGGAGTAGCCTGGGAATACGTTGTATGACAGTTTTATATTAATAATTCATATTTTCTCTCTTAAATCCGTGGTATAGTTTCGTTTTCTCCATATATATTATTATGCTTGATCACCATAATAATAACCTAATGCCCTTAATCACTTCGACAGAAGGATTAACGGTTGAAAAGAGACGAAACCTACATTAATCGATAAAAACCTTGACAAAGGAGTTGAAAAATTAATGGTGGAAACTGAGAGACCATTTATAATGCACTGAGTTTAGGGGAATGATTACTACGATGGTGGAATCAACCTAAACCTAAGTAGTGAATTACACCATGATAGTGGGTAATTCTGTTTTCAGGTCACTACCCGGATAGAGAGAGAAGAGTGAGGAATTATATAAAACCTAATACAATGTTGACCCGCGGTGAAACCGCAATCCTAAAGATATCCTTTTGAATTGATTAAAATAACCTTTAATCGATTGTTTGCTTTGTTTTATGTTTATTTTCTTTTAATTTCGACAACAAACCCAACTTTGTTATTCGGCCTAGCTGATCGAAATTAGTTAGTAGGAGTCTCCAATAATTCACGTATCCCTGTGTTCGACTCGGGCCTCACAAGGACTATACTACTCGATGCGTATACTTGCGTTTTTAGCGCGTAGTAAAATACACGTCAAGTTTTTGGTGCCATTTCCGGTGATACGGCGAATTGTTGGCACTTCGAGTGCTAAGAGCGGCCACTCTAGGCCACATTTTTTTATTTTATTTTGAAACAACTTTAAATATTCCTAAATTTCTTTATAATTGTATTTACTCGTTCAAGCATAGTACTGAGCTCGAATTTTCTCATTTCAAGTACTGTGTATGGTGCATACACGTAGTACAGACTACGACAATCGCACACCCGAGGTTCCACCCCCGGGACCTGAGGACGAGGAGTACTACGAGCAAGAGCACCAAAGCGATATAGATTCTGAATCTGAGCAAGAGCAAGCAGAAGAAATGGCCAAACCACAGACGATATGGGAGAAGATCAAAGCATCTTCTTCATCAGCATCAAAAGGGCCTATAAAGAAGCAGGCGGTCAACATACCAACATATAAGATTGATCCGACATTGATCAACTTGGTAAAATCAAATGCATTTCACGGGCTGAAGAATGAGGACCCAGTTGCACACATCAGCCAGTTCATGGAGAACTGTGACATGGTGAAGATCGACCGATTCCCACAAGATGCTTTGTACCTCAAGCTATTCCCAAGTTCCTTGGCAGGAGCAGCAAGAGAGTGGCTACATAACCTCGATGATGAGTAATCATGGGATCATATGGTGGAGGTTTTCTTCGAGAGGTTTTTCCCTCCTGAGAAGACCAACGACATGATTAGGAAGATTCACAATTTCACCCAACAAGCAGGTGAAACATATTCTGAGACCTGGGAGCGATTTCAGGTCATGTTGAGGAGATGTCCGCATCATGGGTTGGACAAGGAGACACAAGTGAAGATCTTCTATTTTTCTCTCTCCGAGCATGATAGGAGTAATTTGGACTCAGCCGGTTCAGGATTTTTCCTGAATAACACTGACATGAGATGCTGGGAAATACTGAAGAACATGGCACGAAAGCAATCCTGGGGAGAAAGAGAGAGAGGCCCACTTGAGCAAGCTAGAGTAGCCAGCGAATCAAAGGCAGTTAAAGAACTGAATGACAAGTTGGATCTTCTAGCCAAGAAGCTACTAGCTAAGGATGATGCATATGAGGAAGAGGAAGCCCAAGTGAAATTCATGCAACAACAGGGCTATAGAAACAATGACTATGCATGGAGGAAGGATAAAAAGTTTTCATGGAAGGATCCAAATAATTTTCTGCAGGATAGAGATGCCAAGCCACAGCCAAGAGTCGAGGATAAGAACACTGAACTACTGAGTCAAATGGTACAACAAAACCAAGAGATGATGGCCATGTTTGGTAAGCAATTACAATCTCAAGGTGATATTCTAAACAAGTTTGGGCAGACGCTGCAAAGCCATGGAGCACAAATGCGGGCATTGGAAACCACCGTGGCACAGATTTCGAGTGAAGTGGCGGCCATCAAGCACGCCAATCAACAGAAACCAGCCGAGAATGCAAATGTGGCCCAAGCACACCATCAGGTCAAGTATATGTCTGTGGTAAATAGTGAGGAGGAATCTCAGGTGCAAGAAGCTGTAGAAGAAAGAAAAATAACTTTCAATGTGCATGCGACACCGGCAATACCGTATCCACACACTTACTATGGATTGCCGGGCGGAAACCAATTCTTCAGAAAATCAGAGAGAGTTATGAATATTGTATCTCCATGTAGGAAGAAGAAGAGTTGCAGGTTGCTTGTGTACGTGCGGAGACAACGAACGTGAGAGAGAGACCACAACAAGCTGTTACTATTGAGGATGTTTCGCCAAAGACCACGTCTGAGGGAGTGATTGAAGCAAGCTTAGGGGAGGTACCCCCGAAAAGCTCTTATGTGCCACCTCATAGGCGTGTTGATGCAGCTGATGTTTCAGATCCGGTCAATTCTAAGTCAAAGAAAGAGCATCATCATTTTAAGAAATTCCTGGAGATATTCCGAAAACTCCACATCAATATTCCATTAGTGGAGATGATCGAGAAAGTACCCGCCTATGGGAGGTTCATCAAGGAAATCATCAATAAGAAGAGGCGGATAAAAGATGATGAAATTTATTGGATAAATGAGACAGTGAGCGCTATGATTCACGGGAGTTCACCAAAGAAGAGAAAGGACCCAGGAGGTTTTTACATACCGTGCTCAATAGGTGGTCAACATTTTCCTAAAGCGCAATGTGATTCTGGCGCTAGCATAAATCTCATGCCTTTGGCGACATTTCAAAAGCTGGGGTTAAAAGAGATAAAGAGTCAGCCGCAACAATTGAATTGGCGGATGGGTCTACCGTGAGACCCTATGGAGTATGTGAAGATGTTCTAGTCAAAGTGGATAGATTCATATTTCCGGTGGACTTTGTCGTCATGGATATGCCACCACTCCAAAGCTGTGAAATTCTCCTAGGGAGGTCGTTTCAAGCAACGGCAGATGTCGTGACTGCCTTAGGGAGAGGTACTTCGTCCTTGGGAATTGGAGGAGATCGAGTTGAATTGAAATTACCGCATGATCCTCTAAGCGCAGTCTCCAATGTGAAAAGATGATGAGCTTCATACCGTCTAGCCTAAGACGTTAAAGAAGGGCGCTTGTTGGGAGGCAACCCAACCATTGGTACATTAGGATAGTTTAATTCTAGTCATAGATTGCTTTCATTTCGTTCAAATTCTAGTGTAAAGAAGATACCTTGATCCGTTTGTTTAATGTGCAGGCACAGGCAGGGTCGATACCATCGACACACTGGTCGATGGTATCGACATAGGTTCAGGTTGATAGCTGAAAAAATCGCTCTGCGTCGATACTATCGACGGTCTCGTCGATGGTATCGACAGACCTACAGGCAGGTTGCGCAATAATCGTCGATGGTATCGACATGCCAGTCGATACCATCGAGATCTCTGGAGAAGTTCAGAATGATTTGTCTCAGTCAACTCGATACCATCGACGGCCTCGTCGATGGTATCGACATGGTCACAGGTTGAAGTGAAAAAGTGGCGGTGTCGCAATGAAGACAAGTCGATACCATCGACCCCCGTCGATGGTATCGACATCCATGTCACCGATCCGCGCAAAGACATCGACGGTGATCGCGAAGTCCACGTCAGCGATCCGGGTGCTGCGTCGATACTATCGACTTGCGTCGATGGTATCGACAAGTCAGCAATCCGGGTTTCACGATCCAACAATCGTCAGCCGTAAATACTCACGAGGGAGGCGGATAGCATCGAGACGTGTCGATACCATCGACCCGCATCGATGGTATCAACGAGTCGACAGTAGCGCCGACCAAGTCTATATACGGAGAATTGCAACGTCATTTGACGTCACACCTTCAGAGCAAACTTCCTCCTTTGCGCCGAGCACTCCCCCGAGCTCTCCAAGATTGAAGAGCAGCAACATCGAGCAAGGATCTTCACCGAGCGGAGAATCACTTCTCCATCTTCCCCGAGCTCTCTTCTTCTAATCCCATCTTTCTTGCAACAATGGTGCACGCCACCGGATCATCGTCCTCGCATGCGAATCCCATGGAGATCAGGGAGTTTGTTCCACCCCCTACTGCTTCAGTCTCACGTCCGCACCTGGTTCACCCATCCGCGGAGGTGAGGAAGGTCTATGAGGAAATCATGAAGCGGAAGATCGAGCCAACCCGGTATGTGGACCGGGGAATGATCCAGGAGCTTGGATTTGAGGCCAACTTGGCCTATGTGCTGAAGGGTCAAGCACGCCACACCAACAGAAGGCCAGACGAGCTGGAGCGCCATGCGGATGGGCAGCTGTTCTTCGGCGAATGGCCCACCTACAAGGAATTGGTGGTGGAGTTTATGGCGTCCCTCGACGTCTGCGTCGTGCCCAACGATGTGGTTGCATCGGATCGGGAGTGGATCAAGGGCCGGGTATCGTTCCGGCTGTTCAACATCAACTACAACATCACTCTTCAGCAGTTCAACAACATCTTTAACTGGATCCACTCCCAACATGATCACCGATGCCCAGATTCCCGCACCGACTACGAAAAGATCTTCGCCGAGCTAGTCACAGTGCCGGCGGGAAAGACAGTGAGCTACCACAATGCTACGGTAGCGGACTTCGAGCATCCCTTCGTCCGGGTCTTACACCGGATGTTGAGCCTTATGTTCTTTGCTCGGAGCGATTTAGCATTGAGCAAGTTTCAGGAGAGCGATCTTTTCTTCCTCTACATGCTCCTGAAGCGACAAGAATGCAACTGGGGTGCGTTCTTCCTACAGCGCGTTCTGGCGGTGAAGAGGAGTACAAGGAAGGCTCCGATCCATTTTGGTGGGCTCATCACCAGATTGGCGTTGTACTTGGGGCTGAATTTCCAGTCTATGACTCCGATTTCCATGAGGAGTAAGGTGAACGTGAAACATCTGCACCGTTCAAACCTTATCCTTCTCCGGGATGGGTTGGCGTACGCACACTGCCACGTCAACCATGCTTATTAGGAGTGCGCACTGCCGGACGACGTCTTCAACATCGCGGGCGCACAACACTTCCGGTGGCCGATCATAGCCGTCGAGTCCGATGAAGAAGAAGGCGGCAACGATGGACAAGAAGGCGAGGCTGAGGAGGAAGAGGAGGCTTTCACACCTCTTCGCGCACGAGTAGCACCACGGAAGCGTCCTAGGATGCATCCGGGTGCGTCTTCATCATCACAGCCCCTGCCGCCATCACCACAGCCCTCACAGCCAGGCGAGGATGCCTACTCAATGCAAGGCATGTATACAATGCTGCAGGACATACATCAGACACATCAGCAACATCTAGAGATGTATACCGGTATTCAGGATACTACGAACCGGTTACTTGACAACCAAAGGGCGATGTTCGAGAATGAACATCTCCTCCTCGACAACCAACAGCAGATACACAATCGGTTGCAATGGATGGAGATGCAACAGGAGCCATTTTATGACCACTACTAGAGTCAGAGCTACTTTGGAGGCTATCCACAGCCTCTGCTGAGGACCCATTACGATCCGAGCTTCCAGGGGGAGTATCCTTCTTGGGATCCTACGGCTCCACAGTACCCACCTCCACCTCAACAAGAATGATCAGGGTATCTCTGTTCCACTCTTAAGATTGTTTTTGACTATGAGGCCATAGTCGAATTCAAGCTTAGGGGGGTAGTTGGAACAGCTCTATCTTTTCTTTTATTGTTTTTAGTTTTTAGCAGTGTTAATTGTTTCTTGCATTTTTAGTTGTGGTAGGATCCACGTGCTATCTAGTGTAACTGTGGATGTCGTAAAAGTTTGTCATCTTGCTGTTAATTCATGGGAAATTTAAGGGAAATTTAAATTTTTTTTGGTGTCTTTGGATAGCTTGACTTGGTTGTCCTTGGGGAACTGTTCCTATGAAAATGATTGATTATGTCAACTTTAAAACAACATTTCACACCTATACTCCTTTTGACTCATGAAAAGTGGATAGTAATGGTTGTTTGAGCCTAACCTAACCAAATGGTAATGAGACCTTAATTGGATGTAAGAGAGAGAACCCTCCAAACCACTACACAGGTCAGTAAGGAGGGACACATAATATCTTTCTAAGGTTCAGTCATTTAATCTTGTGATCATTCCACGTCATTTTTCCATAATCCACCTAAGAATTGGAAGTAAAGTGCAGTTTCAATTCCTTCTTGTGTGCATAGCATTTAGTTAGGACTTGCATTGATATTTTCCATACGTTTGCATAAAGAAAAAAATATATAGGGATTCATGCACATTACTTTTAGGTGCATGCCATGTAGTTGCACTCATGATTTTCATGCATAAAGTACACCATATATCTCAATTTTTCCTCAAAAGTGATCTAAACTGTTCCATACCTTCGAAATATTGCAAAGATTTCCAAGCATGAAGTAAATAGCCCAATACACTTATCTCTAAGCAATTATGGATACGTGGGCTAAAGTGAAGAAAAAAAAATTCTGAAAAGCTGAAATAAAGAAAAAAAATTAATTAGAAAAGAAAGAAAAAAAGAGAATTTAGTAGAAAGTGGAAGAAGAGGGAGAAAGGAACATGATATCACTCGCATTACAGGAAAATTGAGTACATGTGGCTTAATTATATTTCCATCTCATTTTGGGGTGGAAGGTTAGTGTACGCATCATTTCACCCAATTTTAGGCATTAGGGCATTTCTAATGTGCATTTGCATCATTTAGGACATTTTTGTTTTATGCATGTTGAATTTGTACAATACTTCCAAGTTCTTCCATGAACCACCCATTTCCATCCACCCGTTGCTCGGATTGGTAGGCCACCGTGAATTTCTCCTCATTAATGATTATCAGGAGAACTGCTTCCATGTAGATGGTAGTTAGGGCGAGCAATGTAGTGTAGGCGATCACAAGATGCACCAATGCTGAATCGGCAAGTTTTATTATGTTAACTGCCTTATGTGATAGTGTTCATCGGTTTTCAGGATAATTTCTCTTATGGATGATTATTGTCGCCTTTAGGGTAATTACTGTTCTGTGGTTAGAGAAGGCCGGTTTGAGAATGTTTAGTGGGAGTCACATGGGATGTTGGGTTGGTGTGTTGATTTTTAGTTGACATCTGCAATTCTATTTTAAGGATTAGTTGCTCGAGGGCGAGCAATGTTTAAGCTTAGGGGAGTTTGATGCGATGATTTTGAGTCGCATTTATAGACCTTTTTCATATGTGTTTTATGCTCTAATTAGTCATTTTTATGGATAATATTGCATAATTCACTCATTTCGGTCTTTGCCATCATTTTATGTCAAATCCCCTTAGTTGTATCATTTTGAGCATTATTTATCATATTATCATAATTTGTGTGGATTTATTTGGTCTTGTTTTGGAATTTTAGGAAAAAACAAGTATCTGCTTCCGTCGATACCATCGACGGAAGTCGATACCATCGACCAAGCCACAAGTTGCCAGCCGAGAGGAGCAGCACAGAGTCCATACCATCGACATTTAAGTCGATGGCATCGAGATCCCTTCAGGTTGCTGGCGAGGAATCCGTCGATACCATCGACTCAAGTCGATGCCATCGACACATTGAGGCTACAACGTCGCTAAACGACAACAACCGACACTAAAGAGAGTCGATACCATCGACGCAAGTTGATGGTATCGAGATGGACACAGGCACTCAGACGAAAAGAAAAGAAGGCTGCCGCTAATACGCTGGGTCGATACCATCGACCCACGTCGATGGTATCGACGTCGGCAGATATGCGTTGGATTCGTTTTGATCTCAATCGGACGGCTGGAGTTATTTGACGACCTAATTAGGAACTTATACCTAATGACGGTCGCCGACACGAGGGGAGGATCAAATTTTGTCATTGCACGAGTGCCGAGGAAGGAGAAAAAGGAGAACGGAGACCAGAAGCTCATCCCTGTCGATCCGGACGCTGCCGAAGACGAATTTCACCACCGAGAGGCGGGAAAGCTCGTGTTCTACGCAAAGGATCCACCGGTTCTTCTCCGTTCAGGGGTTTTCCCACTTAATTCACATTTTTCTTATGAATTCCCCTATTTCTACCATGTATTTGTGCAAGATGAACATGCGAGGCTAAAACCCTCCATCTTTAGGACCGGGAGTAGCTCGGGAATGCGTTGTATGATAGTTTTATATTAATAATTCATATTTTCTCTCTTAAATCCGTGGTATAGTTTCATTTTCTCCATATATATTATTATTCTTAATCACCATAATAATAACCTAATGCCCTTAATCACTTCGACAGAAGGATTAACGGTTGAAAAGAGACGAAACCTACATTAATCGATAAAACCCTTGACAAAGGAGTTGAAAAATTAATGGTGGAAACTGAGAGACCGTTTATAATGCACTGAGTTTAGGGGAATGATTACTACGACAGTGGAATCAACCTAAACCTAAGTAGTGAATTACACCACGATAGTGGGTAATTCTGTTTTTAGGCCACTACCCGGATAGAGAGAGAAGAGTGAGGAATTATATAAAACCTAATACAATATTGACCCGCGGTGAAACCACAATCCTAAAGATATCCTTTTGAATTGATTAAATTAACCTTTAATCGATTGTTTGCTTTGTTTTATGTTTATTTTCTTTTAATTTCGACAACAAACCCAACTTTGTTATTCGGCCTAGCTGATCGAAATTAGTTAGTAGGAGTCTCCAATAATTCACGTATCCCTGTGTTCGACTCGGGCCTCACAAGGCCTATACTACTCGACGCGTATACTTGTGTTTTTAGCGCGTAGTAAAATACACGTCAGGCTGTGCTACCATATCCCAACATGGCCGTGCTACACAGCATGACCGTGCTACCAGAAGAAACACAGCTGTTCTACCAGAAGCCAACACAGCCGTGCTACGTGGCACGACCGTGCTACATGGTAAAAATAGAAACACAACAGAAGAACAAGAAGAACTAGGATATGGGAGAGGAGAGCATTGATGCTCAACCATCACCATTCCAAACCACACATTAATTACAAAAATGATTCATATATTCAGTTGAGTTACACATATTCACATCGTAATCTACAAAATGATAGATTGCAAGTCTGAGATGAATGGAGTACTAAAATCACATACATAAATGGAGCTGACATATTTAATCCAATGCTATATTGACTTCATTTAGAAAAACAT
Source organism: Alisma plantago-aquatica (assembly GCA_963693085.1). Classification (NCBI taxonomy): domain Eukaryota; kingdom Viridiplantae; phylum Streptophyta; class Magnoliopsida; order Alismatales; family Alismataceae; genus Alisma; species Alisma plantago-aquatica. Next base: position 392,373,472 of record OY856410.1, on the reverse strand, counting down.
CTGATTACTCTTTTCAAAATTCATTTAAGTCCTCAAGTGTGTAAGGTAGAGTTGTAAAGATTTGTAATAGAAAATGCACATGCTAATATTTTATAAAATGACTAAAATCACTTGAAAATTTATGATGTTATTCTTTATTACCTGATCTATAGTCTGAATGTCATATGATGCTTTGTTTGACAATAGCTTGCATATATTTCATTAGCCACAAGCCCAATCATTATTTTGTATAGGACACTACAAATAACGAATTATACTTAATGTTAGTAAACTACTATAAATAGGAGTTGAGATAAAAATATAACAGTTGACATATAAGAGTTGAAAATTAATACATATAAGACTAAGCAGTTGTCAAAGTAGTTACCTTGACATTTGTCACTTGCCATTTTAGAACCTTCAAGTATACATATATTAAGTTAAACATCATGTATCGATGATCTCATCTATAAACCCTAAAGTGTCAATCTGAGACTACACAATGTCTACCCTCATATTTCTGGAATGTATATAATGATTACATATGTGATTGATAAAAAAATATAGATATGAAAGAATACATATTTTTATTATTGGTTGATTTACTAGTAAAAAAAATGGCACATTGGGAGAGTGAGAATATTATACCTCACTTGTAGTCTGAAGAAGAAAGATATGCAAGTCAACAACAAGTCAATAGCACCTGCAACAACACAAATGCAAAATTTACAAATTTTGAAGTTTCTACAACTCAGTCAGTACGGCCGTGCTTCCCATCACGGCCGTTCTGCCCAGAACGGCCGTGCTACCTGGTTAGTTGCCTGATAGTAAAAAGAAAATGGAGTGAGGCGGAAGAGACAACCGTGCTACCTTGAGAACAACCGGACGGTGGGGGAGCTTGTGCGGGAGAAGAACTATAGAAAGAAGGTGCACGACCCTTGCAACGCCGTAGGCGTCATCCGTGCTACCTGGTCAGTTGCATGACAGTAAAATGAAAATGGAGGAGTGAGGCAGAAGAGACAACCGTGCTACCTTGAGAAGAATTGGACGGTGGGGGAGCTTGTGTGGGAGAAGAACTGGAGAAAAAAGGTGTGCGACCCTTGCAACGCCATAGACATCATCACCATTCAAGGAAGAAAGCGGATGGGCATTGTCTCCAAAGTACATGGCATCAGAGATGGTGGTCGATCTGGAGGCGTCAGCACCGTCCAAAGAAGAAAATGGCGACTGAGCGTCGTCGTCCAAGAAGGGGTGCCGATGCCTCTCTTCGGGTGTGGAGATGGTTGGGAAGGTGACCTTGGAAGTGGCGGCAATTTGCTTCTCTTCGGGAGAAGGATTAGGAATTGGGAGATGAACAAAATGAAATGAAACAAAGTGAAACACAACTCGGCTTTGGTCTTATATCAACCCGACCTCTAGGGTTGGTTATCTCAAAAAATCGACACTACAGAGACTAAGTGGTGCCCAAATTTTTTGAGACCATCTCGAAGGTCAGTTATTTGAAAAAACTGACCCTAGAGGTCAGGGTCTATAGAGTCGGTTATTTGAAAAAACCGACCCTACATACTAAGTGGTGCCCGAAATTTTTGAGACCATCTCTAAGGTCATTTATTTGAAAAAACCGACCCTAGAGGTCAGGGTCTATAGGGTCGGTTATTTGAAAAAACTGAGGCTAGAGTTCCAAAGCGGTGCCCACATTTTTTTTTGACGCTATAGCATCAGTTATTTGGGAAAACCGTCACTATAGATCGAGGCGCGAAGCCAAATTCGCATGAATTTTTGCCACGGAAAACCTGTAAGGTCGGTTTTTTTGATAAAGCTGATGCAATAGTCTATTAGGTCGGTTATTTTAGTAAAAATGACGCTATGGGCAGCGACGTTATAGGCCAAAAATGTAGTAGTGTAGGAGCTAGAAGCTTGGAGCTTTGGAGCTTGAGGAGTTTGCTTAAGGTGGGTTACATAACTTCTAACGCTAGCTATACTATTTTCTCTATGTTGCATGTTTCATATATGTTGACAATCAACCTTACATGTAGGTTTCTTTCTCTAGAACATGTTGTTGATCTTATGGATATAATGAGCATGATGTTGTTGTTGTTGATGGTTTATATGCCTTTACACCTAGTTGGCTGAACCATGGGTTAGGGTTTCCTTATTGAGCGACAATCCTTTCTCTCCTTGGTCTAGAGAAGTGAGCTTGAGCTCTAGTAATGTGGGCAATACCCCTCTCTCATTTAAGCTGAGAGGTGAGCTTATATTCTAGTTGCTTGGCAATACCCTCCTCTCACCATGGATTTGAGAGGTGAGCTTTTGATGACCTATGTTGAGGTTGGATCCTTGTGGTTTCCCAATTTGTTAAAGAGGTTGTGCAACACCCCTCTCTCTTGGTTGTTGAGAGGTGATCCGACCTTCTTGATCAACTAGGGTTTGGTGCCCTTGTGCTTGAGGTTGAAGATGACCTTGTTGGGCTGTGTCTTGCACGATATGACTTTGGGGATGATGCTGCCCGATAACCTTCTTGTCTTGGGTTGTACCTTTGGCCGATACCCATGTGTTCTTGGGTGATATGTTTTGTTGAGTGCCCTGCATGATACACTTTGTTGAGATAGTTTTACGTTGGTGCCCGATATCCCTTATCCATCCTAGAGTTAGGGTTTGGGCGACATGGTTGCTAAACCCCTGGATGGGCATCTTGGTCGATATGAAACCTCAACCCAAGCTTGGACGTTAGTGTTTCTCTAGGAGACATGAGTTGTATACCCTTCCTGTACGATATATCCTTGAGGTTTAATCCTTGGTACATAAGTTTTCTTGGGTGATCCTTGTATCCTTGGCCGATATTCCTAGTTGAAGCTTAGTTGGTGCCCATCATGGTCCCTTGGACGATACCCTTGGTGGAGTTGTTGGGTGGGCGATACTCCCTTGATGAGATGTTGCCCGATACCCGCCTTAGGGTTAAGTATGGGATGACACACCATGTAGAGAGGGTGCTCGATGCACTCCCTTGTCTTTTGGTGGCCTTAGCTGTTATCCTTGAAGGCCTCTTGGATGATATGAAGAGGTTGGATGTTGGGGTGCCTTGGGCGATACGCTTGGGTCAATATGGTCTTTGCTGATGGTTAGCCGATAGGTCTTGGGCCAATAGAATTTGTTGATGCACGATACACTCTGCCCGACACCATGAGTTGGTGAGTCCTTGTTGCACGATAGTTGGTGTTGAGGGTGGCCGTTTAGTGGTGAGTTGCTTTAGGGTTAGAACCCTAGCCGGTACACCCTTTGGTGAGGGTTGGCACTGCTCGCCATACCTGTAGTGTGGGTGGCAAGGAGTTTTGGTGAGGGTCCTGATAACCAGGAATGTATATAGTTGATGGTTCTCTTTTAATAATGATAACACAAGTGATATGATGTAATCACCTTGCATCTTGTAAATATGATGATGAGATATAATGATAGGTTATGAACCAGGAAGCTTGGAAGCTTATGATGTTGCTTCACATGTTGATATAACACATGCATATGGTCATAAGTATAAGGCATAACACATGCCCGTGATTGATTATAATACTATGAATGATAAAGTTTGTATGATGTACTCACAGATGCTTCTTTATACTTGATAACATGATCATTCTGTTAATCCATGATGGTTTCAGTAATCACTATGAATGTGTATACTAACCATGTAGGTATTTCATGTGGACTCATATCCTGGTAAGAGCTATGAGATATATGTTCTTTGACTAGCACAATGTGATGGTACTCCTTATTAATAAAGTAACAAGTTGATAGGTCTGAGGACCTGCTATAAGGCTGAGTGCCTAGTTGAGGTGTTATCCTCTGATGATGAGATAAGGGAATCGTTCCCAGGATGCTAATGCATGTTTGTGATGCGTTGAGAGGCAATGGTTGATATCATGAGGGATTGAGGTCCCACGATAGTATGTTGATGGTAGCAGTGATGTAATTCTATAAGGCTATGTTTATACCTTGTTTTTCCTTAACAATTGGCTTAAAATATACTAATCAATGATAGATAAATATATCATGTAGTTTTCCCTGGCCATAGTCCCATTACCGTTAGTAATTACTTATGGTGAAACAGGTTTATCCTACGGGATTTCTTGGAGCGCATATTGTTGAATATGCGAGGTTTCCCCTAGCCTAAAATAAGAGGGTTGAGTGCAACTGTGGTTGCAGACTCGGGATCTATGGAGCATGGTGAACATACCCATGGCTCAAGATATGTGATGATGAGAATGATGCGTTCATGGCTCGGATGTATATACTAGCACCTATGATGAGGTGAGCTAGAGATGGGTAGCTTGCGGAGCTAATCCAGAGGCTGAGGCCTATAAGCATAAGACTATGGTCTTGGTTGATGCTTCATGTACTGACCATGAGAAGGTGAGGTCATGGAGTCCGGATATCCATAGACCTTGTATGGCACCAGATTGGGTTTCACAACCAATGGTTGGATTTGAGTAGGGAAGGCTCACTTCCTCAGGGCATAATAAAACATAATCCAGCCGAAGAAATACATCCTGCTTAGAGCAAAATACAGAACATTGATTGAGGCCTTACTTGCATAGCTGATCTAATTACATTTTATAGATACGTGTACGATCCTTATATCTTGTGATAAGTTCTTATAAAGTGTATGTTGTCAATCATGTTCCATAAAGAAATACTTGGTAATATGCCTCCCGGATATCTTGGTAAGATGGATGGTAATAATAGCTTTACTCAGTATGCTGCTCTTGTTATACGCTTATTCAGTTATTTTCTATTATCTTCTTTAAATCTTTGAGGTCTTATAGTTGCGGCGGGGAGTTATGTTTCTCGCTAGGACTGTGTGTCTCACCCACCTGGTTTACACCCTTTTTAGGTGATCGTTCTAGATGTGGCGGTGGTCGTGAGGCTGCGGCCGAGCAGTAAGAAGAGTAGTAGAAGGCAAGAGATGGATATGATGCTATTTTGTAGTAGACTCCTAGAGTCATCCCTGTACTCTCAGGTTCTCGGAGGTGTTTGGCGATGTTTCACGATGCTTAGCTGTTGTAATTTTTGTATATCCTGCTACTGGCCGTACGTGGCCTGTTATATGTATAAACAGGTGATGAACTAATATGCACTGTTGCGACAGTGGGTGGCTTTAAGATGTGAACATATCTGGCAGGTGACCTTGAATATATCTATATATGACCTGATCTTCTTGCAGGGCCTGGTTGCAAATGTTCTGTACGTATGTTTCCGCAATCGGTTTTAATTAACCCATGTTTTCAATAATATATGGTTCTGCACATTTTCGCGTGTCATCTCGTTGTCTATGTGATGGCGGGGTGTCACATTGATGGGGTTGTATCTTCCCAAATTTCATCTCTTTCTGTAGAACATTCTTCTTCACAATTATCATTGCACCCACCTTCATCGATGAGATTTCCCGTACGGACCTCAAGATCATCATCCTAGTTTGTGAACAAAGATAATTACAACTAACAAACAACAAATATTAAACACAATTATCATTTTTAAGTAGCAAATAAGTTGAATTAAAACAATACAATACTCATTTTTTACATCAAAAACTACCAAAGTACTTGTTCATTTCATTAAAAAAATCAGTATTGTCCAGTCTTTTGCTTGGAAATGATAATTATAACATATAAAACTACCTTTAGTTCCAAGACTTCATCATTGTCATTGTTATAACCTCCATTTTCCCCTAATTATGTAATAAACATGTAATTCTCGTTTTCATAATAAATGGAATACATGCTTGATTTATTGTTTGAATTAAAAGGATTTTGTGTGCAAATAGCCTTGTTGATTGTTAAATGGGCCTTATTGGCTATTGGGCCCAATGATAAGAAACGATAAAGGAAAATACAAATGATAAGTAAATAACAAAGAAAAGGAGAATAAAGGGAGAGGTGGAAACCTCTAGAAGGCAAAGAATATCCTCTAAGTGCGAGATTTCGTACCTTTAGGGTTCCTTGAGGACCAAGGGACTCGAGATAATAAGATAATGGCAAAGGAAAAATAAATATTAATTAAAATTGGTTTAATTAATGGATAACTTGGATGTGAAGGAAACACTCTCATCCGTTGGAATTTGACTTTCAAATTTAATACTCGATTATATAATGTCAAGTTGGAGTTACCTCTGAATTTTGAGAGAAAAATATTAATCAAGGAAAGAGAAATGATTTTTCCAATTTACCATGTTAAAACACCATTTTAAATCAATTGTGGGATAATTGGATTTCGGGGAGCGATGACGGCCGTGGGATGACCCGTGTGGTCTAGGGGATCACGGATCTAAGGGTAGCCATGCATCATCTACCCCGAGTCACAGAGGGATAAGGAGACGAAGTGGGAATCCAATTTCCCATCGACTGAGACAATAATCCGAAGAGTTAACCAGTCCATCGACTTCAGGAGAGTAATATGAAGGTTCTAGACCCTAATTTCACACGCTATCGTCGACGAGGGAAGAAGTTCTGAAATTGTCAGACTTCTAGACCCAACCCTATTTAAGGGGGGGGGGGTACTCGAGGGCACCAACACACCCAATTCCTATCCCAATCACTGCGGAGAGAAACAACGAATCAAGTGACGACGTCAATTGCAAGATTCACCCTAACCTAGCCCCTCTACAACCTACTGGCCATGACGGAACTCCGACGACTTGTTCACGGTGAAGGTCAAGTTTAATTGAGAAATTGCCTGGCTTCTTGAGTTCGGGTAACAACGGAGGAGATCCGAGCAACTCTGTTTCTCTGCTGGTAGCCTGAAGCTCAGAGTCAACTGGAGATTTGACCACAACCTGTCGAGCGGTCGAAGGTAGATGACGACCGACGACCGTCCGATCGCGGTCCACCATGATCCCGAGTGCGGATTCAATGAGTGAGAGAAGGAGCACCTATTTTAGGCACGCGCGATAGGGACCATCCGATCCAGGAGTGGATCACCGGTCCACCAATCTCACGGTCAACGATTTTCAGGTAATTACTATCTCTGCCCAATTAATTCAGAAAAATGGTTTTTTCTTGCTAAAATTGTAGAAATAAATAGAAAACTCGGATGAAGGAACTTAATACATGAAAGTTGATCAGAAAAATGCAAGGAATAAGATAAAAATAGTTAGAAGGTCTGAATCCATATATTTTTACAAAGGTGTATTGTTTTGATGAAAAAGATAGGTTGGAAACCCTAATTGATGATAATGGATAAATCTAGGAGTAGAAATAGGTTAATTTGAGTATTGTTAACATGTTATGTGATAATGTTAGATCTTAACATGTTATGGTTTAGGATTTTTAAACCTAATATGATGGTTAATACACTTAGAAACCCTAAATAGGGAAAAAGGAAAGAAAAGTGTGTTTAATCCAAAATTAGGGTTGTATGTTGTCAAAAGATGATCTTAGGATCTTTTATGAGAGATAGATGATATAATTAGGGTTTGTGAGTAATTTTGTATAATTAGGGTTTAAGGATGTAAAAGTATGACAAAACTGTAATTGTAATTGAAACCCTAAAAGGACTAGAAACCCAAGGAAGCGAGCTAGGTTAAAAGAGCTTGTTGGCATGATCAATGATAGGAAATTATATGCATATTTTAGGATCACCTTGTGTGCTTTCTTGATTACTTGATTTCTTGCTTGGTTGGATTATTTCTGTACTCAAATCAGCATGACAGGTATGTGGTTATTTATGGTTAGCCGCTTTAGTTTCAGGAAGGTTTTCTGGATGTTTGATCACATTGAATGCAACCTATCTGTTTGGATGTTCATATGTGAAAATTATAAAGTCACTAATATTATCACAATTATTATATAATGTGTATTATCGCACCTACATGCCACCCTGATGTAAGATGCAATGAGGTCAAGCCCAAGAGGGAAGACCCATGGGCACCATGAGTGGTGACCCCAGGCACCAAGCTTAGGATAGAGAAGGTGGCCTATATTGCATGACTAATGGGAACCATGAGAGGTGACGCCATACACCAAGCTTAGGATGGATAAGGTGGCCTTAATTCAATGAGAAACCTCAAAAAGGGTATTCCAGGGTTAGGGTAAAAGCAGTGGAGTTTGACACATTGAAAATGTAAATTGAATTGTTAATTAACTTGATTGTGATAATTAGGTTGTTAGCCCTATGTTTGAAATTTTGATTGTCCCCACATACCAGCATATTCATATATGCTGACCAATGTTTTGTTTGTCGACATTTTAGGTACTACATTGAAAAGGACAAATAGTAAAGTGGCACATTGTGAAAATAAGAATTAAAGTGCAAGGAGGATTAGTTAGAATAGTTTCCAGCTGTGGATAGAAGTTAGATATCCAATGTTTTAAAAGGTATGCAAAGTTTTATTTTACACTAGCTTTCTGTATAGTTTGGTAGAATTTTGTAATTATTACTGATTATTTTTCAAACCTTTGATCCTATTGGGATAACGGCTCTGACCTCTTGGTCTCCCTTAAGTGGGGGTTACTGGGAGGAGGGTTCGTTACATTTGGTATCAGAGCATCAGTTCCTCATTTAATCTTTAGTAATTATTAAATTTTACAAATTTTGTAGAACTGAGGGAGTTATTAGACGATTTTTGGAATGCAGATGTGTCTAGAAAAGGATCACGACCGAGGGCTGGAAATATTTTCCTCCACACTGCTAGTCAGAATATGAGGACTCCTAGATCTATGTGACTTCCTGGCCAATGTCTTAGGATCTGACTCAAAATAGGATACCTTTAAGACTCTCTCATCTTGTTCATCCCCTCTCAACTCAAATTCTGTTAAGGATTTTAAGGATTAGGGTTTTCTCTCTCTTCCTCACCCTCTTGAGGTATGGGTAAGGCTGATAAGGTTTAAGGAATCCTCCACCAAAGTAATAAAAGATATATAAATAAGATGTCATCGACATAAGTATAATTAGTTAAATATAGACTAAAGGTCTGTGTGTATGCTTATGTAGATGGCTCGTGTGAAGATCGTTGCTATCCCAGATGCCGCCAACGGTGGTGGGCCTTCCCGCAAGGAGAAGGGGTCTTCTGAGAAGAAAAGGAGGAACCATGGTGACGAATCCTCAAAGAAGAGGAAGCAACCAGAAGAAGTTGAAGGCGAGATCCCCAACCCTAATCCGATACCCTATGAAGACCTGGAGAAGGAACAAGAAGAGGAACCAGTATACGAGGAAGAGGCCTAGATGGAGGAGGACCAGTCTGGGGGTCCAAAACTAACTATGGTGGTTCACACCACTGATGCTATATGGATGGAGAAGTAGAAGTGGCTGATTAAGGCTATCCATGCTTTGGCTCTCAGAGACATAGCAAGAGACGAGAATGGTGAACCGCTTTCCATTCGTCCTCGACTCGGAGCCACCATCCTAGAATTCGTCAAGCTGAACGTCGAGAAGTTCTGGGGAGAAGATAAGTCTGAGGTGGTCAAAAAAGCAGAAGCCTGGCTATTAACAGTCGAGAATGGATTCCATATGCTTGAGGTATAACCAAACAAGAAGGTTCTTTTTGCTTCTCACCTTCTGGAAGGAGCATCCAAGATATGGTGGGAGAACCATAACATGGGGAGAGACTTGAGAGAAGAACCAATGGCATGGACTGACTTCAAGACTGTCTTCATCACCAGATTCATCCCCGTCTCAGATAAGAAGGAGAAGGAACGAGAGTTCACCAACTTGACCCAAGGAAACTCGTCAATTGTGGACTTTGGTCGCAAGTTTCACATCCTGGAGCACTTCGGACATATGATGGATGAAGAGAAGAGGGTGGACCATTTCATAGAGTGACTACACCCTGCCATCAAGCCTCATGTGATGGCCAACAAGCCGAAGACCTTATGTAAAGCTTACAACACTACCTTGGACATGGAAAGGACGATGATGCCTGCTCAGAACCCCTCTAAAGGATACCTCAGTTTCATTGAAGGAGATCAGGGGCAGAAGAATGAGCACAAGAAGGGACAAGGGTGCAACCACAACAAAGGAAAGCATGGATACAAAGGCAAGCCACATGGTGAGAATCGCTTTCTAAAGTGTCACACCTATGGATGGTCACATCCTAGAAAGTGTCGGTTCGAGAAGAGGGTGTGCTACCACTGCCAGCAAGAGGGCCACTTCATCGCCAACTGTCCTTAGCCTGATCTGAGAGGACCAGTAGCAGCACAACCAATGGCAGAAGCACCCCCAGCGGGAGGTGGAGCACTAGTCGGAGGACCCCCTATTAGAGAAAGGAGGTAAGCTAGAGTGTTTGCCATCGAGAATGAAGAAGCTCATGCGAATGCTAATAGGATGATCGAGGGTAATAACCCATAGAGTTTTCCTTTTAGTTTAGTAGATCATGTAATAGCTTTCTGATATGGTATGGACCATGTAGGCTTGCTGGAAGTCATGGGACAAAATGTAAAAGAACTTTTTGATTCTGGTTCTACTAATACTTTTATTTTGAGAAATATGGCAACTATGCTTTGTTTGGACATCAAGGAATTAGGTTATGTTTTGGATGTCACGACCCCGAGTGGTCGTATTTATACATCTCTTTAAAAAGCCCCTATCTTGTCGGTTAAGTATTTGAACCATGAGCTTCCCACTGACTTCATCCTTCTCGATATGAATGATTTTGATGTGATCATCGGTATGGATTGGCTTTACACCTATAGAGCCCAGATTGACTGTAGAGAGAAGAATATTCTTATTAGGAAACCCTACCATCCACACTTCACCGTTCTAGGAAGGAAAGATGCAACTACCAACCTTTATGTGTCAGGATTGAAGGCTGAGCGGATGATATCTAAAGGTTATCGAGCCTACCTAGCCATAGTTACCGAACCTGAGACCAAGTGGTGATCCTTAGAGGAGATAGAGGTGGTTCGAGAGTATGCGAATGTGCTTTCGGATGATCTTCCAGGGATTCCCCCTGAGAGAGAGGTAGATTTCTCCATCGAGTTAGCTCCCGAGACTAACTCTATATATAAGGCACCCTATATAATGGCCCCTGCCGAGTTGCTTGAGTTGAAAACCCAGTAGTAGGAGTTGTTAGATAAAGGTTTTATCCGACCCAGTACATCTCAATGGGGAGCACCAGTCCTCTTTGTGAAGAAGAAGTATGGGTCACTTTGGATGTGTATTGACTATCAGATGATCAATCAGGAAACCATTAAGAACAAGTACCCCTTACCTAGAATAGATGACCTTTTTGACCAACTCAAATCAGCTCGAGTCTTTTCCAAGATTGATTTGAGGTCATGATACCACCAGGTGAGAGTGAGAAGTGAGGATATACCTAAGGAAACTTTTCGAACCCGATATGACCATTATGAGTTTGTGGTCACGCCATTTGGGTTGTCCAATGCACCCAATGTCTTTATGAACCTTATGAACAGTGTGTTCCAGCCTTTCATTGACTCTTTTGTGATAGTGTTCATAGATGAGATCTTAGTGTACTCGGATGACCTAGCCCAACATCGTGACCACCTGGGTAGAGTCCTTGACATCTTGAGAAAGTAGAAGTTTTACGGAAATTTCTCGAAATGTGAGTTATGGATAGACCAAGTCATGTTTCTCAGACACATCATATCAGGAGGAACGATCACAGTAGATCCAGCCAAAGTGTCGGTAGTTCAAGACTGGCCTGCACCAAAGAACCCCTCCGAGATTCACAACTTCTTGAGGTTGGCCGGATACTACCGTCGCTTCATCAAGGATTTATCAAAGACCGCTTTGTCACTGACCATGTTAACCATGAAGGATGTGAAGCTCGTGTGCCCCGATGTATGTGAAGCTCGCTTCTAGGAGCTGAAGGAGAAACTGACCACTGCCCCAATGTTAACCCTACCTTCTGTCAATGAGGGTTTTGTGATATTTACCGATGCTTCGAGGATGGGACTTGGCTGTGTGTTGGAACATAATAGGCATGTCGTTGCATATGCCTCCCGACAACTCAAGCACAACGAAGTGAATTACTCGACGCACGACCTGGAACTGGCTGCTATCATCCATGCCTTGAAGATATGGCGGCATTACCTGTACGGTGCTACCTTCGAGATCCTCACTTACCATAAGAGTCTAAAGTGCTTACTAACTCAGAGGGACTTAAACTTACGACATCGACGATGGATGGAGTACATGAAGAATTACGACTTCACCATATCCTATCATCCTGGTAAGGAAAATGTCGTGGAAGATGCTTTGAGTAAGAAATAGCTCAGGTGTGCAACTATTTTGTCTAGTCAGTGGAAGAGCTTAGAGAAGATGGTGGAGTGGACTCCACAACTGCTTGAAGATCGAGTTCAATTGGCCAATATCCAGATCCAATCTGAGTTGTTAGGCGAGATTGTGGCAGCGCACTTGGTTAGTGGAGAACTTGATAAGATGAAGGGTTTGATGATGAAGCCACATACTCGTCTCTCAGTGGGAGTAGACGGAGGGATTCGATTTGAGAATCACATATGGGTTCTTGTAGATTCACTGATAAGGGAGCGTATCTTGCAAGAGTCTCATGGCTCTATGTATACGGTGCACCTAGGAACTACCAAGATGTTTAAAGACTTGCAGAGGTTTTTCTGGTGGCCAGGAATGAAGAGAGACAATGCGGGATGTGTGGCCAACTGTCTTACGTGCCAGATGGTGAAGGTTGAACACGAACTGTTACAACCCCAATTTTTGGGTTCTTTTGGGTGAGAAATGTAATTTCTCTTATTAAAGATATTGAAAAAATAATGATATAATTTGTTTTGAATAGATGGATTTCGTTTACAATAGCCTTTTTGATTGATTTGTGGGCTTTATTGGCTATTGGGCCCAATAACAAGGAAAAGACAAGAGAAACTCCATTATTAATAAGAAATGGAGAAAAGAAAGAAGTAGAAACCTCTAGAAGGCAAAAGAATATAATCCAAAGGTGGATTTCGTGCCTCTTGGGTTCCTTGGGTTCCAAGGAGTCCAAAGTTACAAAGATAATGCAACAAGAAAAGAAAAGAGCAATTAAATATTTCTTTATTAAGAAAGAAATTGAAAACAATGATAAAATGTGGAAAATAAGTGGAAAGAGGTATAATTGTGTTATTCTTGATGGATTTTCATATCCATGAGGTTTCTAATATTAGAAGGAATTCCAATAAGGAAAATAAAAAGAGAGACAAAGATAAATCCTCAAAAGAGTTATTTTAATAAAGAAATAAAGAGGACTATGAGAAATAATGGATATAGATGCATTTAGAAGGATAATAAGTATCCACTAAAAGGATTTCGAAAATATTAGAGTTTCTTGGGGTCCAAGGAACCCCAATGGAGAAAAAGAAAGAGAAAATACCAATAATACAAAATAAGAGAATAATATGATGTATAGTTAATGAATTTTGTGGCATTGTTAAAAAGGAGGTATTTTTTACTAAAAGAAAATATAAATTTGTGCCAATGGATTAAAAGGCAAACATAAAGAGAATAAGAAAGAGAATTTTCAAATTTCTAAATATTCAAAGAATATAGTTTATCAAGAAGATAAATAGGAGAGAGAAGATTACTTCTCATTGAAGGAATTAGATTCCTATTGGAAAGAGGCTTTGTTTCTTCATGGGCAAGCATGTTGGGGCATGGCTACCCTCCTATATAAAAGGATAGAGCCCATGACTAAGCCAAAGGAGAGTTCCACTCATCCCTGCCTTCTTCTTCTTCTCCTTCTTTGCAAGTAAACCCTAGCCAAGAAAGTAGATCAATCTCAAGGGCTCCGAGGAGCTGTGATGGGTCTCAATGGAGGCATGAAGCTCCCACGACATCAACAGGATGCCTGGTGGCAATCCCTTCACCCTAACCGATGCGCAGCTGCAGCCATATGGCTGCAACGACGGCCACACATTGCATGTCAGATGCTCTTGAACAAGACACCTAGGCCACGAGCTGGGTGGCGCCCCAGGTACGGCAAGAGGTGGCAGAGCTAGGGGAACGATCGGCGGTGGTCATTGGGCACTGGGAAAGGAGTGGGCAGCCCCGCAAAGGGCTGCAATTGGTGGCCATCGCGGTTGATCCGAGCTTGAAGATGTCCCATTTTCGTTGGACCATTCTGCCCCTCCACGGGCTGAAGGAATAACAACTTAACCAATGGCAAACTAGTGATTTGATTATGTTTTCCAAACGAGCCGCGTTGCATGGAAAAGGAGGACATGTCAGCTCCTGATTGGTCCAAGTAAGTTATTATTGCAAAAATCATATCTTTTTATTGGTAGCTCGGATCGATACATGTAAAATATGAATCTTTCTTAGAAAAATGTAAGGAATACAATAAAAATAGATTTAGAAGCTAATTCCTCTTGCAATTTGAAAAGTAGTGGAAGTTATCAACTTTAATGCTTTAATGATTAAGAAACCCTATTTTGAGATGATTAATGTATTTAGAAGGGTTTTATGGATGATTAAAGTTGATATTAACCTGTTAATCATAAAAATGTACATTAAGAATGAAAAGTATGAACTTTTCACGTAATTGGTTTAATTTAGAGTTTCATGTACATAAATGAGCTTTAATGGGCCTTAAAACCCTAATGTTGGTAGTTATGACTCTTAATGACTCTAATTGTTCAAATTCATGAATAAGATGAGATATGATGGTTCTAAGCTATTTCAAGTATGAAAGTTCCTAATTATAGATAAATACCCTTAATATAGTAATTAGGGTTTTGTAATGGATAAAAGTGGAATTAATGATAAAGAGGAGATCATAATGAACAATGACTTGTTAATCCGAAAGGATCCAAGGAAGATAATTAGGCCTAAAGATTTTGTCATGAATTAAAAGGATAAAAATGATAGTTTTAATGTAAACGAGTATAATGGACTTAATTGATGTTTAATTTTGCCTTATATCCGAATTAAGGTTATATGTTGTTAAACGATATCCTTAATATCGTTCATGAAGAATAGATGAGATAATTAAGGGTTTGTGGGAAATTGTAGTGTTTAAAATAGTATAAATGAAGAGAAACCCTAATTGCAATGGAAACCCTAAAAGTGGACTAGAAACCCTAGGAAGCAAGCTACGTTTAATAGATCTTGATGCCATGATCAATGATAGGAAATTGTATGCATATTTTAGGATCTCTTTGTGTGCTTGCTTGCCTATTAGATTTCTAGCATTGATTGGATTATTTCTATCTCAAGTTAACCTGGCAGGTATGTGGTTAATTATGGTTAATCACATTAGTTTCCCAAAGTTTTCTCAAATGATTAATCACATTGAATGCAACCTATCAATTTGGATGTTCATACTTGCAAATTATAAAGTCACTACGATTATCACAATTGTAAAATAAGTGTGTATTATCGCACCTACATGCCACCCTGATGGATGATGCATAAAGGTCAAGCCCAGGAGGGAAGACCAATGGGCACCATGAGAGGTGACCCTAGACACCAAGCTCGGGAATGAGAAGGTGGTCTATGTTGCATGACTAATGGGCACCATGAGAGGTGACCCCAGGCACCAAGCTCAGGATTGAGAAGGTGGCCTTAAGTCAATGGCAAAAGAGAAACCCTAGAGGGGGTATTCCAGTGTTAGGGCAAAAGTGGTGGAGAATGACACATTGAAAATGTAAATTGGCTTGTTAATTACCTTGATTGTGATAATTAGATTGTTAGCCATATTTGTGAAATTTTGGTTGTCCCCACATACTGACATATTTCGATATGTTGACCGATGTTTTGTTTGTCGGCGATTTAGGTGCTTGATTGAAAAGGACAAACAGTAAAGTGGCATATATGGAATTAAATAAGAATTAAAGTACAAAGGAGGATTAGTTAGAATAGACTCCAGATGTGGATAGAGGTAGATATCCAAGTTTTAAAAAAGGTATGCGAAGTTTTTTTTTATACTCGCTTTCAGTTTAGTTAGTAGAATTTCATAATTATTATTGATTATTTGTCGAACCTTTGATCCTGTTAATTGGGATAACGACTCTGACCTTCGGGTCTCCCTTAGTTGGGGTCTACTGGGAGGCGGGGTCGTTACATTTGGTATCAGAGCATAGGTTCCTCATTTAATCTTTGATAATTATTCAATTTTATAAATTCCATAGAACCGAGGGAGTTATTAGAGGATTTTCCAAAAGACAGAGGTGTCTAGAAAAGGATCACGTCTGGGGGCTGGCAAGATTTTCCTCCGCACCACTAGTCAGAATATGAGGACTCCTGGATTAGTGTGACTGCCTGGCCAATGTCTCAAGATTTGACTTGAAATAAGATACCTTTAGGACTCTCTCATCTTGTTCATCCCTTCTCAACTCTAATGCTATTAAGGATTTTAAGGATTAGGGTTTTCTCTCTTTTCCTCACTCTCTTGAGGTATGGGTAAGGTTGATAAGGTTTAAGGAATCATCCACCAAATTAATGAAAAGCATGTAAATAAGATGTCATGGACATCAGCTTAATAGTTTAAGCGTAAACTAAAGAATAGATACATGCTTAGGTCATATGACATATGTTGTCATGCCCTCAGGAGAGACCTGAGACTAGACCTCCTTGTTAGGAGGATGAGTGGAAAAAGATAGTCTTGGAGGTAGAGACCTCCATTATAAGTAGAGACCTAGCACATCCTTTGAGGATGATGCTAACCCTAACCCTAAGTGGTGGTTAGAGAGAGAGATGGCATGATGAGTTAGATGTGATGATAGACCAGGTATGTGGACATGCTTTTGGATGCCCATGGCATTATGAGCCATGTGAGGTTGGATGACCTAGTGCATTTGGCGACCCAACCCTAGGAAGGGTCGTGCATGTTAGAGTGAAGGATAGCTCCTTCAATAATGAGGTTAGTGAAGAACCTATAGAAACCCTATGAGCTTATGTGAGTAGGGTATAACATGTACCAAAAGTATGTCAGTAGTGTGGGCAATAGGTTGAAGCCCGAGCTAGGAGAATATGATGGATAGCTTATGAGATAAGCATAAAGTAATATGGATAATCTTGAGCATACATAAGTTGAACATAGGCTTCACCCATGTAGGGGTATGTTTATGAGCTTGATCCTTCTTGGAGATAGGACCTCTAGTAGTAAGGAAGGTTGTGGAGTTTGCTTAAGAGAGAGAGAGTAGGAACCAAGCAAGAATGTTGGAAGCTTAGACCTCAAGGTATGAGGAACAATGGGAGTTGAGGATGATGCGACCTAAGTGGATGATAGAGGTTGCCTCATGCATGATCCCTGGAGGCTGATGATATCTTGGTTGCATTTAGAGGAACCAAACCCTAGAGAGAGGATGATGCTTCTGGTACCTACGTGCCTATGGTATAGGTGTTTACCTTATGAGATGAGAAGAAGAGTGCCTTAGACCCTGAGGAGGTTTAAGTAACCAGTTGTGAGGCCTTACACCTAGTGGGTTGTCCTTGAGGAGGAATCCACTCTGAAGGGTTGCTTGAGTAGAAGGATGATAGGAAGTGCATGTCATGCCTTATACATGTTTAATTCATGGTTAGAATGTTGAGCATGTAGTTGGACATCTCTAGCAGAAAAGTGAGCCTAGGGTTCCTAGGCCTAAGAGGGGAAGTGGTGTACCTGATGTTCATGACAAGATTTGATTTTCTATAGATTCAAGCATGGCACCCCTAATGTTTGGAGGAAAGGGAAACCCCTTAAGTTTAAGGTATGTGTGATGAACCCCTCACAACTAAGTTGGTGACATGTGAAGGCTTGTTCTTGGTCTAATGTTGAGGATGAGAACAAGTGTGTCCTGGCACGGTTTAGTTGGTGGTCTGCTTGTGCCTTAGTAGCTTGCTAGGGTTAAGCATGCTCACGTGGATGTAAACCCTAGACATAAGGATGTTTGTGACCTTTGTTATCAAGATGTAGCTTCCTCCCATCCTGGGAGATGGACCCTTTGGAAGGGTGCATACCTATTTTGTTGGTTTGAGGTAACCTAAGGAGGTCTCGTAGGATCTTGAGAAGCCAAGTGGAAAGTACATGGTATGAGAATGAACCCGTAGACCCATACATAACCATCTCTAAGTGCATGTGGGTGTGATACCATGGAGGTAACCGATATGGGGCCTGACCAAGGTAGGAAGGTCACCATGACCCCTATGAAAGGATGAAAGACAACCCATGAATGCAGAGACATATGATGAAGGCTTGGGTAAGGTTCTAAGTTGGACATGTACTATAATAGAATACTAAGTATATCCTAGGGTTAGGTAGGGATAAGACCGATGGAAGTGGAAGTTGCCTAATTCCCTAGTTGCGCATGACCATAGGGTTGGGAGGTAACAACTATCATTGTCTGAGGGCCATGGATTAGGTGATTGATCACCTTCATGAACTCATGGGACCCAAAGGGCGAATGTGTAGGGCACTCTCTGGATGCATAAGGGAAGAGGGATGATCCCAAAAGTGCCGACACCCTATAGACCTAGAGGAGATGACCAAGGAATGTGTGTGGACCCTAGTAGGTTCGAGACCAATGATCCATGGAAGTAACTTTGATATTGAGATGATTGTGATGTAGAGACATAAGTTGCACATTTCAACTTAGTTGAAGGTGTATTGGCAATGTGGTACGTACCATCTCTACTCTTAAAATAGGAAGAACTTTGTGTTTGGACGGCTGCCAAATGCTTATTTCCTCTTGTTATGGGAGTGAGAGATAAGACAATACGCATGCCCTACACTAAGGATAAATATGATGTGAGTTGGAATGTTTCTATGAGGTATGAGGACAAAGATGATAACATACCCTTGTGGAGTAAAAGATATGTATATGGTTTACAAACATCAAGAGAACTAGGGTAGTCATCTTGTGAGGATGTTTTATCATGAGCTATGTGGAATTTGCAAGTTATACAAAGTTGAGTTTGATAACCAAGAGGATGCGCTTAGGGTATTCTTGATGAAGGTAGACTTAGAGTCCGAGATGAGATGATAAGTGAAATATATGGAGGTGAATATCTTCAACATTACCTAACACCTAAGGATGTGAAGTGGTAATGGATGCTCTAGTTGAGATGCAGCTGCCTAGTTTAGCCAGAGGCTATAAGAGGCTGTTATGTTAGCCCTATGTTTGGGAAAGAAGATATGTTTGGCTAACACTGAGATGTGACAAGATCTGTTCTAGTGGTTGTTTGGTTATCCAGCCTAGGCCTTGATGCAATGAAAGGATGTTTTTAGAACCTCATATGCACTTCTCTGGAAAAGAAGGTGATGAAACCCCGACTAGAGTGGTTCAGGGTTTTTGAGGATTTAATCTTGAGGAATCATGACATGCAAGAGATAGTGATTTTAAGATCACCATACACCATGGTACTGCTAAGATAATAATTAGTAGCAGTACTTTGATGCATGAAGATGAAAGGTGTTCAAAGATGCATGTGGGTCATCGCCATGCATGACAGGAGGTGAATGATGCATATCAGTAACCCAATGTATTGTTATTGAGGATAAAGAGTCCCCGAAGAGGGATGGGAGCTCATCACTATGGATGTTGTAAGTCTCCCCTAGACCAAGGAAGGTCAAGATGCAATATGGGTTATGGAAGATTGCCTTACCTAGATGGCTTGAGAAAGAAAGAATGCTGTTAAGGGATGGATCCAGTTGAACTACATATGAGAGAGAGAGATGGTTCAACTACACCATGATGCGAGTTCAAAAGTTCTTTATAACATAAAGATTCACTTCCATGAGGTGGAAGTAGACGAACTCGATGTTAGTATAGTTTATCACCCCTAACTAATGGTTAGTATGATCCAGACTAAGATGGTCTGATGAGAACATGTGTGCTCATTTAGGGTGATATCTAGAGACAGTTCTTGTCCTGTGTAAGATGTGATGATAACCACCATAGCCAGTTTGAGGATGTAAAGAACCTATGTAGGGGAGGTTGTGTTGGTCGCCACTTCATTAAGATGATGTTGGTGAAGGGACCTCATGACTGTCAGAAAAGAACCACACTGTGTGCAGATGAAGTCACTTTGATCGTGTAATGGCTGAGAGAGAGCTAAGTCCCGACTGCATGGTCCATTTGAGATGGATTGGTTGAGATGGTTGTGTTTAGCCTTACCCCTCAGGATAACATGATGTATAATGTGTTCCATGAGTCCTATCTAGAGAACTATGTGAGGTACCCAAGCAATGTGCTGAGCCCTGAATCTATTCAGCTTTATGAGAGGCTGAAATGTCTTGAGTCACCTATGAGGGTATGATATACCAAGGTAAGAAAGAACTCAGATGGAAGAATATGAGATGATGAAGGTTCTTGGGAAGTACCATGGAAAGAGTGAGACCACATGGGAGCCATGATGGACAAAGGAAAGACTTATCTTATTTGTTTGTGTTCCTGGTGGAATTTTGGGGGAAAAATTCCTATAAGAGGGGAAGGTTGTTACAACCCCAATTTTTGGGGTTCTTTTGGGTGAGAAATGTAATTTATCCTATTAAAGATATCGAACAAATAATGATATAATTTGTTTTGAATAGATGGATTTTGTTTACAATAGCCTTGTTGATTGATTTGTGGGCTTTATTGGCTATTGGTCCCAATAACAAGGAAAAGACAAAAGAAACTCCATTATTAATAAGAAATGGAGAAAAGAAAGATGTAGAAACCTCTAGAAGGCAAAAGAATATAATCCAAAGGTGGTTTCTTTCCTCTTGGGTTCCAAAGAGTCCAAAGTTGCAAATATAATGCAACAAGAAAAGAAAAGAGCAATTAAATATTTCTTTATTAAGAAAGAAATTGAAAACAATGATAAAATGTGGAAAATAAGTGGAAAGAGGTATAGTTGAGTTATCCTTGATGGATTTTTTTTATCCATGAGGTTTCTAATATTAGAAGGAATTCCAATAAGGAAAATAAAAATTGAGATAAAGAGAAATCCTCAAAATAGATATTTTAATAAAGAAATAAAGAGGATTATGAGAAATAATGGATATGAATGCATTTAGAAGGATAATAAGTATCCACTAAAAGGATTTCGAAAATATTAGAGTTTCTTGGGGTCCAAGGAACCCCAATGGAGAAAAGAAAGAGAAAATTCCAATAATACAAAATAAGAGAATAATGTGATGTATAGTTAATGAATTTTGTGTTATTGTTATAAAGGAGGTATTTTCTACCAAAAGAAAATATAAAATTGTGCCAATGGATTAAAAGGCAAACATAAAGAAAATAAGAGAGAGAATTTTCAAATTTCTAAATATCCAAAGAATATAGTTTATCAAGAAGATAAATAGGAGAGAGAAGATTACTTCTCATTGAAGGAATCCGGTTCCTATTGGAAAGAGGCTTTGTTTCTTCATGGGAAAGCATGGTGGGGCATGGCTACCCTCCTATATAAAAGGATAGAGCCCATGGCTAAGCCAAAGGAGAGTTCCACGAATCCCTCCCTTCTTATTCTTCTCCTTCTTTGTAAGTAAACCCTAGACAAGAAAGTAGATCGATCCTGAGGGCCCCGAGGAGCTGCGATGGGTCTCAATGGAGGCATGAATCTCCCACGACATCAACGGGATGTATGGTGGCAATCCCTTTGCCCTAACTGATGCACAGCTGCGGACGCATGGCTACAACGATGACCACACGTTGCAGGTTAGATGCTATTGAACAAGCCACCTGGGCCACGAGCTGGGAGGCACCCCAGGTGTGTCAAGAGGTGGTGGAGCTAGGGGAACGATCGATGGTGGTCGTCGGGAACTGGGAAAGGAGAGGGCAGCCCCACAAAGGGCTGCCATCAACGGCCGCCTCGATTGATCCCAGCTTGAAGATGACCCATGGTCATTGGACCATTCTTCCTCTCTGCGGGATGAAGGAACAAGAACTTAACCAAGGGCAAACTAGTAATTTGGTTATGTTTTCCAAATGAGCCGTGTTGCATGGAAAAGGAGGATGTGTCAGCTCCTGATTGGACCAAGTACGTTATTATTGCAAAAATCATATCTTTCTATTGGTAGTTCGGATCGATACATGTAAAATATGAATCTTGCTCAGTAAAATGTGAGAAATCAAATAAAAATAGATTTAGAAGATAATTCCTATTGCAATTAGAAAAGTAGTGAAAGTTATCAACTTTAATGCTTTAGTCATTAAGAAACCCTATTTTGAGATGATTAATGTATTTAGAAGGGTTTTACGGATGATTAAAGTTGATATTAACCTGTTAATCATAAAAAGATACATTAAGAATGAAAAGGATGAACTTTGCATGTAATTGGTTTAATTTAGAGTTTCATGTACATAAATGAGCTTTAATGGGCCTTTAAACCCTAATGTTGGTAGTTATGACTCTTATTGACTCTAATTGTTCAAATTCATGAATAAGCTGAGATACGATGGTTCTAAGCTATTTCGAGTATAAAAGTTCCTAATTGCAGATAAATACCTTAATATAGTAATTAGGGTTTTCTAATGGATAAAGGTGGAAATAATGATAAAAAGGAGATCATAATAAACAATGACTTGTTAATCCGGAAGGAACCAAGGAAGATAATTAGGACTAAATATTTTGGCATGAATTAAAAGGATAAAATGATAGTTTTAATGTAAAAGAGTATAATGGACTTAATTGATGTTTAATTGTGCCTTATATCCAAATTAAGGTTATATGTTGTTAAACGGTAACCTTAATATCTTTCATGAAGAATAGATGAGATAATTAAGGGTTTGTGGGAAATTGTAGGGTTTAAAATAGTATAAATGAAGAGTAACCCAGAAACCCGTCCCCCGTCCCCTAGCGCCGTCTCTGGAGATTAGGGTTTCGGCTGTGGACATTTTCAATCCCAGTCCCAGGGGCTGTCGTGACTCTTGTAGGTTCAAGGGATAGTGCTCAGGCGTGTGGTCCGGTCTCCAGGATGGCAGAGGATCTCACGACAAGGTGTGCAAACCTGAAACTAACGGAAGAGGAGGAGGATACTATCGATCTGGGGGAGGAAGAAACAAAGGCGGGAGAAGATCATACAGAACTTGCGATTGTAGCATGGCTTCTCACGGACAGGGCGTACAATTTTTGGGCCTTAGAGAGAACCCTAAAGTAGGCGTGGGGATTGAAAGAGAAGGCTGATTTCAAGCAACTCGAAGGAGGGGTTTTCATCGTTCAGTTTACGCATTGGCGCGACTGACAACGAGTTATCGACGGAGCACCATGGAACTTCAATGGAAAGCTTCTCCTTTTCAAAGAAATATGCAAGGAAGACCAACCAGGGAAGATTGTAATCATCCATACCCCTTTCTGGATACGGCTTTATTGGATGCCGCTGGGGTACAAAAGTGACAGGGCGGTGATGGAGGTGGCTAGTAGAGTCGGAAGCATTCTGCAACGGGAGGGTGATGATCTCGGATGGGATTCCACCATTAGGGTTAGGGTTCTCCTTGACGTGACTCAACCGCTGAAGAGGATCCTGATGGTCAGAGTTAAAGAGGGGCGTAGAGTAGAGATCGAGGTCAAGTACGAATGCTTGGGGATCTTTTGTTTTGGCTGCGGGCTGCTGGGACACACGGAGAAGGACTACGAGCGGGGGCAACCAGAGGGTGAGGAGGTTCAGTAGTGGGGGAACTGGCCCAAGGCTTCGCCATGGAAGCAACGTCCGAGGGAAAGAGAGGGTGCGAAGAGGGAAGGGAGCACTAGAAGGAAGCTGACCTTTATGGCCCCGAGAGGGGAAGGGTGTGCGGCGTCGAGGGGGGGGTTGGAGTCATCTGGGTGGGGGGTGACGGGGTCTGGAGGGTGCGTGGAGGGGAAGCACAACAACGCAATGCCATTACAGGGACTGTGGGGGAGGGGCGTGTAGATGAGACCATCAATGTCGGGGGCAGGTTGTGAAGTGGATGGAGGTAGTGAGGGAGCGTCGAGCGTGGCAGAAGCAAATTACCGATAGGCCACAAGTAGACAGAAGCCGAGAAATGGAAGTGCACATCGGTCTTCACCGAACGCCAAGGAATATGATCACGCCACTTTAGAGGAAGTGCATGGGATTGCTGGAAGGCCCAAACAGAAGTATGGCTGAGAACTCCTACTGCAGATACAACATGCCAACCAAATAGAAGGGGACGGCGAGGGCAAAAGCCACGAGAAGCATGGTGACCTTGCAAGCAGGAAGCACGAGGATACGACACCTAGGGAGGAAGGCATCTCCACGGGAAAGCAGCGGATGGGAGGGGATCAGGAAAAGAATACTCATGGAGAGGAGGAGAGAATCAAGGGGCAGCAATGGGAGGCAAGGACGAGGGCCCAAAATAAGATGATAACGAGGGAGAGACGAAGGAAGAAGAAAGACAGTGGGAGGCGAGGGGGTAAGATGAAACATACACCTTGGGTGTATAAGATGAGTAGGGGGCTAGAATGGGTATTCCGAAGGAGAACGTGGTATGGGAGTCGTCGATGGGGAAAAGGAACAGAGATCGGGACACAGATGCAATGGAAGTGGACTCACACGAAGAGGCTGAGGGGAGAGGCAAGAAAGCAAAAGTCCAATCGCCGAAAGGTAGCAGCAGCACCAGCAGGGTTCTAGAAACCCAAGTAGCGGAGGTCGGAATGGACCAACCCCGCGAACAAAAATGAAAATCCTAGCGTGGAACTGTCAGGGGATGGGCAACCCTGACACGGTCAAGGATCTTCGTGCTTGGTGCGGGAGAGAGTGCCCAAACATTGTCTTTTTGATGGAGACAATGGTTTCAGGAAAAAAGTTGGAAGAGACGCAAAAAAGTTGCAGATTTCTGAATGGGATATGCCTTCCTAGCGCAGGGAAGACTGGGAAAGCAGGGGGGTTGGGTCTCTGGTGGAGGGATACAGAGGTGGAGCTACTGAGTTATTCTCAAAGACACGTGTCATGTCTTGTTTCAGATGCGCAAGGCATGAGAAAGTGGAGAGCTATCGACATATATGGATGGGTGGATCAATAGCAAAAGAGTAAGGCGTGGGACCTTATGCGAGAGCTGAAAACAGATGCAGAGGAACCAGTTCTTTTCTTTGGAGATTTTAACGAGATCACTTCAAATTCGGAGAAGAAAGGAGGTCCACCTCGGGAGGAAAAATACATGCAAAATTTCCGGGATGCTATGGATGACTGTGCTTTGACAGACCTGAGCTTTGTTGGGAATACGTTTATGTGGCAGAGGGGTGTGACGGAGGCAACTCTCATGCAAGAAAGGATGGACAAGTTTTTATCTAACTTGGAGTGGATGAGCCTCTACAATTTTCGTAAAGTTTTACATCTTCCCATTTATGAATCCGACCACGCACCTATTGTTCTCATAGCTGGAGAGAGGAGGACACAACAGAATAAAAGAACGAAATCCTTCATGTTCGAACCTATGTGGGTGGAGGAGGAGAAATGCATTGATGTAATCAGAGAAGCGTGGGTGGCTGGAAGAGACAACAATATCAAAGGCAGAATTAAACTTTGTGGGAAATACTTGCACACATGGGCTACTGAGAAGTTTGGGAAAAGAAGAGACAAAATAAAGCAACTAGAGGCAGCTCTTATGAAGACCCAGGCTGGTCCACCGGATGCTATCGGGCTACAGAAAGCAGATGAGATTTCAGAGGAATTACAATATTGGCTAAGGAAAAATGAAGCATATTGGTGTGCAAGAGCACGGGTCAAAGAAATGAAATAGGGTGATAGAAATACTGCCTATTTTCACCGGAAAGCGTGTAATAGGAAGGAAAGGAATCGCATCACAGGGATTAAAAATGCACGAGGCGAATGGACTGAGGAGGAAGAGGAGGTCAAAATCACTATCATGAATTTCTTTGAAGATCTGTTTAAATCTAGCAACCCATCAGATTTTGAACATGCAACACAAGGAATAGAGAGAAGGATTAGCATAGCACAACAAGACCTTCTGGAAAGGGACATTGAGGATGTGGAAATTCGAGCTGGCTTAGATCAAATGCACCCAAACAAGGCCCCGAGCCCAGATGGCATGAAAGCAATGCTTTACCAAAAGTACTGGCACATTGTGGGGAAGGATGTGTCTAGCTATATTAAAGGTTGGTGGAGGGGGGAGTATAGCCTGGGGGAGCTGAATGAGACTCTCATCGTCCTTATTCCAAAGACTGAGAAACCTATTGAGGTGGGTGAGTTCCGGCCCATCAGTCTTTGTAATGTGATTTATAAGCTGGCCTCTAAAGTTACTGCTAATAGACTGAAATCGTTGATGAATGAGGTGGTTTCGGAAAATCAGAGTGCTTTCATACCAGGTAGAATGATAACGAATAATGCCCTTATTGCTTATGAGCTTTTCCATGCCATGAAAGGGGGAAAGGGGGGAAAGAAGGAAAGTATTGCACTGAAGATGGATATGTCTAAAGCTTATGACAGAGTGCAATGGAGTTTCTTATTGCATGTCATGGGGAAATTGGGGGTTGGGGTACGGTGAAGGGATAGAATCAGTGATTGCATCACATCCGTTAAGCACACCTTGGCCATAAACGAAGATAGGACCAGTGCGCTCAAGCCTTCCCGAGGACTTCGCCAGGGTGACCCCCTATCTCCTTACCTTTTCATTTTGTGTTCTGAGGCTTTTTGTACATCTCTCCTTTCTGCTGCACGTGATGGCCTTTTACATGGTGCAAAGCCATGTAGAGAGGCACCCTGTATTTCACATCTCTTTTTTGCAGATGACAGTATACTCTTTGCGAGAGCAACTTCTGCGGAATGCTTGAAAATAGCTGAGATTATCAGCCAGTATGAACAAGATTTAGGTCAAAAAATAAATCTATCTAAGTCAGAAGTGGTTTTCAACAAAGGGATGTCACCATCTAAGAGAGAGGAATTGAAGGGTCTTCTGAAGGTGAGGGAAGTGGATCGGCATGCTAAATACTTGGGGTTGCCAACGGCAATTGGCAGGTCCAAGAAGCACGTCTTTAGCTACATAAAGGAAAGAGTGTGGAGGAAATTACAAGGGTGGTCAGAAAAACTACTATCAAAGGCAGGGAAAGAGGTGTTGATCAAGGCGGTGGCCCAAGCAATTCCTACCTATGTGATGAGCATTTTCCAGCTTCCGAGTGGGTGCATAGACGAGATCCAAAGCATTGTGGCAGGTTTTTGGTGGGGAGCCAAAAATAATGAGAGAAAGATAGCCTGGACTTCCTGGAGCAGCATGTGTTTGCCTAAAAGTATGGGGGGCCTGGGGTTTAGGGACCTCCATGTTATCAATCAGGCTCTTCTCACAAAACAACTATGGAGATTGGCGATGAATCCGACATCTTTGGAAGCAAGGGTAATCAAAGCAAGATATTATCCGAAGACATCTATTTGGGGAGCCCGCTAGGGGTACAATCCCATCTATACATGGCATAGTTTGTGGGGAGCTAAGGCGCTGCTTAAGGAGGGGACAGAGAGGAGAATGGGCAAGGGGGAGGTAGTCCGGTTATGGGATGACGTCTGGCTACCTGGCTAGGGCAGAGAGTTGAGGGGTTTGCATGAGAGAGAGGAGGGTGAACCAACTATGGTGAAGGACCTGATGATGGATGCGGGAAACCAGTGGGACAGAACACTCATCCAACTTTTCTTCCCTGAGGAGTACGTGAATCACATTTGTGCTATTCCCCTATGCTCTACGAACAACACAGACTCTTTCACATGGTGCCCTGCACCGCGGGGCAACTTCACAATCAAGTCGGCGTACTAGCTCGGACTGTTGGGTTGGGAGGAGGCAAGACGACACACGGAGGGAGGGGGGAAACAACTGTGGAAGAAGATATGGCACACCGGCTGGGTCCCGAAGATCGCACACTTCCTATGGCGAGTTGCGATGGGTGGTCTTGCAATGATGGGAAGGCTCTACGACAAGCATTGCGTAGAAAACGGTAGCTGCAAGCTTTGTTCCTCAGAGACGGAGAGCATCCTACACATGTTCTTGTGTTGCCCTAATGCTACCGAGTTATGGGACGCAAGAAGTGGGCAGGTTCGGAGGTTGATGGAAGAAGTACAGAGTGGCAATGTCCCCACCACGATGGAGATAATTTTGGACGTAGACCAGGCTTTGGATAGGGATGAGCTTGTGGCGGCGCTGTGGGCAATCTGGAGGAGAAGAAATGAGCGAATGTACGATGAGCAACACACTGGCATACATTATCTCTTTGTACAAGCCATGGCTTTCATCAAGGACCACCGAGAGCATGCATCTGCGCCGGCGGGGGCAGAGGAAGCTGGATGGGACACACACTCACAGAGATGGTCGAAGACGGAGCGGGGGCTCATCAAAGTTAACGTTGACGTTTCCAGAGGCGAGGATGGACAAGCAGCGATGGGATGGGTGGCAAGGTGCTGGACCAGAAGGGTGCAAGCGATGGGAGGATTCAAATTGGGCCTGACTCAGTAGGTGGCAGAGGCAGAAGCCTTAGGCATGTGGAAGGCGGTGGAGTGGAGCAGGGATCTTCACTTCAGAAGGATTGCTGTCGAGTGTGATGCGCAGACGGTGGTACAGACGTTCGACTCTGCTGCTGAGCGTCGTGACTACATCGAGGCCATTGTGGCTGACATTAGAAGTCTCCTTTCTTCCTTTTAGTCCTTTTCTTTTTCTTTCAGTAAACGTAGTACTAATAGAGCTGCGCATATGGCTGCAAACATCATGCATAGTTGTAGTTGTCCTAGTCTGTTTTTTACAAGTTCTTTTCCTTCCTGCTTTGTAGACGTGACTATGTCTGACTTAGCCTATTAATGAATGACGGGGGGCCGCCTGCGGTTCCTCGTCCCCGATTCAAAAAACAAAATGAAGAGTAACCCTAATTGCAATAGAAACCCAAAAAGTGGACTAGAAACCCTAGGAAGCGAGCTAGGTTTAATAGATCTTGATGGCATGATCAATGATAGGAAATTGTATGCATATTTCAGGATCTCTTTGTGTGCTTGCTTGCCTATTGGATTTCTTGCATTGATTGGATTAATTCTGTCTCAAGTCAGCCTGACAGATATGTGGTTAATTATGGTTAATCACATTAGTTTCCCAAAGTTTTCCCAGATGATTAATCGCATTGAATGCAACCTATTAGTTTGTATGTTCATACTTGCAAATTATAAAGTCACTATGATTATCACAATTGTAAAATAAGTGTGTATGCTCGCACCTACATGCCACCCTGATGGATGATGCAAAAAGGTCAAGCCCAGGAGGGAAGACCAATGGGCACCATGATAGGTGACCCCAGACACCAAGCTCGAGAGTGAGATGGTGGTCTATGTTGCATGACTAATGGGAACCATGAGAGGTGACACCAGGCACCAAGCTCGGGATTGAGAAGGTGGCTTTAAGTCAATGGCAAAAGAGAAACCCTAGAGGGGGTATTCCAGGGTTAGGGTAAAAGCGATGGAGAATGACACATTGAAAACATAAATTGGCTTGTTAATTACCTTGATTGTGATAATTAGATTGTTAGCCATATTTGTGAAATTTTGGTTGTCCCTACATACCGACATATTTCGATATGCTGACAGATGTTTTATTTGTCGGAATTTTAGGTGCTAGATTGAAAAGGACAAATAGAAAATGGCATATGTTGAATTAAATAAGAATTAAAGTACAAAGGAGGATTAGTTAGAATAGACTCCAGATGTGGATAGCGGTAGATATCCAAGTTTTGAAATAGGTATGCAAAGTTTTTTTTTATACCCACTTTCAGTTGAGTTAGTAGAATTTCATAATTATTATTGATTATTTGTCGAACCTTTGATCCTGTTAATTGGGATAACGACTCTAACCTTCGGGTCTCCCTTAATTGGGGGTTACCGGGAGGTGGGGTCGTTACACCAATGACCCGATGGACTTTTACAGTTGGTAGAGATTCCAAAATGGAAATGGGAGCAGATCACCATGGATTTTGTGGTGGGTCTACCCCCGAACAAGAAAGGTCATGATGCAATATGGGTTGTGGTAGATCATCTTACCAAGTCAGCACACTTCCTTGCCTTAAAAACCACTGCCAAGGTGTCAGATCTAGTAGAGGTTTATATTAGAGAGATAGTGTGTTTGCATGGCGTACCCAGTTTCATCATCTCTGATAGAGACCCAAAGTTTACTTCCAAGTTGTTGAAGCAAGTTCAAGAGGAATTTGGAATGAGGTTAAAGTTTAGTACTTCTTATAACCCCTAGACGGACGGTCAGTCAGACAGGACGATCCAGACATTAGAAGATCTATTAAGAGCTTGTGTGCTCAATTGGGGTGGCTCATGGGAGAAATACTTACCTTTAGCTGAGTTTACCTACAACAACAGCTACCAAGCCAGTATGGGGATTCCTCCATATGAAGATCTTTATGGGAGACCATGTCGATCACCACTTCACTGGGATGATGTTGGTGAGAGGACCCTGTTGAGGTCAGATGAACTCCAAGTGTATGCTGATAAAGTCGCTTTGATCAAGCAAAGGCTGAAGAAAGCCCAGGATCGACAAAAGACATATGCTGATGCAAAGCTAACTGATGTGCATTTCACTGTGGGAGAGCATGTGTTCCTAAAAATCTGACTGCTCCGAGCTATAGACAAGAACAGAGGGAAGTTGAGTCCCCGGTACGTGGGTCCGTTTGAGGTGTTAGAACAGATTGGTGAAGCTGCATATCATTTGGTGTTACCCCCTCAGTATAGTATGATGCATGATGTGTTTTACATGTCCAATCTAAAGCGATATGTGCAAGATCCGAGCCAATTACTGAGCATTGAGCCTATTGAGCTTCAAGGGAAGTTGACCTATCCTGATTCACCTATGCAGATTCTAGATACCAAGATGAAAGAGCTCAGATGTAAGAATATAGAGATGGTAAAGGTTCTTTGGAAGCACCATGGAGAGGATGAGGCCACATGGGAGCTGAAGACGGACATGGAGAAAGCATATCCTAACTTGTTTGTTTGATTGTTGAATTTTGAGGGCAAAATTCCTATAATGAGGGGAGGGTATTATAACATCCATTTTTCCCTAATTATGTAATAAACATGTAATTCTCCTTTTCAAAATAAATGGAATACATGCTTGCTTTATTGTTTGAATTAAAAGAATTTTGTGTGCAAATAGCCTTGTTGATTGTTAAATGGGCCTTATTGGCTATTGGGCCCAATAATAATAAGGGATAAAGGAAAATACAAATGATAATTAAATAACAAAGAAAAGGAGAATGAAGAGAGAGAGAGGTGGAAACCTCTAGAAGGCAAAGAATATCCTCCCAGTGGGAGATTTCACACCTTTAGGGTTCCTTGAGGACCAAGGGACTCAATATAATAAGATAATGGCAAAGGAAAAAGAAATATTAATTAAAATTGGTTTAATTAATGAATAACTTGGATGTGAAGGAAACACTCTCATCTATTGGAATTTGACTTTCAAATTTAATACTCTGTTAGATAATGTCAAGATGGAGTTTCCTCTAAATTTTGAGAGAAAAAATATTAATTGAGGAGAGAGAAATGATTTTCCAAGTTATCATGTTAAAACACATTTTTAAATCAATTTTGGGATAATTGGATTTTGGGGAGCGATGACGGCCGTTGGATAACCCGCATGGTCTAGGGGACCACAGATCCAAGGGTAATCGTCTACCCCAAGTCACAGAGGGATTGGGAGACAAACTGGGAATCCAATTTCCCATCGACTAAGACGATAATCTAATGAGTTAACCAGTCCATCAACTTCGGGAGAGTAATCTGAAGGATCAAGACCCTAATTTCACACGCTATCGTCGATGAGGGAAGAAGTTCCCAAATCATCAGACTTCCAGACTCAACCCTATTTAAGGGTGGGGGGTACTTGAGGGCACCAACACACCCAATTCCTACCCCAATCATTGTGGAGAGCAACAACAAATCGAGCGACGATGTTAATTGCAAGATTCACCCTAACGTACCCCCTCTGCAACCTACTGGACGTGGAGGGACTCCAGTGACTTGTTCACGGTGAAGGTCCAGTTGCATTGAGCAATTGACCAACTTCTTGAGTTTAGGCGATGACGATGGAGCTCCCGAGCAACTCCATTTCTCTGTTGGTAGCCTGAAGCTCAGAGTCAACTAGAGATTTGACCGCAGCCTGTCGAGCGGTCGAAGGTAGACGACGACCGACGACCATCCGATCGCGGTCCACCATGATCCTGAGCATGGATTCAACAAGCGAGAGCAGGGGCGGCTGTTTTAGACGCGCACGATAGGGACCGTCCAAGCCAGGAGCAGATCACCGGTCCACCGATCTTGCATTCGACGATTTTCAGGTAATTACTATCTCTGCCCAATTAATTTAGAAAAAGGGTTTTTCTTACTAAAATCGTAGAAATAAATTGAAAACTCAGATGAAGGAACTTAATACATGAAAGTTGATCAGAAAAATGCAAGTAATAAGATAAAAATAGTTAGAAGTCTGAATTTGTATCTTTTTACAAAGGTGTATTATTTTTATGAAAAAGATAGGTTGGAAACCCTAATTGATGATAATGAATAAATCCTGGAGTAGAAATAGGTTAATTCGAGTATTGTTAACCTATTATGTGATAATGTTAGATCTTAACCTGGTTTAGATGGTTAATTGCATGGTTTAGGGTTTTTAAACCTAATATGATGTTCAATACACTTAGAAACCCTAAATAGGGAAAAAGGAAAGAAAAGTGTATTTAATCTGAAATTAGGGTTGGATGTTGTCAAAAGATGATCTTAGGATCTTTTATGAGAGATAGATGAGATAATTAGGGTTTGTGAGTAATTTTGTATAATTAGGGTTTAAGGATGTAAAAGTATGACAAAACCGTAATTGCAATTGAAACCCTAAAAAGGACTAGAAATCCAAGGAAGCGAGCTAGGTTTAATAGAGCTTGTTGGCATGATCAATGATAGGAAATTGTATGCATATTTCAGGATCACCTTGTGTGCTTGCTTGGTTACTAGATTTCTTGCTTGATTGGATTATTTCTGTACTCAAATCAGCCTGACAGGTATGTGGTTATTTATGGTTAAACGCTTTAGTTTCACGAAGGTTTTCCAGATGTTTGATCGCATTGAATGCTACCTATCTGTTTGGATGTTCATATGTGCAAATTATAAAGTCACTATGATTATCACAATAATGATATAATGTGTATTCTCACACCTACATGCCACGCTGATGTAAGATTCAATGAGGTCAAGCCTAAGAGGGAAGACCCATGGGCACCATGAGTGGTGACCCCAGGCACCAAGCTCAGGATAGAGAAGGTGGCCTATATTGCGTGACTAATGGGCACCATGAGATGTGACCCCAGGCACCAAGCTTAGGATGGAGAAGGTGGCCTTAAGCCAATGAGAAACCCTAAAGAGGGTATTCCAGGGTTAGGGCAAAAGCGGTGGAGTTTGACACATTGAAAATGTAAATTGAATTGTTAATTAACTTGATTGTGATAATTAGGTTGTTAGCCCTATGTGTGAAATTTTGATTGTCCCCACATACCGGCATATTCATATATGCTGACCGATGTTTTGTTTGTCGGCGTTTTAGGTACTACATTGAAAAGGACAAACAGTAAAGTGGCACATTGTGAAAATAAGAATTAAAGTGCAAGGAGGATTAGTTAGAATAGTTTCTAGCTGTGGATAGAAGTTAGATATCCAAAGTTTTAAAAGGTATGCAAAGTTTTATTTTATACCAGCTTTCTGTATAGTTTGGTGGAATCTTATAATTATTATTGATTATTTGTCAAACCTTTGATCCGGTTTATTGGGATAATGGCTCTGACCTCTTCGTCTCTCTTAAGTGGGGGTTACCAGGATGCGGGGTCATTACAATCATCTTTGATTTGATTTTCCTTTTTTCCTTCTCCTACTTATCTCCCCAACTTGTATTCATCTTTAACAAGCCCCCCCATCAAGTGAATTCACTACATAGTTTTGGCCTTTCATCAATATTCTCATCTTCATACTAAATTTCCACTTATTGACTAGAGGAATAGCTTGTGGATAATAAAAAATCACTAATTCTATGCATTATCTGAATCAGACCTATATATAAACAACAAACTTAGTATTTACAAATTGCAATTATTTATTATAATTCCACTTACCATTAATACTAGAATGCATCCCTTTAGATATATCCTATTATGCTTAGCAATTTCAATCATCCCATTGTGTAGAAATGTGTATACGACCTCACACCAATTATAGTTATCAAAGTCCTACAAATCATCAATATACTTGAAAAATCTACCATGGAGATTGAAGCCAACATAAGGGAAAAGAAATGCTCCCATGAGAAATATTATCCACACCTTAACAAATTCACTCACATTCTTATTATCAGTCTTTGTGAGGAGACTCTTCAATATCACCTCAACATTAGACAGCTTGGGGTCTTCTTTAAAATGTATACCCCTTCAAAGTTTGATACCACTATTGTTATGGTCAACAAATATCAACACCATTGTACCTTCAAAGAATTACATCATTATCAGTAAAACAAAATAATGCATTAAGAAAATGTTTACCAAAACATCACTAATGTGATACCTTTGTTTGAAAGTCTTAGTATCACAACAACATCTTTTTCCTAAAAAGGAAATCAACATTTTCCCCACTTGAATTGCATTTTTTTTCTATAATGTAGGCATACAACAATTTTTGGATCAATAATTTATCAAAAGTTTTTAGAGAATTCATAGTAATAAAATGTCAAAAAGTAGTTATATTCAACTTCTACACATGCTCTTCTCTTTCTATTTCCAATACCTTCTTAAACTTTTATAGATTGCATCTTGCAATCATCACCCTATCTTCCTGACTATCTTCTGAATAAGACTTTGCCTAAAAGTACCAAAAAAATATCAGTACTTTATAACTACCGTCCTCAAAGTTTACAAATAGAAATATCATTGAAATCATCATAATACTCATACAAGGCACTTAAAATCAGTACATGATATATTTTTAGCTTTAATACACAAGCCGCACAACAAGTTAAAATCCATTCTAGTACTAACAATACTAATTATTAATAGAACTCAAGCAAACATCCTCATATAAATGAGTAGTATCATCATAAGAAATGAAAATAGGGTTGTAGCTGATCAATATTCTTCATATTAATAGGTCCTTATATGAGTATTGACCTCATATAAGTGCTATCTTGATTTAATACTATATAGTAAGTCTAACATCTACCTGTTCAATAGCCATTTTTAACGACTACTATCCTAAAAATTATGCATAATATCCTCATAAAGAAATGAATGATGCCCTTATAACTATTCTGTAGACTACTAGTATGAGTGTTGTCCTCATATGCATACTATCCTCTAGTTGTTGGTCTACTTGTTGGTTCTATTTCTAGGGGAATGATGTGACCGACCCTATCCTTTCTGTTTTCACGCTCTGAATCTAGCTGAAGACGATCCTTCTTTTGTTTGGGCCATAAAGAAAACATCGGAAGGTTTTTCCTCTGCTTCAGCTTCTAGGTAGAAGACTTCAAGACAACTGAGTGTTGTTGCCTCCTCTAGCTCCTACAAAACTTTGTTGGATTCTAGAGAAGGTGTGTGTAGGTGCTTGACTATGATTGTCTCCTCACTAGAATGTATCGGCTATCTCAGTGACATGATGGAACGGGCGAGCGCATCGGCTAACACATTCTGACTTCTGGGAGACGTGAGTGACCTCCTTGAATTTCAGAAGTTAGGATTGTGTAAACTTAGCATACTCGGATAGTCGTGTATCAAGGGCACGAGACTTTCTAAGAGTCTGGTGGATCACAAGTTGGGAATATCCTACCAAGGTGAGAAACTCCACTCTAAGATCGAGTGTGTGTGTCAACCCTAGAATTATCATATTCGGCCACATTGTTGGTAGCAGAGGACTGGAAAATTACATGGTGAGTCCTTGAGGTTTAATTGTTAGGTACCATACTTAAAAAACAATAACAAATCAACACAATATTCATAAAAGGCACCGAAAACTCAATACAATGCTTATTTTCAACTTTAATACACAGTCCACACAGCAAATCAAAATCCATTCCAGTTTCGACAATACTATTTATTAATATCACTCAAACAATCAACCTCATATAAATGAGAACAATTCTCATATCAGTTCTATATTCATATTAATTAGGTACTAGTATGAGCACTGACCTCATATCAGTATTGTTCTCATATCAATAATAATTAACAAATAGAGGTACTACTTTGCAATTGCACTTAAAGAATCGTCTTGATGTAAACACTTAGATAATGAGTACCACTTTCATAGATTTTTGCATATAAATGAGTACTGAATCCATAGTTGACCAGTAGATGATGACTTTGAGTAATGTACTCACATAAGTATTGTCTTAATAAGTATATGAGTACTATCTCATAAAAATGAGTACCGAGATAGAGGTCGGCAATGTACTCTAATGTTCACAGTACTATCTTAATGACCATTATCATTATATTATATATGTATTGTCCTCATTTAATATAATATACTAATACTAACATCTATCAACTCAGTACCTATTTTTAACGAGTATTGCTCTTTCAAATATCCATAATATCCTTATAAAAATGTCTAATACCGATGTGATTACTATCCTCATTTTAATAAGGTACATTACCAATATGATTTTAAGAAAATAAGTACAAATTTATTAAATAATCATCATGATAAATATGAGTACTATTTTTAATAAAAGGTGAGCAATACCCCATAGTTGATCAGTAAATGATCAATATGAGTAGTATACTCACATAAGTACCATTTTCTTAAGTATATGACTATTATCCTCATATTATATCAATATTGTCCTCATTTGATACAATATACTAATACTAAAATCTTCCATTTCAATAGCCATTTTTAATGAGTATTGGACTTATACATATGTGAGTTATGTCCTCATAAACATAAGTAATGACCTCTTATAAAATGGGCATTGAGTACTATCCTTAAACAAGTACTAAACTCATATTATATCAATATTACCCATTGAATTCTTACCGTAGCTTAGTTTTGACGTTATACTTATATGAGAACTGTCCTCATAAAAATATGTACTGACCTCATACTAAATTGATATTACCCATTGAATTCTAAGAATAGCTCAGTTCTAACCTTATACATATATGAGTACAATCCTCATAAAAATAAGTACTAACCTCATATTAATTTGGTATTATTTATCGAATTTAATAACATCTCAATCCGATCCTCATATTAAATCACTAAAATACACATATTCAACACCGAGAATCAGTTGAGTTAGCAAATACACATTTAATATTCACACCCTTCCTATGACTATTGTTCTCACAATACCCACATTAAACACTAAAAGTTAGTATATTTAGTAAGTAAATATCCCATTTAACCTTCTCAACCTAACACGACTACTATATCAACACTCAATCCATCCACAAAAAACCAATACTCAAATACATGTTAGTATTAGTACTATAAGTCCCTTATAATTCACACCTTATTTTGTGAACTCCTGAATTCAACATCAAAGGGAATAAAAAATGAGTATTGTAGAACATACCCTGCTCGATGAAATCAACCTACAAAGGAAGATGGTTGAATAATTAAGAGGTACAAGAGCTGGTTGGACTAGAAGCAATTCCAATAGTTGGAAGAGATGAATCAAGTTGATGTTGGCCAGAGAAGATTGCTTGGGAGGGAAAGCAAGGATTGTTTGGGAAGGTAAGTTGAGGAGGGTCATAGTACTAATTTTCTTTGGCATTGCTGCAATCCTTGCTGTCACTTTCTCCTTGATGCAACCCTATTTTAGGGCTCCATCCATCTTAATCACATCAAAAAAAATTTTGATTGCAATTTATTCCCTCAATATGTGTCTTTCTATCAAATGCATTTATAAACTTTCTTTGCATGCTTTTCAGGTACATGGACCATGGTTAAATGGATGAGAGAGATAGAGGGGTCCAAAGAAGACCCCAATGCTTCCCCAACCTACCCCTAGTGGCTAAGGGTCAAATCTCAAGAAATGAAGTCCATGGATTATGAAGATTAAATCTCAAAGTGCCTTTGAAAACCTCAGCATGACTGTGGTACCAAGGAACATATATGCTGACAAATGCCAAGATCACTGTAAAATTGAAGATTCAACCAGCTACAACAACATCCCCAGAACGACTATGCTAGCCAGCACGGTCATGCCAAGAAGTCCCCATAATGGTCATGTAAGCCAGCACGACCGTGTTGCCAAATATTATAATTGACATTTCATGCAGAACGACCTTCAACCCAGCTCGCCCAGTACGGCCGTGCTACCTAGCTCCCACCACGATCGTGCTTCCAACCACCATTTCCCCACTTTCACACTATAACTTTGCCTCCACCCAGCATAGCCATTCCCTACTACCGCGGTCATGTTACACTCCACCCACCATGGTCGTGATTCCTGGAACGACCATGCTGCCACCTAAAAACCTAGTTTTTCAACAAAGTTTTATCCTTTTTACCCCCACTTACCCTAGTACTTCCCCACCCCCTATATATACTATAGTGGCAGCCACAACAATAAGTTGCCCACCTCCAACATTCATTTCCAGCCTCCCTAGATCTTTTATTGGAACTCCTTTTGCATTCAAGAGATCCACCTACCTTTCTCCATCCATTACAACATTTCCACCTTCCCTTACCCCAAAACCCTAGTTTTTCTATAGTTTCCACCATAATCCCACATATATCCATGCCATTCATTCATGTTGGAGGAGGAAGCACGACCTACAACAACTAGGAGGTAAAGGAGAAGAAGATTCCACGAGTTTTGTGGCCTTCCACCTCTTTCTTCTATCTTTTTTTCTCTTATGCTTAATAATGAGTAGATAATCCCTCACGGTGGGCTGTTTGGGGGATAAAATGTTACTTTGATACCATGTGGGGGGAATGTAACTTGTGTTTAACATATTTTCATTGTAGGATGATTGTCTCATGCTTCTATCTCATTTCCTATTATTTTACTTGTGATTTATGCTTCTAATCATGGATTGCTGGTTGTATGATGCTTGTTAACACATAGACTCTAGGTGAAAATGATCTGCATGTGGTTATTTTAGGAATTGCTCCTAGGTTCAAATAGTGGATCCTTAGTTAGAAACCTATCTTCCTACATACAAATATCTTCTCCTACAACTACGTGTGACATCTAAGTAGCTAGTGTAAGAGTGGTTAGTGAAATTTCCTAGAGTTTTCTAAAGGATAGATGGCGAGTAATATGAGGTGAAACACCCTCATCTCTACTCTCCCTTCCTACCCTTGACTCTCAATTGACCTAGTAACTATTACCATAGAAACCTACATTAGTTGTATCCAATAGAAATCCCACCTAGACCTTGGTCCAATTGAGCCTCGTAAGGCTAGATAGGGGGTGAAAGGGTGTAGTTCCCCTCCCACACACTATTCTGTCCATGACCAACCAACAGTCTAGGGAGACTTTATTGCATTTGACTATATTGTTTGGTTTGAAAATATAGAATGAAAATGTAGAATTTGCATGTTATTTAAACCCCAACTTGGATTCTTGTGACATTCCTTCAAACAACACACTCATCCGATCATTGGTAAAAACCCATCCTTCTCTCTCTTAGGTTGTTAATGCTAGTTTAGTTAATTGCTTTCCTTGCCTCTTAGTCAATTGCTTATATTTGGGTAGTTAGGCCTTGCTTGAGTAGTTAGTCCTAGTTTGAGCTTGCTAGTGTTACACAACCAAAAAGGTTTTCCGTGGGTCTTCAAGAAGATGAAAAAATACGAGATTGTATGTAGATAATTCCTTGACCAATAGGGTAGATCAAGAAAACTGTAGTAGCAGCCGCAGGGGAAGTCCCCCAGGGTGAGTAGAGAAGGGGAAACTCGTCTATGATCGCTTCCGCCAAAAGGATCGACTTGGCGTAGGAGGCCCATCATTCTGGGTTGGAAGGAGGTAAGAAAATGAAGGTTTCTAGTTAATAATAACCTAGGTCATTAATTATTATAGTTCTTAACTTGCTAGCCTAGTGTAACTTAGTTGTAGTTTCTTTCTCTTGCTTAGTTAGTTGCCTTTCTTTGTTAAGTAGAATTTCTTATTTAGGGTTAACTTAGGGTTTTGTTTAGTCTAGTTTCCATTCTTTCATTCAATTGCTTGCATCATTAGTGTAATCAGCTATATCAACCACCAAACCCTAAAAACCCCACTCTCCACTTTAGGAACGTAGATCACCCTAACCTACCTCTAGTTCCCCCTATCTCCCTACGGATCAAACCCTCACTTGCCATTCACCTATACTACAATACGATCTGATGTGCTTACAAGTGATATATTGCAATCTAATTGATTGTGTTAGTATAGGCCCCCTTGTAAATTTGAAAGACCAATGTGTGTTTTCTTTTTCTGCATTAGATAAAGTTCATTTGATTTAGGTGTGTGTTGAGAAAACACACCAAACTTTCTGGCACCGTTGCCGGGGAGTAGAGGTGCCCGACCTAGCTAGTTAGTGTAGCTTAGCTTTTTCCTACTACCCTCACCATTACTATTCTTTATTCTTTGTTTACTTTTTCATACTTTTATTCTAACTTAGGTCTTGTTTCTTGTTTGTGAATTGTGCAGGTGAAAATTGTGCATGCTTGGAAGACGTTTGAATTCTACTTCTTTGGTTCCTTTTGATCCCCAAATAGGTAGAAGGAGGCATCAACACTGACACAAACAACACCAAGAAACTGAGATGGCTGAGTAGGGTCCCCATGCAGATGGAGGTGGTCCTCCTCCACCACCCAACCACCCCGTCCATGAGTACTTCACTCTAGGGAACTACACCTCCCCATTCACTACCCTTGTTGACTAAATGATGGGTCAAAAATTCTCCATCCCACCATCCCTACTCAGACTCCTTCCCACTTTCTATGGGTTAGAGAATGAGAACCCGTACGACTATATTGATGCTTTTCTAGAGACCTGCTCCACCTTCCGCATGCCTACAACTATTGATGATTCTATAAGAAGAACCCTCTTCTCTTTCTCCCTCAAAGAAAATGCCAAAGAGTGGTACATGTCTAATCCTAAGCTGGAGACTTGGATGGCAGTGAAGAACAAGCTCTCGAAAAAGTTCTACCCCATCTCCAAGATGACTTTGATGAGGAGATGCATTACCTCCTCCATACAAAAGGAAAATGAGCCTTTACATGAAACTTGGGAGAGATTCCAGAAGCTCCTGCAAGACTGCCCATGCCCTAAAGTTCTTCTATGATAGGTAGTGCAGTCTTTCTACACTAGACTTGTTGAACTGAGCTAGACAATGGTTGGCTATTCTTGCAGAAGGACATTCATGGATAGATCTCTAGAGGAATCTTGTCCATTCTTTGAGAACCTTGCTATAAAATCACACCACTGAGCTTCAAGCAAGGGGGAGCATTGTGATAGGAACTAGATTCCTCCTCCTCCTCCTCTAGCTCCAATCAGAGAAGAGGCAAATCCTCAAATGATGAAGAACCTTGTTGATATGATGAACTTGATGAAAAATTAAGCTGGAGTGTCTTCTAGCCACTCTACCAACACCATGGAGGCTATATGTGAAGAAGTGCGTGCCTTGCAATCTTTTGGGAACATGAACAACCAAGTCCCCATGTCAAACTCCTACACTCTAGAATAGAGGAATGACCCACATTTTTCTTAGAGGCAATAGGGTGATGACGAGAAAGGGAAACTAAAGCAACACCAATGACTAAGGTACAACTCAAAGTTTGAGGATGAAGTTCTTTGAAGGCTAAGAAGCCTTGACAAGGTGAAGAAGGGTGTCCTCCCATGGACAAACAATTAGCTGCCTCGAGCAAAGACTTGGTCAAGTCTCTCTTTCACTTGCCCACTTTGAGGAGGGAAGATTCTCTTCCCTACCCATGGGCAACCCTAACAATGGTGTTGGTTGTTGGTTCAATGAGCACTCCTCAAGGTGGTTATATCCCATCACAAAGCCAAGTACCCACTCTTCAACAATACCAAGGACCTCCTAATCCCTATGTTTCTCCACATCCACAACCCCCATTTAACTATCACTATACATCACCTCCGCCTTACTCATACTGAAAACCCCCTCTACAATATCACCCCATCCACAACAACCACAACAACCACAATATTAGGCACAATTCATTCCCCAAAATCCAAACCCACCACACCAAATGCCATGAC
Organism: Alisma plantago-aquatica; assembly: GCA_963693085.1. Taxonomy (NCBI): domain Eukaryota; kingdom Viridiplantae; phylum Streptophyta; class Magnoliopsida; order Alismatales; family Alismataceae; genus Alisma; species Alisma plantago-aquatica. The sequence goes on along the minus strand of OY856410.1, from coordinate 392,331,419 downwards.
CACCTCAAAAACCACAACAGACACTACAAGCTTCCTCCTCTACCACCCAGGAGAAAGTGAAGGTTGTGATAGTGTTGGGAAGTGGGAGGACTTTAGAGCCGCCAAGAGAGGCAATAGTTGACAACAAAACCATTAAAGCTAGAGTTAATACCGTGATTTGAGGTAGTGATATTGAGATCTAGGGTAATGATATTGTGATAGGCAGCCGGGCTGATTTTGTGTCCTAGAGTGATGATACCATGATTCCTATGATACCCTCTTGACAATTCAGTTGAAGCAAGCCAGTTGAGAACACAATTCCCCACTTTTCTTGATGCACTTGAAGAACCATCCACCAAGAAAAGAAAGAAGAAGCACACTGAGGATATCATGAAGACCTTTAATGAAGTGTGGATCTATATCCCATTTCTAGAGATCATCAAGAAAATTTTATCATAAGTAAAGTTCTTGAAAGAATTGGTTACCTTAAAAGGAGGATAATAGGAAGAACACTGAGGTGAGTCAAGATGATTGAGCAAGTGAGCTCTATTCTACAACACACTACACCAAAGAAGAGAAAAGATCTCGAAGCACCCATCATTTCTTACTACATTGGAGCTCACCACATAGACCAATCTCTTCTCGACTTGGGTTATAGTGTGAATCTAATGCTGTATGATGTGTATGCTGAATTGAAAATGCAACAATTAGGTATGTCAAATTGCACCTTGCAATTGGCCAATCATTATGTGAATATGCCTCAAGATCGAGTTGATGATGTGCTGGTGAGGCTTGACAATGACACCTATGCATTCTTTCCTACTGATTTTATTGTGCTTGATATGGAAAAGAACTCAATGAAGGTACCTATTATATTGGGAAGGCCCTTCCTAGATATAGCTGATGTAGTGATTCATGTGAGAACCAACATCATGTATGTGACATTCAAGTAGATGAAGATCCAATTGAATGTCTTCAAGGCTTCTTCTAAAGCTGAGGTAATAGGTGCTATTGAATAAGATTGTTTTCTAATTGACTGCCTTGAGGAGATTGTAGATGAATGCCTACCTACATGGGTTCAGACTACCACTCAGGGTAGAGGTCCAGACCATATCATGGAGTTTCACAATGATGATGATGATGATGGGGAAGATGAAATTAGATTAGTGGCTGAGGATCTCCCTTCCATTTGTGAAAGACCTCTAAATAACTCCATTAAAGAACCTCCATTCCTTGAGCGCAAGTCTCTCCCTAAAGGCTTGAAGTATCCATTTCTAGGTTCCAATGACACCCTCCTGGTGATAATTTCTTCTATTTTCTCTCCTAAATAAGGAGATGATCTAATTTATGTGTTGAAGAACAACGTTCAAGCCATAGGGTGGTCTATTTCTGATTTGAGGGGTGTTGACCCCTCCACTTGTGTCCACAGAATCTATCTTGAGGATGATGCAAGATCAACCCAACAAATGCTAAGATGGTTGATTCCAAAGCTGAAAGAAGTCATGACACAATTGGTTGTGAAGTTGCTTGATGTTGGGATCATCTATTCCTTTTCTAATAGTCCTTGGGTGAGTCCCATCCAGGTTGTTCCTAAGAAGAATGGGATCACCATAGCTGAAAACAAAGATGGAGAGTTAGTGCTTGTGAGAGAAAAATCCAAATGGATAATATGTGTTGATCATTGGAAGTTGAATGAAAAGACAAAGAAGGACCATTTCTCTCTCCCATTCATTGATCAAATTTTGGAGAGACTTGCAGGATAAAGCTTCTATTGCTTTCTTGATGGTTACTAAGGTTTCTTTCAAGTGGTAGTGCACCCAGACGATGAAGAGAAGACCACATTCACTTGTCCAACTAGTACTTTCTCTTATAGGAGGAAGCCCTTTGGATTTTTAATGCCCCATCCACATTTCAAAGATGTGCTACATCAATCTTTACAGATATGTTGGATCCATCTCTTGAGGTCTTTATGGATGATTTCTCATTGTTTGGAAAAACTATTGATGATTGATTGCTCCATCTCACCATCATTCTTGCAAGATGTGTCAAAGTCCATTTGGTACTATCTGGGGAGAAAAACCATTTCATGGTCCCAAAAGGCAGAGTGTTGGGACATAGAATTTCAAAAGTCAGGATTGAGGTTGACAAGGCCAAAGTGGGCCTAATTTTTGCTCTTATTATTCCTTACCACAAGACATGTCCATTTTTTCTTGGGGCATGTAGGTTTCTATCATCGTTTCATCAAGGATTTTAACAAGATTTCAAGACCATTCTGTCATTGCTTGTAAAAGATGTTCAGTTCAGTTTTGATGAAACATGCATCAAAGCCTTCAACCACTTGAAACATAAGTTAGTTTCTACTCCTATTATGCAGCCCTAGATTTCTCTTTGCCATTTGAGATCATGACTGATGCTTCAAATATGGCAGTGGGGGCTATGCTAGGATTGTCCGGATTCCACATGCTATCTACTACGCAAGTAAAACCCTTGATGAGGCTCAAAGAAACTACACCACCACTGAGAATGAGTTACTTGCCGTGATTTTTGCACTTGATAAATTTTGTTCTTACCTTTTGTAAAACTAAGTCACTGGCTACATGGATCATGTAGCCTTGAAGTATCATTTAGCAAATAAAGATTCTAAACCAAGATTGATTCATTGGATCCTATTTCTCCAAGAGTTTGATTTAGATATTGTGGAGAAAAAGGGAATTGAAAATTCTGCAACTGATCACCTTTCCCATATTGAGGCACCATATGATGATGTGAACCAGATTAAAGAGAGAATGCCCCATGAGAAAATCTTCTTGCTCGACCCCACTAAAAATCCATGGTACAAGAAGATAGCCAACTTTCTGGAAACTGGGAGAGTACCAATCACATGGACTAGAGAGGAAGTAAGAGGTTGTTTTCTATAGTAAAGGACTATGTGTGAGATGACCCACATCTCTTCAAGTATTTTCTGAGTAAACTCATAAGAAGGTGTGTCCCCTAAAGTGAGCAACAAGATATTCTCTCCATGTGCCACTCCAACATTTCTAGATGACATTTTGGTAGAAAGCATACAACCACTAAAGTTCTTCAAAGTGGAATCCATTGGCCGAATTTATTCAAAGAATCTAATGAATATTGCAAGTTCTGTTTGAAGTGTCAAAAGATGGGCACTATCTCAAAAAGGGACATGATACCTCTATCACTTATTCTAATTGTTGAGGTATTTGATGTTTGGGACTTTGACTTTATGGGTCTATTTCTATAAGAACCTATTACACTAAATGATATTACTCAAAACATAAAACACAATCAATCACTAATTAATCACATATCCAAAAATATGGGTAAATTAAAACCGATTTCAATATCAACACCCGCTCAGAAACATTTTCATAAGAGCCCAACATCTTTCTTGTATCCATACTATGCCAAGAATTTGATACAAATTGGTCTATCTCCTTAGCCACAACATATATACATAAGAGAACAATATTCGTATATGTCACACAAATAAGCATTAACATGCTGACAAAATTGCGATTCATTTGAAAAACCATATAGAAACTTTTCCTTCCCAGACCTAAGAGTTCATGGATGACTCTAGGACACACTAGACATTTAATCAACTTTCTCAAAGATTCATTACTGTATCTCCTCTTTACTTCATAGTTTTGTTCTCATCACTACTGATTACCAAAAAAGATGTGGCGAACCACATGGGTGAGACCCATGTCCCAACAAGAGATATGACCTCCAATGATGCTTATTGATTACACCATTTTAAATAATTAAATAGTTTTAAGAAATTTAATCAAATATAAAAAATAGGCTCAGCAACACCGATGATTAAAAAAAAACATAAAGGAGCTAATAACAATTATCATCATTAAGTTGACTATCATCATTTGCCTTGTTAACTGTATAAGAGATTCAGTAGCATATGCATAACTAGCATAAGCAAGTCTAGTAGCATATTATCTCTATTAACATGAATAAGTCTAGCATCATAGGCATATCTGACAACATTAGCATGTCTAATAGTTTGAAAAGATCAATATCATAAGCAGAGCTAACAACATAAGCATGAGTATTTGCATAAGCATGATTAGCATTATAGGCATTTCTAATTACAGAGGCATGGCTAGCATGCTAAACATAACTAACAACATGATATAGCTAACATCATAATTATAATCAGCAGTAGAAGTATAGATATCAACATAAGCATTGCAACTGTATGTACACATTTACAATATTAAGCATATCCACAACATAAGTATATCTACTATCTCTTAATTACACTAAGAATCATCTTTATGTAAAGAGAACAAACAGGGGTTATCATCCAATGTGAAGCATCATGTATAACCCTAAATAGATATGCTATACGATAGTATTACATCTTTTATTATGCCCTAGGGAATTTGAATCGTACCATCCAAAGTCCAACTGACCATGTAAAGGGCTATTCGGTTCCGTACCAGATTTAGGAGTGTCGATATCCTAAGATATCTTCCCCTCAGTAGTATGTGTAAAAAGGCAGTGACATATCCATCAAAGCTGCTACTACAATGACATATAGTCAAGCTTCTAACTGCTAGTCCTCCCTTGGTACATGTCACAACAATAGAAACCAGGGTATACAAAACCCTCTAATCTGAGGTACAACTGTAGTTGTCCTCAATCACATCAAATGTCTAAGGCATGACCATATCCATCCTTCATAACTTGCATTTTGGATGACAAGGATATATCCTCAACTTGCCACCCCCACATACTCAATAGTTTGTGCTCCCAGTTTCCCTTAATAATACTCGTTTCACCATCCAACAAGTTTTGACACTGAAGATGGCTCTAAGGTACAAGGTACTACATGATTAGAGTTCCACTTGATTAGTTATGCCAATTGGGTGAATTAAGGATGCATCAAACAAGTGGACAAACAGACCCTAATTCACTTCTATAAAAAATATAAGTATTACAAATTCAAAAGGTATAAAATGTATGAACATAATTTCTCATTTCATCATCACATGGTACTATTCACTTGCCATTCATGAGACCACACTAGTGATCATTCTATCACAAGATATAAATCCTTTTCACAATATCATAGGGTATCAACCCTTATCAGCACAAGAGGATTACACCTCATTCAGGGCTCAACCATGCACAAAGGTCATTAAGACCATCATACTATTCCCTACAAGATCATCATTATCTTTCCATGCCTTATAACAAGGCTCAACAACATCACTTACATATAATACACCAGATCAGCACAATTTAGACTAAAGATCTAGGAGATATTCATAAACAATCATAGCAGGGTTATATTAACATTAAGAATATTCCTTTATTACATCAACATGAAAGGAATCTAGATATGATTAACCCTCATCATATTCATAATGCATATGTATAGCATAAGAAAGTATAAACCATGTGGCCATGATAACCACCGATTAACACATTAATGTTATGATCATATTAACGAGGTTATTTCACCATCATGCCATCATATAAGAAGGTTAAACAAGAATACTCATCTTTATCTATTTGCATTAGAGTTAGGTTCAATAAGATAAATTATATTAATGTTACTAATCAACATTCATACCCAAAACCTAACTCACGACATCCCTACTGGATCATGGATCACTACAAAAATATGGTCTTTAACTACAAAATAAAAATGTTGGTAAAACCCTATATTTTGTAGCTAAAGGCTTTAGCTATATTTTTCTTTACATATAAAATTTGTAATATATGCTCGTATAGATAAAGGATCTAATTATATTTTTCAAATATGTAGTTAAATAATCGATTCTCGACAAATATATATGTAGTCAGAAATGTAGCTAGATATTTTCTTTTCATATTCAAATGTAGGTGTAATTGTAGCTAAATGTATAACTAAAATCACATATGTAGTTAGTATGTAGCAAAAAGATGAAGTTACAACATTTTGTGTGTAGTTAATGTGTAGTAAAAAGCAACAGTAACTACACATATATATGTAGTTATATTATACATCTAGCTACATATTTGTTGTCATTTATTATACATACATATAAGTTAGAGTTATTATGCATATACTATGTGTAATTTGTCGATACACAAGATAAATTGGAATAAGTTACATTCATTATGCCAACAACCATACTTTTCATTTATATTTTAACAAAAATTGTACATGGGGAGGATGTATGCCTTGCCCCTATTACACAATATTTTGAAAACGGATATACCACTACTACAAAAAATGCTTTTTACAACAGTTCCTTTTCTCAATTTACAACATGTGTTAACCGTTGTATTAGATCGCGTGGTCTTATGGGGGGGTGCTTTACACAACATGTGATCGCATGTTGTAATAGATGTATTTTATACAACAGTTGAAACATGTTGTCTTTTAAGGAATGGCCTGTTGTAATATGGGTATTTTACACAACATGCAGTGCACTGGTTGTAATATATATTATACAACAGTTGAACGACGTTGTCTTTCGCTAAACACACCCGTTGTAATAGGGGTATTTCTTACAACATGCGGTTCACCCGTTGTAATATATATTATACAACAGTCGAAGCATGTTGTCTTTCACTAAACACACCCGTTGTAATAGGTAGGTCTATTACAACATGCAGTGCACCTGTTGTAATATACATGTTTATACAACAGTTGGAGTATGTTGTCTTTCCATACATTTAACTGTTGTAATAGGATTGTTTAGACAACATGGTGTGTGACTGTTGTAATATACACAATTTATACAACAGGTTATGCATGGTGTAGTTCACTAGAAACATCTGTTGTAATAGGTGTATTTTTTCCTGACAAACCTGTTGTAATAGGTGTGGATAACACAACATGTGTTGTTTGTTGTAGAATCATACATTTTACAACATATCATTAACTGTTGTCTTTGATTAGAGTTTGACAGGTCATATATCGAACCAATTGCATTGATCAAATTAACCATATTATTAATAAATTATAATAAATATGCAATTATACTTTTTCATTTCACAAACAAACACAGAGTTGAACAAAATTTCCATCAAACCTTGAAAGAAAATCGTACTAAATTTAATTAATATTAAATCATCCATACAACGATTCAATAATACAAAGTACTGAGTATCCACTCTAGAATCGAACTGAAAACTAACTAAAAAAGTTTCACACATTGGTCTATGCTAAAGAACAAATGTCTCCCCCACATATCACATAATCTTATCTGTGCTCAAGAACACATGTCACCCACTCGTTTCGGACCTCATCGATTTCTTCTTGGTTGAAGCAACGACCAATATACTTCGAATAATACTGCAATCATATGACAAATATATCAACATATTGGATTTTTTTCAATTTATTTAGAAATTTGAACAAACTAAAAGAATATAATGTTAAGTAGCTTACACATTTAGGAATATTTCTGTTTCTCACATCAAAGATGTCTTTCATATACTTCAGCACATAATACCCGCAATCTATATCGTTTACTGAAGTTTACCTCTTTTAAAGTGCAGACATTGTAGCTAGACTGTATGTAATTCTACCTCAGGTTCAACAACTGCATTGGGGAAGCACCTACTATTGTTATATTGAAGAAGATTGATAAGAAGGAAACATACTATAGAAGGTATATAAATTCTAGGCACAATTATCAGTTACAACAAGATGAAGTTAATTTGAACATGACTAAATCTATCTACAAGATGAAGTTAAGCCATGAACCTTTATAGGCCAGTCATGCTTCAGTTCTGACTTTGAACCCCTGGTCAAAATCTTTGCAACACATATCTGACATAGTGATTTGTCTATATAGATTTTAGATAAAGTTGATATGATTAACCGGTGAGCCTCATGTCAAGGTAGTTCTTTGAGAAAGAAACATTGGCATCAGCTGCACTTCACCTGCATATGCAAGATGAATATTGATGCAAGCTAGAGGAAGAATGACCAAGTCTGCTTCCATATAGATAGAGGTGTCACGACCATGATTTGGGCCCTGCATTGGTTCATGTTGGGCAGTGAACCAAGTCTACTTATGGCATCTTCATGTGAGACGACCTTTAACAATACTCAATAGCTTAGTGCTTCCCTGAACTGCTTTAGTTTTTGGACATGGATAAAGATTGGTCTTGACAATTTGTGCCAAGTGTCTAGCCTCTACATGGTTAGACAATATACGAAAATCAATAACTGAGTATTGGTGATAGAAGGCTAGGGCCTATAGGGTGGTCAGGTGGTGGATTATTTCAGCTAGTATCCTGTATAAACTAGGAGGTTGTAATTGAAACCAACAGGAACTGCTCTTGTGGTTGAAATTAATGATGTAGGGAACCAATGGTCTAGGTTGATCAGACAACCAAGTGTTGGAAGTAGTGGCACAAAAAATGGATGCCAAACAGGAGTCAAAATAAGTACACATTAAAGAAAGGATGACTCTACTTCTAGCTATTCTAGAAATTTACAACAACAAGAGACAACAAACCTTCTTCGATGAAAACAAAAAGTCCAAATTTGTATCCTACAACACAACGTTTTTATCTTTGAAAATTAGTAGATTAACATAAATCCAATCATGTAGATTATATATTAAAATCAATAAGGAAATTAAAATCATGTAGATTATATGTCACATAGCAGTAGGGGCATACCAATTGTTGATAGGGAAAAAACAATCTATTTAACACCATCTGTGATCAGATGAGTTTCCATAACATCTATACTATGTCAAGTGATTAGTAGTTGATAATTTACTAATAGTTAATCAAAATCATAGGCTGTTTTGAAACTGTTAGCAAAATAGATGCCCTGATTTAGAGAGTACAGAAACCCTTGGTTTTATGGAAATAATTAGTGTACCTTTGGAGTTGCAAGTTAGAAACTTCAATCCTCTTCTAAATCTAAAAGAATGTTTCAAAAATTTGGCAACCAAAAGCAATTCCTAGCCAAGTTATTTCCATGCTAGCAGGTGCACCTCCTAAAAATACAGTCAAAATGAATGTGAATGTTGTTATCATATGCAAACCCAAGGTTTAACTAGGCATGACTTTAAAATGTCATAAAGGACAAGTTGTTCTTATGGCATCCAAAACTTTTTTGAGCAACTAGGATGTGTTTCCAACTGAAGCATGCAATATCAAGTCATAAATTATCAAAGGATCTTAGCATCATGAAGAATCTCATCAAACCATTTGATCGGTACCACACTAGAATAGTAGAATTTATGAGGATGTGTACGCGCATATTAAAGTATGGAGAGCATTCTATATGTTCTAGGTTATCAACATAAATTTATTACAAGTAGCCCAAACTTGGAGGACCAGGGAAGGTAAATTGTGTTGATTTGGAAGTTACTAACATTATGAAAAGAAGAACATATATGTGAAATTAGTGATAAGTTCAATTACATGGTACAAAGTGGTATCATTGGACTCCACGACCATATTAAAATTGGGAAATACAAAATACAAAGGATATTTTTTTGGATCAACATTCTGGTTGGCTGAACTCCAAGGAAAGGGAGTGTTTTGACATTTTGGAATATTTTGGTCCAGAAGGAAGCACAAGTGATGGGGATAAAATACCCAAGAAAAGAAAAGTAAAGGTGGAAATTATTGCATTTACAAACATGGATGCAAAGCAACCTGCATGGGCTATACATAGTAGCAAGGAGGTCAGGGTATATTCTCGATATGGTAAGGCAAATGCACTTTCAACATTTCTTCAAAAGAAAAATGAGAATGTAAACTATAAAATATTAATAATATAATTTACATGAGACATCGACATGTAGAAAAAATCAAACCTGGAATTTGGTGATTGGTTCAATAATCAATAATGGAAGCTTAGAAAGGAAGATTTCAGCCACCATATCCCAAGCATCCCTACAAGAAATTAATATAGAAATGCATAATCAAAGAGTTGATGCACCAAAAACATATGCTTGAACTAGAATTATGAAAAGTCTTTAATGAATCACAAATCTTTAACTTTGAAATCTCCAATTGAGTGTTTTGGTTATTAATATTCGGCAAGAAAACACATCAAATGAGATAGGAAACTCTGGCAAATCATTATTCTGTTGTTGAAGTGTGCCTCTCTATTTATGTATTTTGAAATGTGACTATACAAGTGTCGGTTCCTATACAATGGTTTATTGACAAGGAACAACATTGAAATTTAGAGTATTGAAAGGAAAATAAATCATTTGTAGCACTCAGAGCAATATATTAAATGGCCATAGAATAAAAGTTGAGGAACAAGTCCCCATGGAGGTGATGAGATACTAACACACAGAGTTTTGAAAGATATAATAACCTTTAAACGTCCCAACATTCTAATAATTAAAGATTGGTATACAAAAATATATGTTACCTCCTCAATGAGAGTTTCTAGAGTTTTTCTCATATTGCAATCTAGTCGACCTGCGCTTCAAAAGCTTGGAATTCACTTTTTCTAGAGGAAGGTTTCATGAACGTTTGGAAAAATCTCATTAATCAAGCTTGGTGAGAGGCACATCCTAACCATATCATTGAACACTTGAATAAGGTTGAATCCTACCCTTATCCTATTTTTCTACATAACATAAGAAGGAATAAATGTGAGCATATGTTTAAGACTTAAGGCTGCATGATGTATTAAAATGCACAATATGATTCATGACATGGAAATGTCTATTGGAAGAGACATCTTGAATGAGAAAAACATTAAGATTCGTTTTGAAAAACACCTTGGACATTTGTTCGTAGATTCTGGGAAGTATTTTAGCAAGGAATTGTCAGACAAATTAAGGAGCTGCACCAAGTTGCAGACATTGATAATAAAAGGCCCTAGGCATAATACCAATATCCTCAATCTAGAAGGGTCCATTCTTTGTACATGGTTCAAATAATTGAAACATTTACATGTGACAACATTAAATGGTTTATAAACTATAGATATGTAATAGGAAATCACTCAACTAACTACCTTAGATGCCTCGATCTCTTTGATAATATTATGGGTTTGTAGGATTCATCTCACGAGGAAATCAGTAAGTGAGCAGGAAGCTTGATGTATGGTAGGTGAAGGAGGAATAGACAAAACAAAAATATAAAGAAGTCGAGGTTAATGTAGGTGAACCAAGAATGCCCAAGGCTAAAAGCAGCACTCTGGGTTTTGAGGGATTGAGAAAGAAACGAAAGAAAGAGGATCTAACCTGAAGGATGACGACATTGACCTTCATTGGGCCGCCGAGCTCTACAAGGGATGACGAGCACTGCGACTGCTTGTTTTCAAGCTCTGCAGCTGCTTGCTGCCAAGCTCTATTGCTTGCTTGTGGTTGTAGGTTGTAGCCGAGCTGATGTTGGCTGCTTAGCTCGAAGAGATAAGGTTCACTAGCTGGCGATGATGATGCTTAAGTCGTTGGACAGCGCCTACAAGCGGGAGGGTTTTTTTTGGGGGGGTGGGGGGATTTGTTGTAGTCGAGTGTTTGGGGGGTGCAGGGGTGGTGGTGAAGAAGGGTAACCGGTTCAACAAAGAACTGGTTCAGAGAAACCAGTTGTGTCCTAGGACGTCTCAAACACAAAAAGATAGCAACAATGTGAAAAGTTGTGAGAAAGTGCGAAAAAATGCTACACTGCGTATAAAATGTGCGGTACATTCAACAAGGTAAAAGATCTAACCTGAATCTGATCTACCTGTCTGTGAGGGGCACCATCTATGACGTCTCATCCGGCAAGGGGTTCTACGACCCAATTGGCTCCTACGTCATGTTCTCTGGGAAGGAAGCTAGTCGTTCCCTAGGCAAGATGAGCAAGGATCCAACGGATGTGAACGATGACCTGTCTGGTCTGACTGAGAAGGAAATAGGCGTACTTGAGGACTGGGAGAAGTTCAACGACAAGTATCCCGTCATCGGCCGCCAGCATTGAGTGCATGTGCAGGGTGACCAAGGTTTGGAAGGGAGGAAACATAGGGATCACAGCTACTTGGGAGGAGTTAGAGAGAAGACTGTGGTATTCATAGAATGGGGAGGGGGATGGAGCGATAGGTTGCGAGAAAGAGGGAAAAATGGGAAAAGTTGCTACTGACCTACGCACGAGAATTTTTGTGAACCAAAGAAAATATATATTAATGATATATTAAAATGGGTTAGTTTATGTGTAAGAGTAGTCTATTACAATGATTTATTATGTGTGGATATTACAACATGTCACAATATGTTGTGTAATTATAATATATAACGGCAATTTTTTTATACACATATATATGTATGCATTTTCAAAATATAAATATGTCCAATCATGGAAACAAAATTGTAAAATTCATATTTCATTCACTTGACGAGCATACAATCATCCATAAAATCATTATCAAATAAAAGATGGCAATTTGGCAAGTACAGAGAATTAAATAGTAAACTCGATTAAATAGTAAACTTCATTCTATTCAAATGCAATTAGACCAACCGAGTATAGATTAAAATTGACCAATCAATTCTATGCAAACAGTAAACTTAATTAATTTAAATGCATCAGATCAATCAGTAGTAAACTCTAATTTCATAATTCAATCTTATGCAAACATCACTTAATTAATTTAAATGCACATCAGTTTTAAACAACTCTAATTTCGTAATTCAATTCTATGCAAATAGTATACTTTATTAATTTAAATGCAATCGTACTAATCAGTATTTAGTAGTAGACTCCAATTTCATAATTTTGATAATTGAATAAGAATGAGGGGATCAGGGGGTATTAAATTGGACGATGGTTGCAGCAGTGGTATAAGGAGAAGAAAGGTGAGATGAGAAAGGGAAGAGAATTGGGGCAGCAGGTCGCACTGAATAAGGGAGTGGAGGTGGAAGTGGAGGAGGTAGATATTGGGGGAATAGGGAATGGAGGATGAAGAAAATCGGGAGAATATGGAGTGAGGAAGTGGAGGAGGAAGATAGGGGACGAAGTGCAGGAGGTTGGGAGAAGAAAAAAAGGTTTTTTAGAATTAGAAAGAAAACGTAGAGTTTGGGAGAACTGGAAGTGGAGGAAGAACCAGGGAGAATGGGGACTAAAGGAAATGAGGAAATGGAGAATGGGGACGAAGTGAAGGAAATAAGAAGAAGAAATAAAAGAGTAGAAAAAAGGGAAAAGGGGTACCTAATGTCGGAGGAGATGACTGGAGAGTGAAGGAGGTGTCTTTGCAGCGCCAGCTGGGGATTCTAGCGGAGCGGCAGCTACTGGATGTGGCAGCAACGGCGGCTGCTTTCCTCCTCGACGGCTGCTGTAATCCTCGGCGGCTGCTTGCAGCTGCTGTCCTCCTCGACAGCTGCTTGCTGCTGCTAGAGGAGCTAACCTTGGGGGGCTGCTACTACCAGTCATTGGTTTTTGTGGGTCTTCAATGTCGGCGACGGGCGAGAGGGGGGTGGGGAGTGTGTCGATGGGTGAAGAATCTTAGATTCTGGATGGCAATGCGGGTGAGGAGAAGCCGGCGGAGGGGGCAGGGGGTGGGGGGTTCATGCCCTGGGGGACCGACGGGTGACTGGGGGATGCGGTTTGGAGGGTTCTTTTTTTATGGGTTTGACCGCCTTTGAGGGGGTGCATCCCTCTATTTTTTAGTTAATGCTTGGAATTTTATTCATATTGTTACCAACTAGTCATAAACCCGTGCGATGCACAAGCAATTACAGTATGTTCATTCTAGATTCCATGGGAACTTTTTTTGGTATTATAATATGAGGTGCTATGTAAGACAAAAGTCTAGTATAACAAAGTGATGCTTATTTCGTTCAGTTCAAAATAAAATAATAGCAATTATTAAGAACCTTCCTTACAAAAAAAAATAAAAACTCATAGACAAAATGTTTACAAAGATATTGAGATTGTTTCTCTTATTGAGAAGAGATACCTTTCTGGCTGCTTAAATCTTTTTCGTCAGCCGCTGGTATACTTGCTTAGATATATCAATCTGCCTGTAAGATTAAAAAAATGCAACACATTTGATTATTATAACGTCAATATAAGTAATGATAATTACATACCTAATGTCTCATTTAGAAGATAATCAAGGCAGCTAACCATGATGAGTATATCAAGGGCTAACAATACACACAATGTTGTTGAGAAAGAAGATACTAAGCAAGAAAATACAGTAATTTTTCTATGATCAGAACTGAACTTGAAATCTTCTTGTTATATCTATAACAAAGTTAGCTCCTAATTACATTTCTAAAATGGTATAATTCTAAATTATGCATGTATCTAATTAAACTGGATACATAAGATTTTCAGGAATACCCATGAGAAAATCACGATGCATAGTTAATCTGGCCTCAAAAACCCTCTTAACTTAATTGAATTAAAGTAAAGGTATCATCAATGTATAAAATAAAGAAAAGTGTGAGTACCTACTTATCAAGACCGAATGGCGTGTATTTAAAATTGATCATATGTAGAACATGTCACTTACATCATCGGGACAAACAGAACAATTCAGTAAAAGAGCAAGATCAAACACATGGACATAAAAGTAAGAATAAAAAGTCATCAAAAATACAGAGCTCAACATAAACTTATTCTAAATCATACACATCAGTTCAATACCTCACTATTTGATTCAGAAAAAACATAGAGAAAGCTTGCAGAAAAGTTGGTGCCTTGGTGGGAACTTAACAGAAACTTACTTCAAATTCACTCTGACGTTATGTCAATGCGGAGCAGCAAAAGTGTAAGAGAATAATAAGTTATATTCTTAATCACTTATTGGTTGGACCCATATCAATAAAAACGGGCATGCATGTTCTTGTAGATGCTTGCTTGTGTCATGTCACATGCTTGTAGGCCAACAATACAGAGCTCAAAAGGACATCATTCACTGACGTAAAAAAATCAACATAATTTATGATCAAGTATTGCCGTTTGAAAAATTGATTGCTTTAAATATGTAGTTGGTCAAATGGTATTTTCATTTTGATGTGCCTCTCACCTCTTGGTAAGTCCAACCAACATTTGCTCTTCTTATTGGTCCAGGAGACCTCCTAAAATTCAATTAAATTAGAATCAACGGTGAGTATCAAGACATGCCTAGTTGTTAAATATTCCATAGCTTATTCATTCCAATTCCACTACATTAAGGAACTGCAAAAGTATTAAAGAGCAGCAAATTATTAAAGAAAAAGACGGTATCGTAGTTGTATATTTGATATAATAATTGATAAACATACCAAAATCATCATTTTTCAGTTCCTAATGTCTCAAACACACTTGAGGCCTATTGAAAAAACCAATCACGTTGTTGAAGTTTTAATATTAAACACAGTATTCCTTGTATTTGTGCTACAATTATTCATGAATAAAATACCGAACAAAAGTTTAATTTGTCTGAAATCGACCAATGCAATGCAAGAACCTAGCTACTGAAAAGCAGCATTGTCTCTAAAAATATAACTTTGGACTCTAGAAAGTTTTGGTTGGAATAATTAATTCACACAAGATATCAACTATAAGCATTTGGGACTATAAACAAACCTTTGCAAGACCTTGATGGTTACTGCTCCCTAGCGACCCAGCAGACAACGAGAGGAGCTTGACGTTGTAGTGGACAATTAGTTCTCAAAGCACCTGTGCTCCATTGACCTTTGCAAGACATTGATGGCTACTGCTCCCTAGTGACTCAATAGACAACAAGATGAGCTTGACGCTGTAGTGGACTATTTATTCTCAACGCACCTCTGCTCCTTTGCCTTGACCATTCTTGTTCCACCAATATACCAATCTCTGTTGCAAAACATCCCTTAGTTGTGTTGACCTCAGAGGAGATATGATATGAGATGAAGATACCCTGTCAAGCAGCATATGGACAAGTGCAAATAAGCAAGCAGACATAGATGACCAACCAGGGTAGCGGCTGACGGGCCGATATGAGGCCGGCGCGCAAGGAGCAACATGACGAGGAGGATGGCGTAGGAGTAAAAGGCAAGGCAGCTGCCTCTGGGGCAACACCAGTCAACTTTTTAGCCTGGCAGCAGCACCTGTGACAGCAGTTCAGTCACGTGTCTCGGATCAGCCATGTCTTGAGGGCAGCCGGCGGACATGTCAAGGCGTTAACTACAAATGGACTATTGGCACGTTTGTTTTGCTGCATTGAACTGGATTATTCGGAATGCAGCATCGGAACACTCCCGGTACATGATTTTATAGGTTCCGAAAACTTTCCTGATAAGAAACTATAGCTTTGGATTCATCTACGCTTGGATAGCGATGCCAGGCTGTTGGCGTTCTTTTTCTACAGACGGCAGCGTTAAAGTTGCGGGAGAATGGCGTCCGGCCATTTCGAAATGGATAACTGTATCCAGCTTTTATTACTTGCCCAAAACTGCGGGATTTCTTGAATTTCTCTAGAGTTCTGTGAATCAAACATAGTTTCTGGCGTGCTGGAGAATGAAATACAATCCATTACGGCCAGATCCGGTTAATCAAACGTACCCTATGTGACCGACGCGGCTGGAGTGGAGGCTTGCAATGGCTGGTTTTTGGGATGGGGGGGCAATTGTGAAGTTGGCGGTGCCGAGAGAACGCACAGACTGACCTCTTCTCGGAGATAAAAATCCGTGACAATTGTAAAGAACCCCTAGGGGCCGTTTGTGTGACCCCATTTACACTACTGCAGCATTCAGTGAATTATGGGATTCAGACTGCCAAATTAACAAAGTCGACATTGTTTAATAACATTGTTTGGGCATCAAGTGCTCTACTCCTACTTGACGGCTATGACCCTACACGCAGCCAGCTGCTATTTCCGCCATCCAAAGGTCCCATCCTCTTTATCCTCCCCTTCGACTTTTAGTTGGAAGCGGCCACTGCTCCATATCCATATCGTCCGGTAGAATGCCGGAGATGCTTTTATCCTGACCGCGCCTTGACACCCACCGCACCATCTCCAGCAACAACGTTGGATGAGGGCGGCCTGCTCCGCGCCCAGAAGGTCGACGGGCTTTAGGACGAAGAGCATCCAGGTCAAGGTGGCCGCCGAGCTTCAGGACGAAGAGTATTTAGGTCAAGGCGGCCGCCGCCGCAGCGACATTGTTCGTGGTGGGGCAGGAGACAAAGCACGTCACACGAGAGACGGATAGGGAGGAAGAGAAATAGCGGAGGAAGAAGAACGGGCGAGGAGATAATAACCGTAGGAGAAGGAGAACGAGGGAGGAGATGAACGTGGGTGGAGAAGAGGGAGACTGGGAGAAACGGAGGTATGAGGGAGGGTCGGGGGCCGTAAGTGGGATTCTAAAGATCGCCGTTTTCGGCGTCTTTTGAGAGGGTCGTCAAATGTACAGGGGCAAAATGTCGTAATCAGATTGCCTTTGATAAAATTATATTTCACTATCAAACGATCTCAATGCAACTGCAGTACTCGGAATACCTCAGTCAATTACAATACCGCTCTCAAATACTCCGCCCAAACGGCCCCCTGTGTCTTTTTAAGTGCAAAGGATCAATGAGTAATTCAGAAAAAATGATGGCAAAAATTGCAGAACAAATCCAAAACGGGTCTTTATATATAGTATAGATTGGCAAAAGAAAATATCACTAGTACAAAGTTGTGTCGTCCAATATCTACAAAAACGGTCCTGGTTTTTGTGGTTCAACCCGGTGGGTCGGTGGGTTTTTTTTAATGCCTAAAAATGGGTTTGTAACCCACCCGAACTGCCACACCTTCCGGGTGACGGTTCAACCGGTTGAACCGGCTGGTTCGGTCGGGCTTTAAAACTCTAATATCCGGACCAAATCCAGACCCAAGTCGGTCCCAAATTCGAAACTAGATTTTGTTCGATTAGTGTCTCAATTGAGAACGACCCGATTGAAAAAATTAGATTCGAAACAAAATATGGACCTATATTTGATAATGAATTTATAAAAAATATTTATCTAATTTCCGGATTATATTTCGTGTTATATAATATTGGGATTGGGATCGGTTCCGGGTCAAAACATCTACCCATAGTGAAAAATGCCCCAAAAGGAACTCGGGCCTATATTTGATAATAATGTTATACGAAAAAATTATTATGAGATTGCATATTCCTGATAAAATTCTCTAATAAGAAATTGGGTTCGTCTCGGTTCCGGCTATATAACAACAATTCAGAGTCTGTTGTATAATCTTGGCATGTAACAACTGGTTATAGCATGTTGTGTGACTATGGTCTATTACAACATGTAGCTATTACAACATGTCATCACATGTTGTGTGGTAATGGTATATTACAATGTGTTAGTTAATGTGGTGTAATGGTGGTCTATTACAACGATTTGTTATGTGTGGATATTACAACATGTCACAACATGTTGTGTAAATATAATATATAACAACAAGTTGGATTATGTTGTGTGATCTTGGTATATAACAACGAGTTTCAATATGTTGTATTATCGTAGTCTATTACAACATGTACCAAATACAACAAGTGAAGGCATGTTGTGTAATTAATGCATATTACAACAGGTCAGTCTGTGTTGTGTAATGATGGTCTATTACAACATGTGACTATTACAACGGGTCATAATATGTTGTGTAATTAATATGTTTTATAACAGGTTTGATTATGTTGTGATACTACAGCCTATTACAACACTTTAGCCCTTGTTGTAGTATCCCCCTATACTACAACAGGTTTGGCATGTTGTAAATGACTTGTGTTGTATAAAATATACAATATACAACACGAAAGCAGACTTGTTGTGTTAAGTATGTTAACTACAACACAATCATCAGAACTGTTGTCTATCTCCCGTTGTAAAAAGCATTTTTTGTAGTAGTGTACATATCAACCTTTTGATAGAACCATAATCATTAATATACAAGGGAAACTAGTGGATTCCTCCCTCCAAGTGGATTTTCATCTATAGTGAATCAATGGATTCATATTGCTTTTTTTATTGTTGTCAATCTCCTTCCTGAATAAGTGTTTGTGTACATCACTCCCACTTTTGTTCTGCATGCCCTTCACTTTGACAGACTTCAAACTAGAAAAAACAAAATGTAAGACATCTTCTTCACTAATGTCTTTCATCAGTCTGAAGATTTATTAATGCTTTCTCCTTCTAAATGAACATAGGATCCTCAACCACCTCATTTTTGTTGGAAGCTAATTATGAAGTCCTCCTTTCAATCTCAACCCAGATCAAACGTGGCATACTACAATATTTTGCATGCTTTTTGTTGCTTGGTTCAATAAGCCGTTGGTTAGTAAGATCAACTTTATCCCTTATTGGTAATGGACATGGGCAACCTGTTGCAACAACCAAATCAAATGATAAGGAGAAATAAAAGACACAAACAAAATACACTAATTTGCATTACTACCTGGAGTATATACATCATCAAGATAGTCAAAAATAGAATGTCCTTGATCTGATATTAAAAATTCCTATGAACCTTTCACATGTTGATATGTAATCACTAATGATAGGCAAAGATCTGAATTAGAACAAGTTTTGCTACCAATAATAAGGCTCTAAATTTAAATGTTGAAACGCTTTTCAGCTCTTCCAGCAACCCATATATAATACTATTCAAGTGGGGTATGGGGACAAGCACTAACCTACAAAGCATAAAATTCAATAAAATTGGGAGTCTAAAATGAACATGTGGATCAATTAGAGACAATGAGAACAACATATCTTTGAAGAGTGGGTACTAAAATGTTGAATTTACAACTGATCATGGTGGGAACAGTTTCAACACGTGATAATGGCTTATATAATCATAGGATGCTATATTTATGAAATTTGAGGAGTATTCTATTACCATATTCTCACAAGAACATGCATGATGCAACATATTGAATTCATATTTCTTGCCTAAACATGGAGGACCTTGGTGAACTTTTAGCGTCACATGGACACAGTACAAAATGGAAGACGTTAATAGAGGATATTCAACAAACCTAATAAGACTTTGAAGACATGCAACAATATGAAGCAATCACTTAATTTCTTTAGAAGAGTGATCTTTGTGTGGTGCTAAAGAATATTGACACTTTGAGGACATAAAGGTGATTAAACATACACAACAATTACACATAAGATATTGTAATGTTTGCATGTAACCCTGGGAAGCCCCCATATCCAAGAGCATTGTTTCTCATGGTAGGAATGGACACTGATAAATCTATCAAAGAACACAGTAAATTAGACCAATTATTTAGTTATTTCTTAGTCTAGTTTGCAAATGATAATGACTATGCCCCAACTCATAAGAGTTGTGCCATAAATATTAATGGGATGTGAATGGGAAGCCACTTACTATAGGGGATGACCAACTTCCACATCAAATTCAAATGCCACCAGAAATTTAGGAAAATCCAATCCCAAATCCTCCTAGTTCTCACCTCATCATTCTTGCTACTCTGGGGAGGGCCTGAGTAATAGTTAAAACAAGTCCTAAGTCAGCATCACAAATAGTAATTAACAAAATCACATACTCCAAGGGGAAAAATATCTAAGCTGACATGCATACTAGGCAAAGATGTACACATCAGTTCATTATATGGGATAGAAACTGCCTCAAACATAGGGCAAAAAACATCAACCCTCCAAAGCTAGACTTGAAGAACTAGCCCAACATGTCCTATCATCTACAACTTTATCGTCTATAAAACATGTGAAACTCCTTGAATCA
Organism: Alisma plantago-aquatica; assembly: GCA_963693085.1. Lineage (NCBI taxonomy): Eukaryota > Viridiplantae > Streptophyta > Magnoliopsida > Alismatales > Alismataceae > Alisma > Alisma plantago-aquatica. The sequence continues at coordinate 392,310,769 of OY856410.1, read as the reverse complement.
TCATATAGTCAAAAATGCAAAAATAATCACAATGCTTTCATAATAAAATGCTCCTTGAAAGAACATGACCATCTATTTGAGAATGTCATATATACCACCCAATATGTGATCATATAATTGAATCACAACTAGATAGATAGGTTTTAAAAGGCTAGGCTTAACAGTCATTAAGGCGCACATCACCCTCCAAGAAATAGTAATGATTGCCCACCACCTCATCTTCAACATGCACAATAACAATACAAATAAGAATATGCTAGTTCATCAAATCAAAGAGAGCTTAAATCATGTTCCATGATTTTAGATTTCTTGAAGAATTGAGGTAAAATTAACTTTGCAATGTGATCACACAAATGAAAAATCAATAAGACATGCTACATCTAAACTACAAACAAATTTCATCAAACCCAAAAATTCTAAATATTCATTTCTCATATAATAATAATAAAGAAAATTTGGCAAGTAACCTTGAAGATAAACTTCCCACACATGAAAAATAATATTTGCTATAGTATGAACTACATCAATTATTCCCTAATGATGATAAGAGAAAACATCATGAAACAAAGCAAGATAAAAGCACACACCCTACAGTTATGCTGTCAACATAGTTGATAATCATCTTCAGCTTGCTTTTGTGTTTAAAATCTAGTATGGTGCTCATCTCAGTAGCCATGGCATCGAAAATATCCTTGAGCTTGACAGTGGAGGTTGCACACTGCTCTTTGAGCTTCCTCAGCAAGGAAGCCACCCTTGTCACTCTCCCAGCCACAGACCTTTCTACAATTTCCTGATGTTGTGCAAGTAGAGATACAACGACCATGCTTGCTGATGGTACACACACCACTCCACAACCAACTTTGCCTTGGAATCCATTAGTGGGGGAAGTATATTTAAATTGGTCAATTTCTCTACCTTCTCTCTTATATAATGCAAATATATGGAAAGGGGGCGCACAAAAATAGAGAAAATACTACTCTGCTCTGCTTTACTCTTCGTCTAGTCACTGGATTATAGTTTGTTGGGTCTGAATTCTACACACTGAAGTAAATTTATTGATTACAATAATCAAGAAACAAATCACTACCTTAATAGAGTCAAAGGCCTCATGCTTCAGAGAGAGAAAACCCTGATATAACAAAAAAATAAGGAACATGCATAACTTCACAACCCAAGAGTGTCAGTTAGAAAAAAGAAGGAAAAAAAATCCATACTAGGTGGTTGAAGCTTCTTCACACATAACACTATGGTTCTCAAATCAAGATCAACCTAAAATAAGGCATATAGCTTGAAAATGGTCTCAACAATCTTCTCTAGCAGATAAACCAACAAAGCTTCATCTATTTCAAACAAAGTAACATCAAAATGTTTAAAGAACAATAGTAGAAACATTTCCAAGTATCTTCCTCTAATTTTGAGAAACACAATGACACTTCAAACTAGACCAGCAAATAGAATTACCTCAACTTGGGCCAACCCAAGTTGCTACATGATGTAGGCTTGAAAGTTTAGCAGAGCCTACTTATCTTATAACTTGTACCTAGAAAGAAATTCAACATTAGTGTAGATTTCCATCCATTCTTTTGGCGAGGAAGACTATAAATGGAAAAATTACATAATTAGATCATTCAATAAAATTTTGAAAGAACTTGTGCGATATATTGGACATGTTCTTTTGTAGTTAGCCTAACACTCAATGAGCAAGAAAGGGTAAATCAAGGTTCTTGTACTACTCTGTTCTCAACCTATAGTCATACTTTATATCAACTAGCCAAATTACAAACATTCCATAATCTCTCGAGTACCTAAACAAGACATAAAGATATTGTTTCCACATTTATAAACCCCCAAAAGCCTAATTCTTAAGCAAATCATGATGAAGAGTTAAGTAGGAGAAGGTAAAAAAAAGTTTTATGAAGGTTCCCTAGAGACCTGAGATGAATCTTAAACACAATTGAAGCAGATGATGTCACAGATTCAAAAAACAATGTTCGGTCTATACATGCATGATTAAGAAAATATGGTCTTACCCCACTAACAAAAGCATGCTTGTAAGAGACTATGAATCTACAACAGAAAAGTTGGGCCTCAATTGGCCATTTGTGAAATTTCTATCACCTCATATAGAAGTTGGTAGTATGTGCATTGACTGGTAGAGAGGTTGTTGATGAAAATGGCTTGAGGAGGTCTGTAGGTAATGAGATTGATATTGAGGCCCTGCACTTGGATAGCTACTTCCATTATAAATTTTTTGAACAATATATGAACTTCTCCTTGCACTTAATGACCTATAACTTATCCCTTCTGTATACAAAGCATAATAATTTGAGTAACAAAAAACATACAAGTTGATGAAAATGTAGCTATCACAATATCAATAGAGAACAAATCACAAAATTCATTTACAAAAAACTTCATTTCCTAGTTAATTTGTGAGTAGTAGGCAACAAAATGATGATTATGAGTAGATAGAAAAGCACATTAAATCCATTAATAGTGCATCACTCCAAGCTTACAATATTGGCATGTGTAGGTACTAAGGGCTTTACTTATGTGTCTCATTCCATATGAACTGACAATCAATCATCATATTAATCATTTTACTATACTCCAAGACTCCCGTTTGTTAACCTAGTTCCACTAAAAGGAAACCAAATCTATTTATTCATAAAAAATTAGGAATCCTTGAATCCTTATCTAGAAAGATTCAAATGATTTTCTTTTGCTAGATTTAGATGATTTGGTTCCAAACAAAACCAACACTTAACATGGAAAAAAGAAAGTGACCTCAGCTGGTTTGCAAACACTTGTCAGAACAAGAATTAGGACTTAAGGTAGGACTTGAGTGGGCCCTACATTTTTAGCTAAGGATAGAATGTTCATTATTCATTCCAGAAGCTATGGTGTTGACATCTGACTTTCTTGCAGAATAATCTCATCATTGGTATACAAAAGCGGAGACATTAGTGAGTAAGCAAGAGAAGAAAAAGCTTCACAACAAGCTGCATTGTACTTAGAATATATTGCACTAACTAGAAATCATCATTTAAGGGAGAAGCATTTAATCATAAATAAATCCATTTACAAGTCCCTTATAGGATAAGAAGTACAAGATAGAAACACACAACCATAGAGTTGAACTTTTCACCATGGTTTTCCTCTACACGTTCCTTAGACATAAGAGTGTAGTGATATTTGTTCCATTGGTTGTTTAGGAGCAATCCTGATCAAGAAGTTGCAGTCTAGCATCCATGTTCTAGTTGATGTGTGGCTTAGTTTGCAATTGATGCCCACTAACCATAGAAAACAAATTTCAAAATGTAAATGGTATTTCTAGGTTCGAACCACTAGGAATGTAATGCGATGTGTCATCTTTTATCAGAAATAGTGAAACGTTAATAAAAAGAGTTTCCATGTATTGCAGTAAGGTTGAAATCAAGTAGCGAAAATGTAGAGAGTTAGAGAAAACAAAATCAATTGCAATAGCAATACAAACTGATCTTGGATACAAAATCACCAATGACTTATTTGGGTATATAAAAAAATCCACCTGGATGACGATATTTTAAGTTCTAAAAGTGTGTAAAATAGAAATTATGATGTACAAATTTAGTGCATCAAGGGAAATGTAAATTGAAAATAAATGAATTGTAAAAGTTAAACATACAGGTAGTGTGTTAAGCTCAGTTTAAGGTATTTCTTTAGTTGCATATATCGTGTAAATGTGTAACATCTTGTAACGTTTATAACTGCAATGACCATAAATTCATTTTATCTTGTAAAATTACAACTACTATAGGAAAGAACTTAATTAAAACATAAATAGGAATCCCCCAGTTTGTGTTTACCTTCAACTCGACATCTAGGGATCATCTAGTAAATGGACATTGTAGAATGAACACAACATTAGTTCCTAAATCGTAAGAAATTTAAAAATTAGCTAGAACATGCCTACTAATATTCTATACCCACCCAACTTTTATAATCTGCCCTAAATATTCTAAATGTTATCTTGAACACCCTGACTCTGAAGTATCAAATGAAAATATGATAAGAAGTGTGTACCATGGGTAGAATCCAGAGATGTAGTCCAATATCTTTATAGGATTGACCAATAGGCGTCACAAGAGCATCCTCCATCTATGCGTACCAAATAACATACTAAATAATGACCAAAAGTTCTCCATCAATCAGCTGCCACTGCGTTAATCACACTTGCCACATTGAAAACAATTAACGGGGCCATCTCTACAGTAAGTTACAAAATAGAACTGATTATTTAATTATACAATATATATCAATGTGGCTTAGTTTGTAATTGTGCTTATCCTAAAAATTTCAGTGAGCTAAAATAATGAAATGGTACCAAAGGTTATGGTACTAAATAAAGGCAAGAAACATTGATGACTATTGTTAGGAGGAATTTTAGGAATACGAGAATTCTAATATTATGAAGGGATCAATGCCCGAGTAAGAATCTATAAGTCTTAGATAAAACATTCTAATGAGTATTCTCTTTTCAAATAGTTGTAAAATCAAGAGAAATATTCGAATTCTTAGATACTTTGAAAAATCTCGACAGAGTATAACCAATCCCATAAGTATTGAAGGTAAACTTACATCCCTCAATGAACATGAACACTCATAGAAGTTCATGGTTCTTGTAGTTGAGAAGATCTTTTACCCATAACTAATATATCAGTCACACATAGCCATATATAGTATGTAAATAATATAAAAAGAAGTAATGTACAAAACATTCAAGCAAGACATGCAGAAGAAAGTGTGAGTTTCCAAAAAATGTTATCTTAAACCCCTTAAAAGGTTCACAAATGTTTGAATAAGCTCTATTTGTATATGTATCAAATTCTTACAAAGGCCTAGTCTACTATTCCTAAAGATGAAATTGTTAGAGAGAAAAACAAACATAGAAAAATGCAAAAACTAACCATTCTATGAAGAATCATATTGGCTCAGGGGAGATGGAAGAAAGACCAAAAATCAAAAGATGAAGATCATGAATGTACCAACTCTCTGGCATGGAGAGACAATTGATTGAGGCAACCACCAAATCCAAGGAACACCTGAGTAGGCTAGCTGATGCAGGCCTACATAAGAGCATATGTAATGTTGATAGGCTAGAAACTTGTATTAAACAACTAAAGGAAGGTCTCAAGTCAAACATGAATTATCTTGCAATGTTCATAGATTGGAAAATCACACAAAGGCTCAAATCAACTGACTTCAGACATAATTTGATCAAGCACTTTTCTTCAAATTGTCTCCAGAGAAAATAAATAAGTGAGGTATCAATTTTAAGACAACATGATCTACATTGAAAACTAGAAAGGTATGAACTCGAGCCTGCAAAAGATCTCATATTCCTCAGGTGAAACATATCTAGAAGTCATACCATGTACTACTAATTCAACTCCAACAAATTTCAATGCAAATCTCAAGACGTCCAAAAGACTTCAAAATCAAAGCATGTCCAATCACTGATTAATCAAATAAGACACTCTAGAGAAATTTAAAAGAAGAATGTATTATTAGTTATCCCAAAAAATTGAATTCTCCACTAAAACCCCATAGCTGGAGACCTATAGTTCAGATCAACTCAAAAGAAAATATGCATTTGAAGTAACAACTTAGAAAAGTTGACTGCAAAGAACACATAAGAAAAACTAGAAGAGACTAATGTTGTACCTGAAACTAAAAAAAGTGAACCAAGGGTCAAAAACCCTCCCATATCGAGCAAGGGAAGATACATGGACCACCTTGCAACAAATCACTATTAGGGAAGTGACATGATCTGGTCTTAGCCCCTATAGTATCTCATCAAGAAATTGGTCCCTAAGTATAGACACAGATTGGCCAAACCAATATGCAATGCCATTCCCAAAAAATACAAGGTTTATTTATAGCATTTTAAGTTCTTATGACCGACATTGTCATATGTACTTCACACAATTCTTGTAATGATAACAACCATGTCTTTCATGGTAGTTTATAGTTTGCTCTATTTGCAACTAAGTGAAGAAAACATTTAAGATGTAATGGGTATCCATCCCATACATGATTGAGAAACAAATTGGGAATCAAAGAGATCCATATTTAAAAGGAGAACTCATGTTGAAACCATACATGGACAACATGACATCAGATGTAGTAGTAAGACAATTTGAAATTGAGCAAATAGAGTAGCAGTTAAATTGTTGACATGAGTTGACAGCATACTACATTTATCATTTCAATGTATATAAAAGTAAGAGAAGATTATTCAAAGACATTATTAAAATAGAAAAGAATATAATGGACTGAACTTCATCGTGTTTAAAGTGATTAGAAAATTTACATCAGCGTTAGGTGTAATAATATTTTGCCTATAGTGTATAGGGAAATTGAGAAGAATGGAATTACTGAACTCTATATAAACATTGAGAAAATATGAAATGATGTTATAAAACCCTAGTATGTGCACAATATATGAGAAGAACATGTGTACAATCTATAAACTTCTGAGACACAAAGTAACCTACCAAAAAAAATGAGTTACTGAGTAATATTTCAGCAAACTCAAGAATCATATTGGTAGACCCAGATGTCACAAATATATAGTTTTTATACCATTTGAAGTATGGAATGTGTAAAGGCAAAACCTTATGGAAAATATGGTTACAAAGTACCTATAAAAAGGTTATGAGGCAGCCACACATCAAAAGCAAGATGATATTAGGCAAAGGATAGAATTTGATAGATGAAATTGACAACAACATATTAAAAATAAAAATGACAGTAGTATGTTCTCCTGCAACTTCTTGGCTTAACTATTCTGCCAAAATGGTAATACAATACTTGCTTACAAATATAGAAAATACCTACTAACTTAGGATTTTGTTAAGGTTCTAATATATAGATGCAAAATGAAGCATCGATTATCAATATAATTTTAAAGAATTGTTATCTAAATGATCCATTCCATTAATTTTGATTGGATTGAAAACATTTCCTCTTTCCTCATCAACTTGAACACATACTCAAGGTTTTTGTCATCATGGTTTATCTATATGTCTAGTATGAATGAATCACTTTCTCCTGCATTCTCTAGCTTCTTGGAATCGTGATGTGTTTCCCTCTAAGAAAGGTGATTACTAGCTTTGTTAGAGTCGATTATAGTTGTAGGATAATGTTCCACTATATTTTTGTTTATGCCTTGTTCAATAACTGATGAAATCTCATTACCATGACTTGGATTGGTAGATCTATCATTTGTAGATGTTTTAAGTACAATCCTTGCAAGTTTATCTTGAGATACTAAAATGAAGTTCCTCACTCTTAGACATTGGCCAAAAAAAATTTCGTGCACCTACCAAAATCAGACCGTAGACTAGTTGATTTGACCCACAAAATATCACATTAGAACTGCATCTATTGTATCCAACAAGAATCCTACCAATCACAATTTTTCTCACACACGCAAATAGCCATCCCAAGCTCTGATTGCCACCGCTAATTCCCATTCTCTTCTCCTTACATGGGTGATATTTCCTAAAAAAATCCTCATCACTTGTTGCATAATGGCCGTCATGGTGCCCCATCTCAATTGAGCTGTGTAGCATTGACTATCACCAAAAATCCACATGATGTCTTCAAATGTTTATTAGGGATATTGTATATAATCTGTCCTCCATCTCATCCTTCTTTCTTCTACTACTATTTCCATTTCTTAAATCTTTTTTCTTCTCCTCTATCTGTGCTACTACTTTTGTTTCTCCTCCTCATTAGTGCTGCTACTTTGTGGCAGAAATGATCAGCTAACTGGGTTCAATTGGTACATATGCGGAAGCAAGAAACCTACTAGAACCAGTAGGCTAGAAAATATATCAACATTCAAGGATAAATAAATTTTGGATAGAGTGCTAGCTAGACTAGAGATAAAGTAGGGGCAATAAATGACTAGCGTATCAACACAAAGCATATTATGGTACGCTCCCAACAAAATAGTAGCATGATCAAACCACCCTTACTAGACAAGTTTTATTATGAATTGCTACATATTTCAGTAGGAGGATATTGCCATTAATAAGTCCATATTTGGATCATATATAAGTAGCATTATATTTTCAGTTTTTAGTCCCGAACTTCAAAATGAGACATACTCCATGTTCATACCTCATGAAGTCAATGATAACTCTTCCATAGTGTGATTGTTGGAGTCAATCAGTTCATACATCCAAATGAAAAAGGTAAGTTAGACATTGTGTGAATAAAGTAATTTACCTACTACATGAATTATTGGTTACAAATTTTAAACTGGTAGTAAAATCTAGCTACAGAATGAACTTAAATAAAACAGTACCAGAACTCCCCCATCATATATTTTTCTCTGCCTTTCTTGAACCATATAATGTATTGATTAAGCTTTGTGGTGGAATGGTGCCTATTATTGACAACAACCACATATGGAAACATCATAAAATAGGGATATAGTAGAGAAAAGGATGATAATTTCAATTCTTAGGGGCAATCAAAGCCTCACCAATTGTTGTAGGAAATATTGCCTCTTCAATTATGTGCTTCCTCAATGTTTTGTTGGAATCCACTTTCTTCAACTTTTTGATAGTTTGGTTTCTCATCATAATGATTTGTTTAGGTAAGTTCTTTAGAAACTAGGGTGCCATTTATTTTAGGGATTGTTATCCTCTACAAAGATGGCAATTCATGGTCATGGTAAGAGTTATCGAGCTAATTATGGCTGTATAAACATTGGCAGTTGCGTTGAGAGTAATTTTCGTTAGTACCTTAATCCGATTCATGACAAAAATTCTTGGGAGATGCCTACACTCTTTGGATACACACACATAATCTGGTACCGACTGTTGATCACTTAATAACTACTACCTCAAGAACAATGAAACCCCATAAGACAAAAGTAAAATAAGAGAGCCTACTAACATGTAAGAATACTCACAATAATGATAACCTTTAACAAGCCATTGGGGGGGTTAAGGACAATAATTAAAAAGAACATGATGTTATGTCTTAGGAATAAGGGTAAGAGGTGAGACATGAAAATAAACAACTAGACAAGAAGAGAAACATAAATTGTCTACTAATTGTGCAAGGGAACAACATCAACTAATTTGGGATTTAGGTATGATCGTTGAAAAGTATAAGATAGATTTCATTCTTAAAAATTTAAGGAAGTGTTCATATAACTAGGTTTGGTAATAAATGATTCTAACCTATTATTTATAATAAGTAGGTTGTATCCCAATGATGCAAGAAATGTAGTGACTTTGAATTGATCATAAAGGAAAATGAATATGGCCCTCCATGAATGATTACAATAAGAGAATTACAAGGGTGTATTTATTTCTTATGCTCTTGCAGATCCTTTGCTTAAGAATCCAAATACACCAATACAAATTCAAATTTACTGGATCCTGCTACCAATAAAGATTAGTTACAATATCAACAACACTTGGAAAATTAAGGTATAAAGTTCATAGATTAATTAGTACAAAACTTGCATAACATATAATATCCAATAGAACAAAATTCCTTGTGAGTGTAACACAGAATGCAGCAACAATGATAATGGAAATTTGACTAATTCCATCACTCAATAAAAAATTGCCTTTGATGATTAGATGTGATAAATTAGTTTCATCTAAAACATTAGTGCACCACTGCAACATACAAACTAATTCACATTTGACGGATCACCCTACCCTCAATTTGGTTACATTTTCAAAATTTTAATTTTGTCACAGAAAATACAAGATTGTGCTAAAATCATAATATATAAATGAAGATTAATAAGTTAAACCACATCCCGTATAGTGTAAGATGAACGGTAAAACTTAAAAGGATGTCCATACAATGAGCATCCCACCCTAAGTATCTATTATTGAATGGCCTTCTACATTTTGATCTTGCACTGTCATTTAGGACACTAGAATGCTAATGAAAGTGCAAGTATAGGTTTGACATTGTGCAAATAATACTTAGGGGTTGTCTGAGGTATAAATATCACATAATGAATAGTAAATATCCCAATACATAGGATTTCAAGCTAATATTTTCTTTGACACATCTTATGTCCATCAAGCTATTTCTTACAACTTCGTTTTACCTCTATGTTGTAGAGGAGAACAAGAGGCCCTTGTAGATGTGACTTCCATGTTTCCTATGTTCTATTCAACTACAATTACACCAGATGTAGCAATTGAATCTTGGAGAGGAATACAAGAGGATGTTCTCTATTTATAATATGATAACAAAAGACATTGTTTCCTTTTGTAAAAGCATTATTTGTTTATTTTCTAGAGCTGTAGGAGAGAAAAGGAAATGCAAGAAATTTTATTCTGCACTCAATCTGATAAGTAGAGTTAACAGATAACTGAAGTTGGAAACAAACTGTGATATGATAGTATGAATGTATGGGCATGAGAATATATATTTTAATCAAGAATTTTTGATCAAATAGTACTTATATAATGAAGGGAGAAAGATAAAAACTTAGTCACACAAATAAATGGTGACAAGCTCATCATGACACCCAAAAGTGACTATAATAATGTATTGTTCCCAAACCAAGTGGATGCATTTTTTACTGTAAATCATATTAGAGCATTTTCTAACCCATATTCTAGCCTTAAGATTGAAGTTTAGTATTATGTTATAGAAAATTCAAGAAATAGATATACAAAATTACAAAGAATGCTAGTGCGTGATAATAGAATGTCATGACTGTCATTAGAAAATTAGTGGATGGAGATTTATTAAAGGTGTAAGACTGTCTCCCCCAACAATACATTAAAATGGGACCTAACATTTCTTGCTTCATTACTGTCAGCAGAGCAGTGCAAGTGTTCTTCATACACAGACTTACCAACAATTTTAGAGGTGGAGAGGTGGATGTTGAACTAACCTTAAATAAATATATGAGCTTCTAAGTTATCATGACAAAAATATTGGTTTGCAAAGAAAGAGGCATTTCAAATTTTGATAGAAGGATTCACTTATATAAAATCATTCAAATCTATCAAGATGATGTAGTATTGTAGTTGACATCCTTAAACGTTTTCCTCACAGCTCTAGAGAAGTAGTTTTAAAGAAATGTTAAGGGATGGATGGGTGACTTGAAACTTGCAAGGATATTTGTGTCACTAATATTTAAGTATGTGAATTCAATGGTTAGCTAGAACTCTTATAACTAGGGAGGAGCACAATAAATTACATGTAAATACCCCGTCAAAAGATGCCATTGACTCAACAATGTCTCTTATGAATGTTTGGCCCACACTAAAAGTGACAATCAGAACTGTGGGCCTTATTATAGTATAATTTCATTGTCCTATTTCAACATATTGATGCAGATAGAGTTAAGAAGAAAAGAAGATATTGATGACAATAAGCTAGTTACATAATTAGTAAATAACACATATAAGAAAGAATAAACCAACATTATATACCTAAAAACATCACATTGAATAAGTTCCTATATTGAACAATTTAGTGGACCTACAATTATTCGTGGACTTGTACCTGATGAATTGGTTATTCGTGCTTCAACTTCCATATCTCTGTCAACTACTTCCCTTTTATTATTTACCTTTCTCCCACATAGAAGAGAACAATCTTGTTTACCCTGCTCCCACACTGAAGAGAAGAGGGACCCCCAACTCAAAAGAGGGGAAGGGGAAGGCCCTGGAAAACAATGTCATTTCTAACAAATGATATATTGTCTTCTCCTAGAATAAGCCTCAAGGAAGATCATGAAAAAAAATCCAAATTTTCCACATATACAAATTGAATTTGGTGATTTATTTCAGTTGTCAAGATAAGAACCCGCAAGAAGACCTCAACCGGAATATTTTTCTCACCTATGGTTTTGTTATCATGCAACCTGTCCAAGAAAAACATAGACTCATTAAAGAAGGGACTAGTCATGGCTGTGTAAGGAAATTAAATTATATTTGTACTGTTGATAATGATCACGATGTATTATATGGTCATGTTATTTCAACTGATGTAAAAGCTAGAAAGTGCAAAGCAGGAAGGCCTCTATGAGGTAACTAAAAATCAGCAATTCATTGTCTCCCTTATACCAAGCAATTACAATACTCAGTCAGTGCATTGCAGTCATTAGAGACAAATTTTGTGAAACTTCTATTTCTCAGCAAAAGGAGCAATGTATAATTTTATACAATTTGTTGTATACAAATGTACCTGAGAAAGATTCCCTAAAATATGTTACATGGAGAGACATAGAGTGGAAGTGGTTGTTGTACTACTTCTACTAACATGGTCAATTATACATCAACTATATTCTATAAGGTTTTTGGGTGCTATTCTATGAAATTCACCATATACAATTGATATCCTCAAGAGTACTTCTAAGCCACATATAGAAGAAGCAATCACCAAGGTTGGAGTTTATGGTTTGTCTGGCACACCTACATGAAATACATTATGACAAATAGGTTGAACTCTAATATGTAAGAGACAAAAAGGAAGTGTCAGTTGAATCATTAAATGTAGAAAGGAACTTTCCATACTTTCTCTTTCCACACCATACACTATGATACGATGATAAGCAATGTCTAAATTTGTTCATTTTAGGAACATAACAAATCATATAAAATTAGAGCTGGTGCTAGTGGCACCTCAGTTTGGTAATTCCCTTATCCATACAGTGTTGTTATCAAGGATTGGCAGCCTTTTATATAGTATGAGAAGGTCACTCTATGCATAATGGCTAGAAGCAATCTATTATAAGATAATGGTGTACGTTCTTTATTGGTTGGCATGCAAGTTTAGTATAATAACTTTCAATGAGTTTAGAATTATGAAGAGTGTTTATCTTCCTATATCTATTCTTTTGGTGGTCGAATGGGACACAGGTGAACAACAAACGTCTTTAACTAGACAAAAATCATTGTATATAAAATTAATTCACCAATCCCATTTGTTAGATAGATCATGTTTGTGTACCTGACCTAGGTACATATCTAGATACCTTATATATATTTAGACAAATATATGACTTCATATATAAATTGTGTGAAGGAGAGCATGCTTGGGAGTTGGTATCAAAGTTTATGTATCATTATCATTTTTAGTGACTATGCAGTTTGATTTATAAAACTGATTGACAACATTTTATTAGAGCCTTCAAGATGATGCTTGATTGTGATTATTTTAATAGTTGAGATTTTCAAAAATGTGTTAGACTCATATGAAGAGGGAATGATCATTAGTCGATAAATGCATAAAAAATTCCAAAACGTCAATAACCTGTGATGGTAAAGCCTAAGAGAGTCTTTAGCACCGCTTATAATTGTTTCATATAGATTTGCAATACATTTAACCTAAAATACAGGATCTATATAATCAAAATATTACCAAATAGATCTATTTCTCCATCTTTGATGCAATGGGTACTTACCTATTGAAGACATCAGAGCTAGAGATGAATTGACATGGTAATATCAATGTGGTGAAGATTGTTTGAGTTGGAAGGATAATAGATTGCTACTGTGAAGATAATCAGAGATAGATCAGATTTGACCATTACCAAAGAGAGAAGAGTGGTCATTAAGGTATGATGGGCTTGAGGAATTGGCTTTAGGGCCTATGTCACATCCATGGTACTGAGTGGAGCCTCTCAGTAGAAGAGTGGGCAATCTCTCCCTCAGGTTGTTGGGCAGAGGTTCCAAGAAGAAGAGCAGTCCCTAAGGCTGCTGGATGATGTGTTGAGAAGAGAAGGGAGGTGCTAGAGGAGAAGACGGGGGAGTGAAGTTTGTAGGAAGCAAAAGAGTCCAGATCACCTATGGGACTATATACATCAAAATGGTGGGAAGGGAAGATGCACGATTGTAGAGGAAGAGAGAATGAGTGTGCGAGAGACAAATCGTGTGTGGGAAATGAAATTTCAATGGAGGACGTAGAAGGAGGAAAGGTAGGAGAGTTTTAAGGTATAATTAATACAATTAACTATAGTCATTTACTTCTACTATTAAAGTTTGTAAATAGAAATGAATTTAACCACATATAATATATATGTAATTAAAATAATTGTAGTTAAATCATCTATTTTTTGTAGTGGATGCATAAGGTGAAGCATCACCATCACATTCCATACTATTCTCAAGTATGAACCAACACATAAAGCAAGGTGTAATAATCGAGTTATAGCATACTAGGGTTTCAACAAAAATAAGAGAATAATGCATGGTTATATTAGTCACTCAAGGACCATACATGCCCAATTACTATCATTTAGTTATATTAAAGCTAGGTATAACAAGCTATACCTCATTAGGGTTACCCATTAATTCTTTATGGTGATTATAAATTATAATCTTATGAGGGTAAGGTAAAACAACAAGTTTAAAGCATTGAACCATAAAGTTCTCATCATTAGAATCATAACATTACACTAAATGCTTCACCTAAAATAATGGGAATATTGAGGCATCAACTTCTAACCACTAAATGTTGAAAAGGTAAATCCATTGGTCATTTACATAAGTAAACATCTTGAACAAACCACCTATGAAGTCATTGAGTTGTTCTCTAGAAAGAGTCACCATCTAATCCTAGACATCCCATGATTAAAAACATAAGAGAGTAGGGTAAAACACACAAGTGATTGTTTATTTAAAACAAGCAGTCAGTTAATGAGCTTCTTAAGTTGATCTCATAAAGGAAACCATTTAAATCACTTTATTAGGACCAACATATTACATTTAGGAATCATTCCAATTTATTGGATGAAGAAATGTTAGATGTTAACCATTAGGTCAAGTTCATATATTAAAGCCATCAATTGGAGTATATGTCTGATCATTTCATCAAATGACCCAAGAAACCATTGGTTTAAGGCTTAATTGATGCTACATCTTCATGCTTAACACACCACTGGTTGTGGAGACCTGATCCACCATCACTAGTGACCATTAAGTCACCATAGGTTGTTAGATCTACACTATATTTATTAATATCCATAAAATATCAAGCTAATGCCACCATTGATTGATAGAATCATTAGGGTACTTAGTTGTTGATCATTAAGCTTATAATTAGGCCAAAACATGAACTAAGGGTTGACGTCAGTTAACGCCCTTGGTCACCACTATCAGTTGTCATGAAGACAACACCATAGGGTTGTTGCAATGGTACCACCATCAGGTCATGGGGTTATAGAAGAAATCAGCTTAATACCCTAAAATTGACCATTTGTTGATAGGTGCTTAGCGCCATAGGTTGACAAACCAACATGATCCAAGTCATATTATACCTTAGGAAGAATGTACACATGAATACATGTTCATCTAGAACTGAAATCAAAACACGGAACATTATAAAAATTGAAATTCTAGTCAAGCATAGATTTTTAGTGCATGGATCATCATTTTCAAGCAAGAACATGAGCTAGCAAGCTTATGGTAAGCAATAAACATGGAGCAAGTAATAAAACTTGCCACTAATTAGAAGATAAAATCCCAAATAGAAGAAAACACGAGAAGGTAGGGTAGAAAATCCAAGCATAAGATGTGAACTCGTCCATCTAGCACCTTTCTCCGTCAAAGAAGCAAACCTCATTTAGGTCAAGATCACTAGAAGGAGGCTTTTTAAACCCTAAAAGAGAGCAAAATAAAATCCTAGGAGCTTCCAGCAAGAAATTCACCTTCTTCTTCTACCTTAGATAGGTCCACCATAGTTAAAATAGAAAATGGGGTTCTTAGCAGGAGGGAAGTGGTGGAGATATAACCTTTAGCTTGGGAGCTCAAAAATAGATATATAAAGCTCTAGGTTAAAGGATAGAAGAAGCACAAGGTGTCTAAAAAGCTCTGCATGCATCCATGGCCTTACACTATTAAGGATATCCAAGAAGCTACACAAGCAGAACCCCCACTATCCGTAGAGACCTGATTAGCTCTCCTTTGTCGAATTTCCAAGCCAATGTTGATAGCTCCTATAGGTAGCTCATCCATATAGGGGTAAACCCTAAAATACCCTTTAGGAAAACACTTCCAAACCAAGGTTCAACTAGGTGCCCCATGGATCAAAAAGCTCAAGAAATATGAGAGAACATACAAAGAACATAATGCAAGTGATAAATTGCAAAGAAAACCTCTCAATTGTGTAAATTGTAGAAAAGTCCAAAATGTGCATAAAATTGCATAACTTGCACAAATAGTGTCAAAATTGGGCCAAACTTGAAACTTAAGGTTATATTATAATTAAAAAGCATATCACAAGGTTATATTAAGGTTCTAAACATTCAATTATGATAGTTAAGTATGTTCACTACTTTAAGCAAGGTCAGGGGTCTCTCAACCATATCCCTTAACAAGGATTTTGCCCCATAAATCCAAGGTAAACAAAAATGGATACTTATCATGCAGTTCATCCCCAATATTCCACATGGTAACTTTCATCTCATGATTATGTCACATTATTCTCATAGAAGTCATATTCTTTTCCCTCAACTTCTGCATGTGTCATCTTTGTTCAATATAGGAACTGCTGTTCCACCTATATAGGTCTGGTAGTACCTTTCAACTTTGGGACTCTACTGTCATCTGAATCTATTCTATCTATTGTATCACACATCACTTAGAGGCCATACTCACTGTCTCTTACCAAACATAGAACAACATGTATCTCTTATCATATGTAACTTTTAGAAGGTTTCATCTCTATGCTCCTTTAATGGTTGTTGTAATTAACCACTTAATCAACCAGGTAGGCATGTCCTAATTTTCAAAAACTATGAGGCATATGTTTTTAGAGGATTCTCTAATAATCTCAATGGTGAACTGACCATCTATTTGGTTGAATAATCATACACTTGTCTATAACTATTAACAAATATAACCTCCTAATTGACCTTATTAGGGGTAGAACAACGAAACTATCTTCATCGTATCAGGATTCCCACAACACACTTAACATATGTATCATAACTCCAAGAAGATACTTTAGTCAACTCCAAATCACTCTTTCTAGACTTGTCACACATAAGTACAATTGTTTCATTATTGTTAAGGTTCAACAAAGATGTTGATCATCTTACTAACGATCTCTAAAATACTTTGAGATGTCATCATTCAAATCTTGCTACAACTTGTAAGACATGACCCAAACACTCTATTCCTCCTATTCATAAATTCTATTGGTACATTGGTTAATCTAAAGCACATAACCCTAAGATCATCATGGTCATGTAACTTATGTCATCCACCCTAACTCTAATGCATTGATACTTGATCCTAGGTTTATCTTAATGGAACACTGTAACACATGTCTACTGATCAACAAACCACCTATCCTTGATAGTGGTCTTGTCCGGCTGTCACTGAACCATACACAACATTATAGAATCACTTTTGTTTTTCCTTTCAAACAAAATTTAGAGGGTCATCATCAACTCTCTCTCCCTAAGGGAGAGGAATACTTGGAATGTTTATTTAATAAACATCTTCAACCTTCACATACTTCCCATACTACTGATACATATTGAATACTAGGATTCATTACCTTGTATCCACCTCATGTGCTATAAGGAACTCACATCCTTATATCATCTACTCTTATTAGCATAACAAATTTCGAGACATATAACAGGCATCTTCCTAATTATTGCAAGGCTCAAAAGAAAACTCATCCCAAACTTTATGATCTTGGAACCATAGTCCAAGAACCGTATGCTATAATAAACTATCCACCCTCATGTTTACAATGAATCCACACATACCAAGGGGAAATGATTCACTTGAAAGTTGTTCCCTAGAAAGGAAAGACACAAAGGGAAACACACTTCCCACATCATGGAAACATAGGAGTAAGAGAAAAAGTTTTATCCCCTTCTCCCATGTCCATGGCCAAGGCCGAATGCCCAGGAGGGCGGTAAATCAAGGTGGCAACTGGGATTCGAACCCAGGACCCTCACATACTAGCAGCATTGTTCAAGGGTCACTAGCAAAAAGGTAACCAATTCTATTTTCATTATGCAGGTTACAACTTCTTATGTATTCATTTTGGGTTCCTTGCCATTAGCATATGAATCTTCATGATTAACATATCTCATTACTCCTTCCTTGATGTCTATTTATCACACTTGGGTATGTTATCTTATGTTATTATGTTTTTCAACCACTTATCGACATGTAAATCATCATATTCCACATTTTCTTCATTAAATTGGGATCATCTCCCTTAATATCTTTCACATGCCATGCTGATTTTACATTAACACTTTCTTACACATAGGTTGGTATGAGATTAACTTAGGTTTCACCTTATTTCTTTGTCATTGTTCCCATTCATCTTTTCATTTTATACTTATCATAGGAGTTCTCTCCATCTTATGTGAATTTCATACCTTTATGGTACGGTAAAACCCACAAGTGATTGTTTATTTAAAACAAGTCGTCAATAAATGAGCTTCTTAACTTGATCTAATAAAGGAAACCATTTAAATCACTTTATTAGGACCAACATATTAAATTTAGGAATAACTCCAATTTATTGTATGAATAAATGTTAGATCTTAACCATTAGGTCAAGTTCATATATTAAAACCATCAATTGGAGTATATCCGACCATTTCATCAAATGAACCAAGAAAACATTGGTTTAATGCTTAACTAATGCTACATATACATCATTATCTCACCATAGGTTGTGGATAGCTGATTCACTATCACTAGTGACCATTAAGTCACCATAGGTTGTTAGATCAACACTATATTTGTTAATCACCATTGAATATCAAGCTAATATCACCATTGATTGATAGCATCATTAGGGTACTTAGTTGTTGATCATTAAGCTTATAATTAGGCCAAAACATGACCTAAGGGGTGAACGTCAGTTGACTACCTCGGTCACCGCCATCAGTTGTCATGAAGACAACACTACAATGTTACCACTATCAAGTCATGGGTTTATAGAAGAAATCAGCTTAAAACCCTAAAATTGACCATTGGTTGATAGGTGCTTAGCACCATAGGTTGTCAAACCAACCTGATCCAAGTCATATTATACCTTAGGAAAAATGTACACGTGAATACAAGTTCATATAAAACTAAAAATATAATAGGGAACATTATAAAAATCAAAATCCAAGTCAAGCATAGCTTTTTAGTGCATGGATCATCATTTTCAAGCAAGAGCATGAGCTAGCAAGCTTATGGTAAGAAGTAAACATGGAGCAAGTTATAAAACTTGCCTCTAATTAGAACATAAAATCCCAAATAGAAGAAAACATGAGAAGGTAGGGTAGAAAATCCAAGCATAAGCTGCAAACGCATCCATCTAGCACCTTTCTCCATCAAAGAAGCAAACCTCATTTAGGTCAAGATCACTAGAAGGAAGCTTTTTAAACCCTAAAAGAGTGCAAAACAAAACTGTAGGAGCTTCCACCAAGAAATCTTCCTTCTTCTTCTTCCTTAGACAGTTCCTCCATAGAAAAACAGATAGGGAATGGGATTATTAGCAGGACGGAAGTGGTGTAAAGAAAAACTTTCATCTGGGAGCTCAAAAATAGATATATAAAGCTTTATTATAAGGGAGAGAAGAAGCGTGAGGTGTCTAAAAAGCTCTCCATGCATCCATGGCCTTAAAATATTAAGGATATACAAGAAGACACACAAGCATCTCCCCCACTATCCATAGAGACCGTCTTATCTCTCATTGTTGAATTTCCAAGCCAATCAAATAAATCATTGGTTGATAGCTCCTAAAGGTAGCTCATCCATAAAGGGGTAAACCCATTAAATACCCTAGAAGAAAACACTTCCAAAAAGGTTCAACTAGGTACCCCATGGATCAAAAATCTCAAGAAAGAAGAGAGAGCATCCACAGAACATAATGTAAGTGATAAATTGCAAAGAAGACCTCTCAATTGGATAAATTGTAGAAAAGTCTAAAATGTGTATAAAATTGCATAACTTGCACAAACAATGTCTGAATTGGACCAAACTTGAAACTTAAGCTTGTCTGGTTATTAAAAAGAATATCAAAATGTTATATTAAGGTTCTAAACATTAAATTATGATAGTTAAGTTTGTTCAATACTTTTAGCAAGGTCATGGGTCTCTCAGTTTCCCCCCTCTTTTGGATATGTGTACATTTGGGTGGCCATTGACTATGTATTTAGGTGGATTGAAGTAGTTTCTACAAGAACCAATGATCACAAGGTGGTATGTGACTTTGTCAAGTCTAACATCTTCAATTGGTATGGTGTGCCAAGGGAAATGATTAGTGATGGTGGAAGCCATTTCATTCATATAACTTTTGAAGGATTGTTGAAAAGACATGGTGTGAATCATCATGTGGCTACTCCTTACCACCCTCAAATAAGTGGTTAAATTTAGTTGGCCAATTGGGAGATAAATCTCATTCTTGAGAAGATGGTGGGACTAGATTGCAAGGATTGTTCTCTACACCTTAATGAAGCTTTATGGGCTAGAACAACAGTCAAGGCCCCCATTGGCCCCAAACCATTCAAATGGTAAGAGATTCCATCTACCCCTTGAGATGCAACACAAGGCGCTGTGGACTTTGAATTCTATGGATATGGATGTAGAAACCTCTAGAGTAAGAAGAAATTGTATCTCCATGAGCTGGAAGAGATGAGACATGAAGTCTGTGAGTTGTCAAACTATAAGGAGAGAACAAAGTTCTTGCATGACAAGTGATCAAGAACAAGAGTTTTGAGCCCGTACAATGGCTGTGGTTGTACAATTCAAGGATGAAGTTCTTTCCGGGAAAGTTTTGGTCTAGATGGGAAGGTCCTTATCTAGTCAAGCATCTGTATCGATCTGGTGCTATTGTGATATGTGAGAAGGAAGGTGTAGAGGAATTCACAATCAATGGACAAAGATTGAAGGATGTTGTTGAAGTCTGTCTAAAAAGGAGAATCAAACTTTCATATTGTGATGTTAGTTGAGGAAACCCATATTGAGGAAGAGATGTGGTTGAATGCTCATCTGAGGGATATATATACTTCAAAGATTCTCTAAATATTCCAATAGGATGAATGAATCAAAAATCAATAAGATTGGATGAAGATGTAAAATTTAGCTCTAGTGGGAGGCAAACCACCTAGGTTTTAGGAACTTTTGCACCAAACCTTCAATTTTTGATACTTTTACTTTGATTTTACATGATTCCATGAAACACACACACACACTTGTGTTTGATAGTTTTTGTTTAGTTTTTAATTATGATAAGAGAAACAGGTAAAGCTTGAGAAGAGAGGTGAAATTCATTGAAAAGTATTGATAAAATATCAAGACGATCAAATTTGTTGATTGGATTAGGAATGATTTATAGAATTGAGAATTTTGGAAAGTTTTTTAACTTGAAAGAGCCAACACAACCGTGTTGGCATAGAACTGTCGTGTTGGTATGGTCTTTTTTACACTAAAATTCTCAAGTTTGAGTCCAGACAACACAACCATTCTGACCGACACAGCTGTGCTGGCCCAGACTTAATGCTTAAATGACCTAACTTTTTCTCCTCCAACATGACCAAATGTTCATTTGCTCGACCCAGAATGATTGTTATGCCACAACAGGTAATTAGGATGACCTTCATTCACCCTAAAATCAGCTCCTCCTCCTCCTCCCAAAATCTAGATTCGAGCCCCTTGGTTTTGAATCATCTTTCCATACCTCCAACTCCATTTTCCACCCTTCGTCAACCCTTATTTCTCAACCTACACAAGATTTTCACCCAAACTTTCAAAAGGTGTGAAAATCTCTATTTTTCCCTCTTTCTCAACCAAATCTTTTCAAGGATGAAGAAGGCCAGGAAATCAAGAAAAAGCTCAAAGGTGATACCAAGGCCATCACCGAAAGCAAGGTTCAATCAAATAAGGGAACCCCACCATTAAACAACCCTATGCCATCTCTGTCAAACTCCATCTCCAACTCTCTTTGGCATTAGGCATCAACAAGCGGCTCTCGTCTCTAGTCCTTCGTAAGCCACCACACCTCAGATCCGAGTTACAACAACCCCGAGGAAGAGGAGGAAGAATAAGAATTGGAAAACATCATTGATTCAGTCAAAGTTGATGCACCGACCCGAGAGAGAAAGGCCAGTAAAGTTTTTGCTGCATTGTTTTCACGCTTGCCTCTACGACCTACTATAGTGAGACACTCCACCACCTTGACACATCCACATGCTACACAACAATGTACTAGACATTGGTTATTCATTGAAGAAGAATAGGATGATACACCAATTGAAATGGTGCCCTTGAAGTTGGACACAAGTTTGAGGTCACACACCTACCAAGAGGAAGAAGCAGACAAGACTGAGAGTGAAGATATGGAGGACGATCCCGATGAATTTCTTGACAAGATTGGAGGTGGATAGAATGAAATGGGTAGGCAAATAACTTGAGGAAGCTACATATGGAAGAGGCAGATTAAGAAGAGTGTTCATGAAGCCTCGCCGCCCCGAGTGCATGACAAGGCGAGTGATTCCTGCAAGGTATGCATATGTGCACACCATGTAAGCTCTGGGAATTTTCAACAATTGCAAATATGACTTGACTTCTTGTTGGTTGTATAAGCTACTGATTGAGGTTCATGAGACCTACATTGAAGCAACACATGAGTTCTTTGGATCCTTGGAGAGCCTCCCATTTGAATGCAATTTTTGCCCCCACTCAAAAGATGGCAAAGAAATTTCATGAAGGAAGATTTGATAGGAGTGGAAAATGCAATTATTCCAAGATGTGGAAAGTTTTGACTGGGAAAAACACATTTTCAGTAGGGAAATAAAAAACCAATAAAATTTTTAACCCAACTATGAGGTATACATAGAAGGTTCTATCTAACACTATTTTTGGCCGATATGACAACCAAGGTTTCTTCTCCTAGAAAGGCTTGTTTGTAATCTCTATCATGATAAGTGTTGGGCATGTGAACTTGGGAGCAATAATGATTGATCACTTAAAAACAATCCCTTCAAAGTGTAAAAATCTTTCATAATGGGGGGAATTGTGACCAAAATAGATAGATCCCTTGATTGTGATTTGGAAGGCCTTACAAAAGTAGAGGGAACCAAAATGTTTGACTTGAGCCATCTTGCAAGATCATAAATGATTTTAGTAAGAGACAAAAAGTATATCTACAATGTCAACCCCGGGTACTCTGGCATTTTTCTAGAGTTGCCTTATCATGCTTCTCCCCTACTTCATGATAGAGGACCAATAAAAAATTTTCAAGAGAGATTGGACAATTGGGAAAGTCAACATCCCAGAGAAGAATAAAGAGCACTACTAGTCAGTTTTCCTAAGGAAGTAGGAGAGACTAACAATCCAGAGCAGGAGCATGTTGTAGAGTAGCCCTGCCATACTGATCAGAGAGAGGATGATTTTGATGCACAACCACCTCCAACAAATGCATATGACATCTTAGCCATTCATTCATAGTTGGAGAAGATACAGAAGACACAACAGACCATGTGGTTGAATCAACAACAAATGCAGTATCAGATCAACCATAGATACTTGTATCAGGATGTGCAATCACAAAGGAACCCCCAATGGGGGAGGATTATTAGAGGATATTATCTGCATATCTAGAGATATATCCTTCCCTACAAGAAGACTATTGGTCCATTACTACCAACACCCTCCTCTATAGGCCGGATCACCAGAAGAAGGAGACCCACCTCAGGATCCACCACCTCCGCAACAATGACATCTACCCTATCATTCCTAAACTTTAGTTACATGTTGAGGAAAACATGATTCACAAGATTGGGGTGGTAGGGCGGTATGCCCTCTTCTTTTTCTCAACTTATTTTGATATGCATGTTTCACCTTGTTTCACCTGACTATTTGATTAATGGAATTGCTCTTCATTATGTAGAGTTTGTGTCACAACATGCTTTTTGGTCAAGATTTTCAAATTTGGGAAAAATTGGCCAAAATGGTGCCAATTTGCATTTTAATAACATTCAAACCTACTTTAGGGAATAGAAAACATAAAGCAAGAAAATTCTAACTAAAACACACAAAATTACCAAAATCTACATGAAAATGCAATGCATGATATGGAATGGAAAAAAGAGATTTAAAAAAAAAAACCACTCAAAAATGCATGAAAAAAACTACATGTATGAATGAATGCAAGCAAAAGAAAATCTACAATTGATCTTTGACAAATGCATTCTGCATTCTTAGATTTTATTGTTAAATGGTGTTTATTGTTGACTTTTTACATGTGAATCACCTCTCTTATGTTTGTGAATGTTTTGGTTGAATTGTGTTTGACCAAGATATGAATGCTTGGGGCCTATGGAATAACATGATAGAAGTATGAATCTCATGTTGTTCACTCATGCGGTGTGCTATTATTTGATGAAGTGTTGAAATATATTTCAAGCATGATATTTTATGTTGAGAACCACACTAGTGACCCCTCTTTGAACCAACTTTTCTATCATCACCTTCTTACCTTCCACCACATGAAAGGATTCCAAAGTGCACATTTATAGTCATGGCTACCTCCAAAAGTTTGGGGGTGGCCACATGTACATCTCCCCGTTTCACTCTCACCACCATATGCCCCACCTACTCTAAGGGAAAAGAAAAGAAAAAAAGGGAAGAAGAAAAAAGAATATAAAAGATCCTCCTGTTTAATAGCATATCAATAAAGAAAAAATGAGTGATGTATGTAATATCTCTCCAATCTCTTACCACAATCCTTTCTCCTATTTTCATACCCATTCATCTAGGAAACATCAAACCTAGCTCACTTCACTCCTTTTCTACATCCACGTGGGTCACTTTGTGTTGTTTGAAGCATAAGATCAAATGAATGAAAGTGAAACAACACTCCTAATCATCTTTGATTAATTCCATCATGAAATGGTCTACCTGAGCTACATGAAAGTCGTATTGATTAATTGTGCACTCTATGACCTATATTTGAAGTTTGTATGCTCAATTCTCTTTTCATGATTGGTTTGTGAAAGTGGAGAGGAGAGAGATAGAACGCATGTACTTAGCTGCTTTTAAGCCCTAGTTATTAATTATATTTTGCAATGCATTTGTCATTCTTACTTGTTGAAAGAAACTAAAGACATAGATTAAGTTGGAGCATAGTTGAGTACAAGTATGTTTTAAGTTTGGGGTGGTGATGCAACCCTATTGTAGGGCTCCATCTTGTGTCTGTTTGCATCTTAATCATATCTAAACATTGTTAGATTGCAAGTTATTCTCTCAATATGTATCTTTCTATAAAATGCACTTATGGACTTTCTTTTCATGTTCTTAAGGTACTTGGACCACATTTGGATGGATAAGAGAGATAGATGCATCCAAAGAAGACCCCAAATCTCCCTCAACCTACCTCTAGTTGCCAAGGGTTAAGCTTAAGCAAAGAATTCCATTGATCATTAATATTAGATCTCAAAATGCAACTGAAGACCTCAACACAGATGTGGTACCAAGGAACGGATGCGCTCGCAAATACCAAGATTAAAATAAAATTGAATATTCAACAAGATACAACAACATCCCTAGAGCGGTCATGCTATCTAGCATGGCGTTGCCAAGAAGCCCCCAGAACGGATGTGCTAGCCAACACGGTCGTGTTGGAAAATATTAGAACAACTACTCCATGCAAAATGATCTCTAGACCAACTCACCCACCATGGTCATTCTACCCAGCATGGTCGTGCTACCTATCCCCCACCAGGGCCATGCTACCCAACACGACTGTGCTACCAACCTCCATTTCCCCACTTTCACATTATAACTTTACCTCCACCCAGCATGTCCGTTCCCTACCACCACGGTCATGCTACACTGCACCCACCATGTCTGTGCTATCCAGTATGGTCATGCTACCACCTAAAACCCTAGTTTTTCTACATTGTTTTGCCCCTTTTACCACCACTTACCCTAGTTCTTCCCCACCACCTATTTTTACTATAGTGGCAGCCACAACACTAGGTTACCCACATCTAGCTCTCATTTCCAGCCTCCCAAGAGCTTTTTATTGCAACTCCCTTTGCATTCAAGAGCTCCACCTACCTTCTTTTACCCATTACTCCATTTCCACCTTCCCTTACCCCAAAATCATAGTTTTTTTAGTATTTCCACCACAATCCCCCATATTTCAATACCATTCATCCACCTTGGAGGAGGGATCACAACCTACAACATCTAGGAGGTGAAGGAGAAGAAGTTTCCATGAGTTCCATGGCCTTTTACCCATTTCTTCTCTCCTTTTTGCCCTTTTGCTTGATTATGAGTAGCTAAGCCCTCTTGGTGGGCTGTTTGGGGGATAAAACCTTACTTTGATACCATGTTTGGGGAATGTAACTTGTATTGAACATATTTTCATTATAGGATGATTGTCTCATGCTTCTATATCATTTCCCATTATTTTACTTGTGATTTATGCTTCTAAAAATGGATTGCTTATTGTATGATGCTTGATAACACTTAGAATATAGGGGAAAACAAATTGTATGGGGCTATTTAAGAATTTCTCCTAGGTCCAACTATGGACCCCTAGCTAGTACCCTATCTTCCTACATATAAATGCATTCACCTAAAACTAAGTGTGAGATCAAAGTAGCTAGTGTAAGACATGTTATTGCAATTGCCTAGATTTTTTTAAATGCTAGATGGTGAGTAATATGAGCTGAAAAACCGTCATCTCCACTCTCCCTTCCTACCCTTGTCTCTCAATTCCCATAGTAACCTTACTGTAGAAACCTATATTGGTTGAAACTAAGAGAAATACCACCTAGACCTTGGTCCAATTGAGCCTTGTAAGGCTAGATAGGGGGTTATGGGGAGTAGTTCCCCTCCCACACACTATTATATCCATGGCCAACCAATAGTATGGGGAGATTTCATTGTATTTGACTATATTGTTTGGTTTGGAAATCTAGAATGAAAATGCAGGATTTGCATGTTATATCAACCCCGAACTTGGATTCCTGTGACATTACCCCAAACATCCCACTCTTCCTATCATTTCTTAAAACCCTTATTGCTCTCTCTTAGGTTGTTAGTGCTAGTTTAGTTAATTTCTTCAATTGCCTCTTAGTCAATTGCTTAGATTTGGATAGTTAGGACCTGCTTTAATAGTTAGTTATATTTTGAGATTGCTAGTGTTAATCTTGCTAGTTAATGATAACCTAAGTCATTAATTGCTGTAGTGCTTAACTTCTAGCCTAGTGTAACTTCAAATTAATTAGTTGAGAAAACACACATTGTAGTTTCTTGCTCTTTCTTAGTTAGTTGCCTTTCTTTGCAAATTCAAATATCTTATTTAGGGTTAACTTTAGGTTTCTTATAGTCTAGTTTTCTTTCTTGCTTTCAATTGCTTGCATCATTAGTGTAATCAACCAAATCAACCAACATACCCACATTTTGGGATAACCCTATTTGGTTTTCTTAAGTTTGTTTCTTAGCTCCTTTCTCTAATCATCTAAGATGTAATTAGGGAATGTTGTAAACTTGAGTTCCTTGTTTGAGCTTTATGCTTGTATTTTGTGGAGAGGTTTGGTGCAAATTGCAATTTACCTAGGACAGGGGTTGATGTGCAAGTTTGCCACCTCTAGTGTGTTCCTTCTCTCTCTTGGCATCATATAGAGGAGTGAGAGAGAGATGGGCACCTTGGTTGAGTGGTGACAACCTTGGTGAAGTTTTGCACTCATGTGTGAGGTGTATCTTACACCTAGGAGTGTTTTCACGGGCTTGAGAGACTTGAGGGGGTCTTGTATCAGTTTTGTGGTGTCTCTAGATGCACCACATCAGTTTGTGTCTCTAGAGTTTCATCCCTATTAGTTTGTGAAGATAGGTAGAGAGGTGTATCAGTCATGACCTAGGAAGGTGATTAAGTGGGTGAGACATGGTTCTTATCACCTTGTTGCATGTGGCTCTTTCATTGTGGACAAGTGTCATCTAGGGTTCTTTTGTAGTGACACCTTTCCATTTCTCTCTCTTTCATCCCTCTTGTATATATATATCTTTCTATCCATGCCAGAGAAACCTTTTGGTTATATTTGCATTATCTCCTTGGTGGCCGACCTTGATCTTGAGGAGTGCTCTCCCTTGGAGCTTGGTGGACCAACCTAAGATTGTGGTGTTCTCTTTTCATCTTCTTCCTTGGTAATCCATGATCTTTAGCACTTATTTCTCTCCTTCTTTCTTCTTCTCTGTCATGGAGCTTGGTTACTTCCTTTCCCTCTCATGCTCTCTTAACCATGGTTCCCTCTTCTCTCTTGGAGGTGTTGTGGTGATTGAGATTGGAGGATCTTCTTCTACCTTGAGCTCATGAAGCTTGTAGCTTGACCTTGGAGCTTAGATCTTAGTGGTGATCCTTGAGGCAGGTTATATAACTCTAAACCCCCTTTATTATTATCGCTTCTTTCTTGCTATCTTGTTCTTCATCATTGGCTTGTTATTACTTGCATGATAGTAACTCTTTTGGGTAGTTTAACATTGTATTTTGGAAGATAAACCTTGCTTGTTTCTGCCTTAGTGATGCACCTTTCTACCTTGCTTGTAACGCTGTCCTAAAGTAGGAGATGAGGAGGTCGATATACTTGTATAGGCCCATATGTATGTGGAAGTTGACATGTAGGTTAGGGTGTTAGTCTTGGCTAGCTATGATAACCTAAAGGCAATAGATCATTACACCAAGAGTCATATCGTCATGACTTGGTAAGTTTTACATCGACACATTAGGGTAACGTTTAGATCTTCATGCCTTGTGCATGCTTAGGCCATTATGGTGTAAGGCCCCTGAACTTGCTTAATGAGTTGAATAAGCTTAATTATCATAATTGAATGCCTAGAACCCTAATATAACCTTTTGATATGCTTTGAAATCATAAAACAAGCTTAAGTTTCAAATTTGATCCAATTTGGACAGTGTTTGAGAAAGTTATGCAATTTAAGTGTATTTTATGATTTTTCTACTATTTACCCATTTGAGGGGTTTTCTTTGAAATTTATCAATTGAATTATATTCCTTGGATATTATCTCATCATTCTTGAGCTTTTTGAGCCATGGGGCGCCTATTTAAACCTTGGTTTGAAGGTGTTATCCTTAAGGGTATTTTAGGGTTTACCCCTTCTTAGATGAGCTACCTTTAGTAGCTATCAACTAATGAATTATTTGGTTTTCTTGTAAATTCAAGAAATGAGGGATAAGCATGTATCTATGGATGGTGGGGGATCTTATTTTGTGTGTTCTTGTATATTCTTAATAGTTTAAGGCCATGAACACTTGGAAGGATACTAGAACTTCAACTTTTTCTTTTTCTTTATCTTAAAGTTTTATATACTTATCCCAAAGCACCCAAACGAGCCATTTTCTCTCCACCACTTCCCACCTTCTACAAACCTCGTTCTCTCGATGTGCTTCTGTGAATTTCCTATCCAAGGAAGAAGAAATAGGGGATCTTCAAGGAAAAAGAATCTAGGGTTGCAATTGACTTTCTTTTAGGGTTTAAAAAGCTTCATTCTAGTGATCTTGACCTAAAAGAAGAAGAATTCCCTTATTTCCTCCATTTATTTATTTTTTATCCTTCCTCCAACCTTTCTCCAGGTCTGAACCTTGCTGTTTCATGGTGAAAGTGGCTCTAGAACTCAAAAATTTATCCTTCTTGTTTCTTTTTCTAGGGTTTTGCTTCTTTGTGGAGAGTAGTACCAATTTGGCCAAGTTCAGATCTGAATATAGGGTTTTCTTACCTTAGTTTCTCCAGATTATTTCTGTTTGAGATATGGCCTACTCTATAGAGGTAAGTTTTATAAGATTCTTCACTTATATTGCTTGTTAGAAGCTTGTTAGTTCATGTTTATGCTTTAATGTGATGAACTAAGCATAGAGAAACCATGCTTGTTTAGAATTACGAATTTTTGTGGTGTTGCCTATTCTGTTCCAATTTTATATGAACTTGCAAACATGTGTACGACCTTTTTAAGGTGTAATATGATCTGGGACAGGTTGATAGCAACAACCTATGGTGTTAAGACCAAAACAATTGATGGTCCAAATTAGGGTTTTCAAGCTATTTCCTTCCTTACAACACAGCTGATGGTGATACCATTCAACAACCAATGGTATTGCTATCTTGGTTTGTAATCAAAGGTGTCAAATGATGGTGACAACCTATGGTCACCCCCCTTAGGTCAGGTTTTTTCTCAATCAAAAGTTTAATGATCAAGCATTAAGTACCCGAATGATGTTATCAATCGATGATGACATTAGCTTAATATTTGATAGTGTTGAATGAATATAGTGCTTATCCTATCAACCAATGGTGAGTCAAGGTTTTAAATGTGTCTTATTTTCAGCCCCTAACCACTGGTTTCTTGGTTCCATGATTTCAATGCTTAAATCATACTAAATTTAATAGTTTTGAAAAATGAACTCCGTTTAATGCATGAGATTGGATGCTTTAACATCCAATGGATTAGAATAAATCCAATGATATTATATGTTGGTTCTAGTAATGAAATTCAATGGTACACCAACTTTTAGTGTTACCTTTGCCCTCGTATCAATATATTTGATAAATCATCATAACAAGTGAATGTGTACCCCTAATGAAATATGACTTGTTAAACCAACTCTAATATGAATAAGTGCTTTGAATGTGTACCCCTAATGAAATATGACTTGTTACACCAACTCTAATATGACTAAGTGCTAGTGATTGATTGTAATCATCCTTCTTAAAGTGATTAAATGTGATTATGAAATACTCTCTTCTTGTGTTGAAACCATAATATAATGATAGTTGAGCATCATAGTTTGTGTTATGCTAATCTTATATGTCACATGTGTGATTTATGTTCTGTTGAGCCTTATTTTAAGGCATTGAAAGACGATGATGATTATGTAGGAATTGATGAGGTGGTCATAATGACCTTTGGGCATGTTTGAGCACTGATTGAGGTGAAATCCTCTTCGTGTTCAAATAAGGGTTGAAACCCTAGAACTTCTGATAAGAAATGGGTATCTTGAAATAGTATTATGAAATGTGGTTCATTACATTGAAATGGATGGAGCATGTGATAACGTGATTAATATTTATACCTCAAATGTTTTATATCCTATGAAGTTCCAATTCTTATACACTTGATAGAAATAGAATAGAGTTTGTATGTCCATTTGTATGATTTAGCCTGAATTCATCCAATTGGCGTAACTAATCAAGTGAAACTCTAATCATGTAGTGCCCTATGCCATAGATCTATCTGAGTGTCAGAAATTTCCAGATAGTGAAATGAGTATTCCTAAGGGAAATTTAGAGCACATACTGATGAGTTTGTGGGGTGCTTGTCATCGTAAATTCAAGTGTTAGGGAGGATGATAGTGGTCATACCTAGCCCTCATTTTGAGAATAGATGTGGTCGTGTCTCGGTAATTATATATATATATACATATATATATATATACATATATATATATATATATATATGATGATGAGATTGTAGGACAACTATGGTTGTACCTCGAATGGTAGGGTATGCATACATGCTTCCTTTCACTAGTGTCGTAACTTGTACCAAGGATGGACTAGGCTGTTAGTAGCTTGACCTTATGTGTCGTTATTGCGGACCCATACTGACCGGGGGCTGAGAAGATCTTAGGAGTCCGACTCTTCTTAGATCATGTATTGTACTAATTTTGACTTAGTAGTGGTTAGTTGGGACTTGAGTGATATTCCTCAAATCCCTATGGGAAATGTAGTAAAAGAAGTGATATAAGCCATGTAGTATACTGGCTATGGTTAAATATGTCTCATATTGTTTGTTAGTCTTTAACTTGTCTTTATAATAGTCACTGTTTACAAGATGATATCATATGACCTTTGAGTAATTATACTTCTTGTCAAGTTAATTTTCTTAATGGCTTAGTATGCCTAACCTATTCAATATGCTTAAATTGCTTATTCATGACCATATCTTCTTAGTTCATTTGCTTTCAATCAATACATTATAATCAATATATGTTGGAGAGAGTTATATCTCTCACAGGGACTAGGTCTCACCCGTGGGTCACCACATTTTTTTAGGTGGTCCCTAGCAACGAGGTCGAGGTCGCACTGTAGAAGAGAACCAACCTAGTGATTAATAGACTTAGAAGGTTGGTTAGTTGTATATGTTAGTAGTAGAGTCCTAGTGTCATCCCTGTACTCAGGTCTGAGTATGGGATGTGTTTTTTTACATGATATACTCGTAACAACATGAGATTTTGGTAGTATGCTAATATTTGTAAATATATGTCATGTACATATGAAATATCTTTTTTATGTAGGATGTGAGTGTGGTCATTGGAACCATATGTGAATATTTGTTATAGTATATGAGAATGGAATGATTGATCTTTATGTAAATGTTCTAGAGTTTATTTACATTGTTAGAATTGGTTTTAATTATTCTACATTTTTGACTATGTGATTAATTAGTAGTTGATCGCTCTTTGTGTTTTGAGTAATCTCATTTAGCGTGGTGATGTTTCATAGTTAAGTTGGTATTAGAGCTCAAGGTTTACTGAGTCCACATAGACATAGGACTTAGGTTTGAGTCAGCTCTTATGTATCCCACATATCTGATCATAGTTTATCCTTATATAGATATGTCTGGTGGACATGAAGAACATGCTGAGCGTAGCTATGTTGAACCAGGAGGAGGTGCTGGGACTCAGGCACGTGATGAGAGAGTGCCAAAATCAGGGCCAGAGCTGCCCGCAATGCCTCATATAGACCCAACAATGATGGCCAATCCTGAATTTCAGTCTATGTTTAGACAGATGATGGCTACAATAACACATATCGCTGAGAGAGCGCCAGCACCTCAAGCTAGAGTAGCTATCTCTAATGTGGATTCCTAAGGTGTCAGGAAGACATTTGAATGTTTTAGACATGTTGGGGCGATTGAATATGCATGTACTTCTGATCCAACAGATGCAGACATGTAGCTGACTGAGCTAGAAAAGGCATTTAAAAAATCCTAAACATTATTGAAGAAGACAAAGTTAAGCATGTAGTATACTTGTTGAAGGGTAGTGCTGGCCATGGTGGGCCATAGAAGTGGAGAAAAGGCCAAAAGTTGTGATAGGATGGGAGGTGTTTTGGAGGGAATTTGTTAGCTGGTATTTTCCAGAGACCTACCTAGATGAGAAAATCTCTCAGTTCGAGAATATTCGTCAGGGAGCTATGACTATAAGTGAGTATGAATCAAAGTTTATGGAACTTCTAAGGTTCTGCCCACACATTGCAGCAACAAACAAGGAAAGGATCTAAAGATTTGAGAAGGGTCTGAGTACAGAGTTGACTACTACAACATCAACCTTGGAGAATAGGGAAACGTTTTCCACCTTTATGGAATCTATCAGGAGGATTGAGAGGTCTGTCATAGAGAAGCATGAAGCTAATGCTAAGAACTGACCTATGCAGTTTTAAGGGCAATCATCTGGAGGCTTTTAGAAGCCAAGGTTTTTCCCACCGCCGTCGCAACCAAGTTCAACCTTCACTGAACCAAGATCACATGCACCGTCATAGTGGACCCTAAGTAGGGGTAGAGGTCACAATTTTCCATGACAAAAGCTCACAGTTCATCATCAGTCTCAATTACAGGGCCGTTTAAACCGTAAAGTGATAACCGAGTGTGTCATCATTGTAGACAGACAAGGCATATTAGACGGAATTGCCCTATGAAGTTTGAGGAGGTGACTCAATAGCCAAGGTAGAATCAGCAGGGATCACAACAATGATAGTTTGATACCAGTAGTGGAAGAGGACACAGTAAAGCATCATAGATAGGATCCTCTAGAAAGGTGAGTAGAGGATGTGGATGGTAGTAGGTGATAACTCAGTTCTATGCCATGACCCAGCCAGAAGCAGTTGTCAATCGACGAGTCATGACAGGTCAAATGGAATTATTTCATTCTGATTTGTCTGATTCTTGTTTCGTATCTATGTTAGTAGATCCGGGTGCAATGCACTCTTTTATCTCCAGAGAGGTGATAAGTAGATATTATCTACCTGTTAGACTTAGATCTGATAGCCTGAGGCAAGAGACTCCTTTAGTTTGTTCCACTGAGTTGCGGGAAGTGTGTCCTTATTGCGTTCTTTATTTTTCTGGACACAACATTTAAGTGGATCTTTTTCCACTTGACATGCATGGTTTTGATGTAATCCTAGGAATGGATACCTTGGAAAAATACAAGGTAGTCTTGGACTGTAGTACTAAGGTGGCGACGTTCCATGATGGAGATGTACAATGGATTTTCCAGGGTGATAGGAAGATTCTTCCTACATGTTTGATGTCATCTATGTCAGTCGAGCAGTTGATGAGACAAGGATGTGAGGCTTTCTTAACTCATGTTGTGGATACCAAGGTGGGAGGTCCTAGTATCTAGGAGGTACCAGTGGTGTGAGAATTTGAGGATGTCTTTCCTGAGGAATTTCCTAGCATCCCCCCTCCTAGAGAGATTGAGCTTGAGATCAATCTTGTTACTAGAACACAACCCACAACACAGTTAGCATACATAATGGCACCAATAGAGATGCTGGAGTTAAAGAAATAGTTATAAGAACTGTTAGAGAAGGGTTTTAATAGGCCAATCACTTCCCCTTGGTGTGCTCCTGTGTTGTTTGTTTAAAAAAAGGATGGTTTAATGAGATTGTCTATAGACTACAAACAATTGAATAAGGTGACAATAAAGAATAAATATCCTTTGTCGAGGATTGGTGATCTTTTTTATCAGTTGAGAGGTGCCACTGTATTTTCAAAAATAGACCTGAGGTCAGGTTACCATCAATTGAGAATTAAGGTTGATGACATACCCAAGTCAGCTTTTATGACTAGGTATGGTCATTATGAGTTTGTGGTTATGCCATTTGGGCTAACCAATGCACCTGTAGCTTTTATGGATCTAATGAATAGGCCATTTAGACCTTATCTTGATCAGTGTGTGGTCACGTTCATAGATGATATCCTAATATACTCCAACGATAGTGAGCAACATGAGCAACAACTTCGCCAGGCATTGACTTTGTTTAGGAAGCATAAACTATATGCTAGGTTCAACAAGTGTGAATTCTGGTTATCTGAAGTGTCTTTTCTGGGTCATGTTATATATGCAAAAGGCATTTGTGTTGATCCCAAGAAAGAGGAATCTGTACTAGAATGGGATCAACCAAAGACATTGATAGAGATCCGTAGTTTCCTAGGTCTGACAAGCTACTATAGGATGTTCATCAAAGACTTTAGTTATATAGCATTACCCCTAACTAGGTTAACCAGGAAGGATGTTCCTTTTTCTTGGAATGACAAGTGTCAATGTTCTTTCCAACTGTTGAAAGAAAAGTTGACTAGTGCACCAGTGTTAGTACTACCTGAGAAAGGGAAAGGATATATTGTCTTTTGTGATGCTTCAAAGAATGGGTTGGGATGTGTGTTCATACATGATAAAAATGTGATTTCTTTTGCTTTACAATAGCTTAAGAAACATGAGGAGAATTACAAAACACATGATTTGGAGCTTGCAATGGTGGTCCATGCCTTAAAGATCTATAGACACTATCTTTATGGAGAAAAGTGTCAGATCTTCACTGACCCCAAGTATCTACAGTATATCTTCTCAAAACAGGAGCTGAATATGAGGCAGAGGAGATGGATGGAGCTGATTAAGGATTATGATTGCAAAATAGACTACCATCCAGGGAAAGCAAATGTGGTAGCTGATGTATTGAGTATAAAGTCATCTTCATTATCAATGGTAGATAATGCACAATTAAATTCCTTGATGTGCCATAGGAGAGATATTCTAGTGTCTCTTCACCAGATGAATGTACAACTAAGGATTGTTGACATAGTTACAAGTTAAACCTACCTTGAGATAGTAGATTAATGATGCACAATAGAATGATACTATGATACAGAATATCTTATCATAGATTGGCAGTGAAAAGTATGATGGATTTCATGAGGTAGATGATGGTATAGTTTTTTACCACAATATGATAGTAGTTCCTGATGTTGATGGGTTGAGGAAGATGGTACTTGAGGAGGCTCACTCCTCCATGCATGCAATGCATCTTGGAAGTACCAAGATGTACCAAAACTTGGAAGACATGTATTGGTGGTTAGGTCTAAAGTGTGATGTCATAGAGTTCATTGCCAAATGTCCAGTTTGTTAGCAGGTGAAGGCTGTGCACCAGAAGCCTGCACGGACATTACAACCCTTGCCAATACCATAGTGGAAATGGGATCATATTACTAAGGACTTTGTGGTTGGTCTTCCTAGGATAGGCAAGGTTCATGATTCCATATGGGTGATAGTAGATAGATTGACTAAGTCATCTCATTTTTTGCCAGTTAAGACGATGTTTATAGTAGAGAAATTGGCACAAATATATGTTGATGAGATAGTCCATCTGCATGGCATTCCAGTGACTATAGTTTCTAATAGAGGTCCATAGTTTACAAGTCATTTTTGGGAGTGTCTACATTCAGCATTGGGAACACAGCTGAGATTCAACACAACTTTTCATTCGCAGACCGATGGCCACTCTGAAAGGACTATTTAGACTTTAGAGGATCTCTTGAGGGCATGTGTTCTATAATTTATTGGTAGTTGGGATGTACATCTAACTCTGATGGGTTTGTGTACACTAATAACTATCAAAGAAGCATATATATGGCTCCTTATGAGTCTCTGTATGGGAGACGATGTTAGTCTCATCTTTGTTGGTATGAGATAGGTGAATATCAACTTTTGGGTCCTAAGCTAGTACAACATACTAAATTAAAGTGATACAAAATAGTTGAAAGCAGCCAGCATAGGCAGAAATCTTATGTAGATAACTGACGTAGACCACTTGTGCTCCAAGTGGGAGATACAGTATATCTTAAGATTTCTCCTTGGAAAGGTTTGATGAGGTTTGGAAAGAAGGGTAAGTTTATCCTAGCCCATGTTGGAAAGGCCCATATTGGAAAGGTAGCATACACGTTAGAGAAACCACCATAGCTATATAGATTGCATAATGTATCTCACATCTCTACATTGAGGAAATGCCATCCAGATACTGCACAGACAATCCAACCAGTAGAGGTTGAGTTGGATGAGGATATCTCCTATGTTGAGGGTCATGTGTTGATCCTGGATAGAACGGTGAAAAATCTAAAGAGAAAAGATATAATACTAGTGAAAGTTTTGTGGAATCACCATGGAATAGAGGAATCCACATGGGAACTAGAGAATGATATGTGTAGAAAATACCCATCTCTTTTTGCGTTCCATTTCGGGGTGAAATCCTTGTTAGGGGTTTATAGTTGTAAGGTCCCTAAACTTGCTTAATGAGTTGAATAAGCTTAATTACCATACGTTAATGCCTAGAACCCTAATATAACCTTTTTATATGCTTTGAAATCATAAGACAAGCTTAAGTTTCAAATTTGGTCCAATTTGGACACTGTTTGAGCAAGTTATGCAATTTTATGTACATTTTGGACTTTTCTAAAATTTACTCAATTGAGGGATTTTCTTAACAATTTATCACTTGTATTATATTCCTTGGATATTATCTCATCATTATTGATCTTTTTGATCCATGGATTTCCTATTTAAACCTTGGTTTGAAGGTGTTTTACTCAAGGGTATTTTAGGGTTCACCCATTCATGGATGAGCTACCTTTAGTAGCTATCAACTAATGAATTATTTGTTTTTCTTGGAAATTCAAGAAACCAGGGATAAGCATGTCTCTATGGACAGTGGGGGATCTTCTTGTATGTGTGCTTGTATAGTCTTAATACTTTAAGGCCATGGACACTTGTAAAGATACTAGAACTTCAACTTTTTCTTTTTGTTTATCTTAAAGTTTCATATACTTTTCCTTAAGCACCCAAACGAGCCATTTCATCTCCACTACTTCCCTCCTTCTACAAACCTCATTCTACCTCTATGCTTCTACAAATTTCCTATCCACGCAGAAGGTAGAGGGGATCTTCTTGGAAAAAGAATCTATGGTTCCAATTGATTTCCTTTTAGGGTTTAAAAAGCTTCCTTCTAGTGATCTTGACCTAAAAGAGTAAGGATTCCCTTTTTTCCTCCATTTACTTCTTTGTTATCCTTCCTCCTACTTTTCTCCAGGTTGAAACCTTGATGTTCCATGGTGAAAGTGTCTCTAGAACTCAAAAATCTATCCTTCTTATTTCTTTTTCTAGGGTTTTGCTTCTTTGTGGAGACAAGTACCTATTTGGCCAAGTTCATATATGAATCTAGGTTTTCTTGCCTTATTTGCTCGAGATTCTTGCTTTTTGGGATCTGACCTACTCTATAGAGGTGATTTTTATAACATTGTTCACTTATATTGCTTGTTAGAAGCTTGTTTGTTCATGTTTATGCTTTAATGTGATGAACTAAGCATAGAGAAGCCATGCTTGTTTAGAATTACGAATTTTTGTGGTGTTCCCTATTTTGTTTCAATTCTATATGAACTTGTAAACATGTGTACAAAATTTTTATGGTGTAACATGATTTGGGACAAGTTGATAGCAACAACCTATGGTGTCAAGAACAAAACAATTGATGGTCCAAATTAGGGTTTTCAAGCTATTTCCTTCCCTACCACACCACTAATGGTGATACCATTCAACAACCAATGGTATTGCTATCTTGACAACTGATGTTCGTAATCAAAGGTGTCAAATGATGGCAACAACCTATGTTCACCCCCCTTAGGTCAGGTTTTGTCTTAATTATAAGTTTAATGATCAACCATTAAGTACCCTAATGATGTTATCAATCCATGATGACATTAGCTTAATATTTGATAGTATTGAATGAATATAGTGTTGATCCTATCAACCAATGGTGAGTCATGGTTTTAAATGTATCTTATTTTCAGCCCCTAACCAATGGTTTATTGGTTCAATGAATTCAATGGTTAAACCATACTTAATTTAAATATTTTGAAAAATGAACCCAATTTAATGGATGAGATTCGATGCTTTAACATCGAATGGATTAGAATAAATCCAATGATATTATATGTTGGTTCTAGTAATTAAATTAGATGGTAAATGTGGTGATCGTCTCGCGAAAACATGATTAACTAATGCGGAAGCGAATTATTTGCAGCGGATTACTGAAAATCACTGAAAATTAAAACCTTTTCAAAGAGATCCATTCACAGGAAAACTCTTTAACCAAGAAGCAAAGTATTTCAAATTCATCCTGGTTCACAAGTACACAACATGTACCATTCCTTCTCAAAGATTACAACATCAACTGTCTTATAAACATTATATATAGATAGTATAACATCAAGCCAAAACCTCAGATTGATTCATAAGACACTGACTAAAAACTCTGAGGACCTGAGAGTATAGAGATGACACATAGGACTACTATTTGTATGACTAGACAGACAATATCTCCACCAGAGATCTTATTTCTGTCCCTGTTGTTGCTGTTGCTGTTCCTCTTTCATTGTTCTAGGATTTCTACTTTGCCTCCCATGCATACCTAAAAATGTTTCCCACGGGGTTGAGACAATTGAAAATTGCCCCAGTGAGAGATATAATTCTCCGCCAAAAACATTGTTATTGTAGTTTATTAAATTAAAACTGAGCAGGGGTTACTTTTACATTATCAGGCAGAATTATTCATTATAGAACATAATAAGATAATCTCCATTCTCAAGGAGGTCATTGCATCCACCCATGGTAGATAAGTAGTTCATCTGTCTACCTTGTAGAGAATATAAAGAAACATAATTAACATTTATCCACTAAGGAATGCACAAAGAAATGCAACATCAGCCAATGAATCTCTATATTCAATCCTTAAGCAAACATGCTATATGACTAATTACATTTTACAATCACACTTATGCTCTGAGGAGGTGAGGTATACCGCTCATACTCCAACCAACCACTGTTAGGAGTCGAAATCAGTACCATACATAGGTCATCAAAAGAGATGGATTCTTATGACCTCATCTGTCTCGGTCAGTACGAGACCACATGCAGGACATCTCGTGTCTCTTCTAACTAGCTAGCCAGGGTATACTGGCACCTTCACTAAAGAGTTACAACATCAACTGCACTCTCATCGCTAATCGAGAGATTTCTTGTTTATCTCCTCGATCCGACATTAAGTATCATTGGGGGATGTGTACAACATCTAACCCAATCATCAAGAGATTCGTGATACATCCATCCCGACATACTCATGAAGGATTGAGAGGTTTCTTGTTTACCATCCAATAATCTCTTCAAGAGGACGTAAGGATGTTTTCGCCCATTTACCCCCACATATTCAAAAATATGTGCTCCGGGTTTTGCCGCAGGCACCCGTTTCACCATCACCTATTCCTGATGATGATGGATCTATGGTCAGAGCACTACATGAATAGATTTCACTTGATTTATTAAGTACATTCTCATATTCTTTTAGCATCATCCAAGTTCTCAAACATAACTTATTACAACAATGCTATAAAGAGACATGTACTACTTTCATCAGATATTTATCAGTCTTTCAAAGATGCTGGGAACTCAGACCCTCATTCCAATACTGGGAATTCTCATCCCTTCACATTCTCATCACCATAATCATATGGTTCTGGGTATTCAAACCCTTAACTCATCATTGAGCATCATTACCATTTATTAGGTAACTATCACCTTTAGGTCATCCGACCAAGGTATACATGATACTTGTTACCCAAGCATCACACATGGCTCATCAGGCCACTACACATCTTGTCACCTCTCACTAGGCAACAACTTATTCACATGGCTCACAAGGCCATTCACATCTTGTAACCTCTCACTAGGAAACAACTTATTCAAAGATATCATAAATATTTATTCAATATCATTAGTCTCATCATATAACATTAATGATCATTAGTTCAAGGAATGAGTTCATTTCTCATCCTCATCATGGTATGACTACATCATACTCATCATTTGGGCTTAACCCCATTTTCAAGGTGCATTAATTAACACTCATTAAGTGCAACAACTCATTACATTTCATTGTAATAGTTGCATATGACACTTCATATATTTCTAACCCAATTATTTTGGATTTGGAGTATATCAAGGTATATAAAACCTGAAGTTCTGAATGTGATAACCATCATATCTTGATGTATCATTTTCTCATCATTTCAGACCCTCTTGAGTTAATCAACTTTATCCTGTATTAAGGTATTTCCCCTCTTAATACATTCCATCACCAAATACTCACCCTTAGCATATAATGCATAAGCCACACATTATAATTGTCCAACTATCTCACATGATATGGACTTATCTTAGTTTAAGGCATTGTTTTATTATAAAGTTGCCTATAAACAGCCACATTAGCTACTTCCCTTTTTAGGGTATCAGCTACTATTCCATTATTAGGATTAGGATTCACATAGATACACCTTCAACTAGGGTTTCACAAGGATACACCTTCAGTTAGGGTTTCATTTAGAATTGCCCTCAATTAGGGTTAGAACACAATAACCCTGTCGATTAGGGTTTATGTTCATGATTAGGGTTTCATGATCTCTCCACTTTAAGGATCATACCCTTAATCACCACATGAATCATATTCATATATGAATTCATGCTATCATCATCTCAACTTGATTAGGTCATATCAACCCTTCCATCAAGTACATACTACTATGATTAACATAGTGTACCAAGTCATTGATCCTATAAGAAATTAGGGTTCATACCTTAATCAGCACTAATCACTTAGGTACTATTAGGGTTTCAACCTTTGTACCTTCAATGATCATCATTACTAATCATCATTGGATCAATTAATCATTCATCATCTCTATTCTCAAGAGATTCAATCACCTTGGACCTCCATTACATAAGGTATCCAATTGAATTGATCAATTGAGTCCTCAATTAAAACAAGTGTCTAAGTGGATTAACCAATTGAGTCCTCAATCAAATTTGACTACTTTATCCACAAACGGTCTTGGTCCTTCAAGGTTCAAATGGTTTGAAACAGTTTGGTAAAGGTGGTGCTTGAGACCATTTGCCCAAGAAAGTAGGTGAAGACCGTTTGCCCAAGTTTGACTTTTGAAACTGCATGGGCACAAACGGTTTGGGATCGTTTGATCCCAAACGGTCTTGAGACCGTTTGGACCAAACCTCCTCAAAACTGCATGGACCAAAGATGGTCTCAACTACACCAATCGGTTTAGGGTTCTCAATATTGATTCCTTAAATCATTGAATTCATGGAACCAATCATCAATTGGACCTATCCTCATACTTCAATTGAGTTAAATAGGTCAGCCTTCGACTGATTTGACCCTCATGTAGTCCTCAATTAGGGTTTGAATCAATTGAATTAGGGTTTGGAATCGATGATCCTTCAACACTAATCAATGCAAGATTAGTTACTTTGAAACCATTGAACCATCATCCAAATTGAACATGACCTGACCCCAAACGGTCTTGAGGTCGTTTGGATGACCACCAAACGGTCTTGGGACCATTTTCCCATCACATCATCAAAATCCAAGTCAACCAATTAGGGTTTGGATCATTGGATTGATCACCAAATCAGCAATTGATTACACTTTAACTTAGCATCATTGGATCATCAATTTCTTAACCATACTCACCCCTAGACCTCGAAACGGTCTTGGGTGACCTCCAAACGGTCTTGAGACCGTTTGGCTCATCCAACCCTTGGATTCTAGTGAAAAATCATTAGGGTTTGAGCTATTGAGTTGATCATCGAATCAACACTTAATTGCAAAATGATTTGATACCTTTGGACCTTCAATTGATCAACTATACTTAACCCCAGACCTCCAAACGGTCTTGGGTGATACCCAAATGGTATTTAGACCGTTTGGGTGATCCCCAAACAGTTTTGAAACTGTTTGGGCCAATCAACCAAAAACATCAACTCAATCACTTGCAAAATCAGCACTTAGCCGATTAGGGTTCATACCACATCTTTGGATCTTCAAACACATATCTATACATGACCCTACACCTTAAAAAGGTCTTGGGTGACCCCCAAACGGTTTTGAAACCGTTTGTGTGATCCCCAAACGGTTTTGAAACCGTTTGGGCTAATCAACCCAAAATCTCAAATCAACTCATTGGAATTTCAGCACTAATTCCAATTAGGGTTTGCCTAATTGATTATCCTTCAACTCACGATTCCTTGGGAATTAACCCCTAAAATTTAGTGAGTCATTAACCAACATAATTATAAACAGGAATCGCAAATGGTCAACCCTTGTTCAACTCCCTCAAATGGTTTTGAAACCGTTCTCCCAAAAAGGTCAAGTTAATCAGGTTGGAAATCAACACTTAATTCAATTAGGTTTACCTAATTGATTAGCCTTCAACTCACGATTCCTTTGGAGTTAATCCATAAAATTTGTGGGTCATTAAACAAAATAATTAGGAACAGTAATATCAAACGGTCAACCCTTTGTCAACTCACTCAAACGGTTTTGAAACTGTTTGCTCCCAAACGGTTTGCAAACCGTTTGGTTGGTGAAACCGTTTGGTCCCAACTTCCAAACTGTTTGCCCAAGATATTTGGGGAGGTGTGTGCTTATGATGATTTCATAATAATCAAGCTTTGTCCCTGAAGTTCTAACAACTTCTGATTTCATGAATTAATCAATTTCAACCAGCAATTAATCAAGATAATGAAGGAATCATTGAAATTACAAGATTAATGGTTGAATAATAATGAAAAAGGGTTCAAGTTATAAAACCCACCTCCAATTGAGCTCCAAAGCTCCATGTCCACGGAAACGATGGTGTATGAAACTCCTTTCACCATTCCAAGGCTCGTCCTCAAGGTTTGAGTGAAAAGGAATGGTTAGAATTGAAGAGGAGATCGAAATAGGAAGAAATCCATAATTTATTTTCGATTTTCACCATGGAATCAAGGTGAAATGGATCAAGAACCTTACCATCAGGTTGGGGGTCGTCCTCCTGATCCTCCCAAGCTCCCGTGGTCATTTCCCAAGCAAGGAGAAGAAGTGGGGTCGAAAAAGCCTTCCATTTGGCTTGTAAAGGGTCTTTTTATAAGAAAATCAAGGAGAGAGAAAGTACCTTATAAAAATTCATTTAATCCCAAAAATGTGGACGCATCTTCCCCCTTATCTTCCTTAGGGATGAGTATATCTTGTTTGCCTTTTATCCCTCTCAATTATCCATGATTTAAAGAAAAGAAAATCAAGCACCTTAAATCATATTATATTAATATCTATATGTGAGTGGATATTTCTTTTTCTTATAAAATTGTGTGTGAGTTATCCAATCCCTTGGATATTTTCGTGGTCCTTGCAAATCTCAAGGACGTCACACATACATATGAATCCAACCATTTTAATTTTGGTTGAAGGCCCTTTAATTAATACATTTAATTTTGCCTTAAATCGAATTAGGGTTTCAATTAGGATTAAATCTTGATTATTTTAATATCAAGATTCTCTCTCCTCCAACTTAATTCAAATGAGGCGCCCCTCTCATTTTATTTGCTCTACTTGATGACAATAAACATTTGGGACCTTATTGAAGTGGTAATT
This sequence comes from Alisma plantago-aquatica, assembly GCA_963693085.1. Lineage (NCBI taxonomy): Eukaryota > Viridiplantae > Streptophyta > Magnoliopsida > Alismatales > Alismataceae > Alisma > Alisma plantago-aquatica. Next base: position 392,266,149 of record OY856410.1, on the reverse strand, counting down.
TATATATTGCACCCTAGGTTTTGGGTAAATTGCACATTACACCAAAACTGGGTTTTCATGCACATACATTGCTTTATCAGCTCTTTCTTAGTATTCAGGCTTTCATAAGCCACACCTCAGCATCATATTCACTCTCATGATGCTTCAACACATGAGTAACATATTATCATGCACAATTTGCAGTTAAACCCCTCAACTTGGGTATTTTGCACATTAGTCCAAAACAAACAAAACATTGATTTCAACAATGTTCAAAAAGGACTAGAATTGCAACGTAAGTTCCTCTTGAGGCCTAATTACTTTTCATAAGATGAGATTAAGCATTTAATCACATTTCTTAATCACAACACCTAGGGTTAAAGTATAACCCAAGTCTGGGTTGTTACAAATTATAAACCCCTAACAAGGATTTCGTCCTCGAAATCCAGATAAAGGAAGACAGGTGTATTTTATTCTTCATACTATCTAGTCTTCACATAACATCTCCTTATTATGGAGACACCATAAAACTTTGATCAGCACAAAGTGTTTCCATACAAGATTCTCATAGAATCAACACACAAAGAACATGCTCCATTGTTCCTCATCATTAACTATAAAGTCAACTTTGTGTCAAATAACACTTTTCTTGTTCAGAGAAACATCATACATTCTTTATTAATATCATGTTTATGCAGAGCATAAACCCCTAACATATGATGTTCATATTGTTTTATATATCCAGACTAATTTCACAGTTGACCACCCCAGGTAGCCAACCTAACCCATCTGATAACTCTCAGATACCAGAATCTTTCACCTTGGTATCTATCACATGTGTTGGAAACACATCATATATATCTCTTCCTTTCATCTTGGAACATTAATTGTTTCATATGTCCTCATCTTGGGACCAAAGTCCAAGATAACTGATAATTTTCTAAGTATCCAATACATGAACTCCTTTATCTTATGCACATCAAGTGTCCTAAGACCCACTTGATTGCCATATCCCTGAAAGGAAAGAAAACAAGGATTTATATTCATCTTATTAATTCATGTATTTTCAACTATTCTTAAACCATTTACTCTTTATCTCAACCTAGGTTCCTTGCCTTTAGTATTGGAATTTGTAAGGATGATTGCATGTCATTATCCCTTTCTTTATTTTTATCTAGCATGTTTATGATCATCTCATGATCTCATCACATCTCCCATTTCCTCATTATGGGAAAGATCAGTATTATGCGGGCAACATTATTGAACAGGGTTCATCTCCCTTATTCTTATTCTTATCTTATGAGGAGTGCATTTTTAGTTCCTCATACAACATGCTCATCTGAGATTATCTCATACTTATCTTTCTTATGCATGGGATATGACACATTTATTCATTCCAGATTTTGGATTTCATGTTACTCATTAGATTGTCTCAGAATGACTACTTGATCAGAGCAATAAAAAAGACAACAATATAAGAGTTTCCATACCCACTTTATCATCAATAGTTGTATACCTGGCCAGGGTATATAAATATTGAGATTAAGTGGTATGCACTTTGTATGGTATCATATTCCTTCTTTGCATATTATCACAAGCATAAGGCTTAACATCCTTGGATTCTATCCAGGCATCTCTTCTATACCTCATCTTTCCTTATAGAGGTAAGAACAACATAAAACATTTGTAATGTTTTACTATGAAAAACATAAGTCCTCATAGGACTAATCAAGGAAAGTTCAATTATGTCCTTTCTCAGTTAATCCAGGAATTCATAAATTAACATATTTGCATGACATTATCTTGTCTAGCTTGTCATAATACATGAATTATTCACTGCCTTAGGCTAACTCTGCCTCAAAGGTTGATTCAACAGGTTATGGTTGAGCACATACTCAATTTAAGTCCAAAAATTCATCATTTCCTTTTGCTTCAACCTGCTGATGCTAATTACAAATCTCGTTGATATCTATAACATCAATATTGGGACTGGTAATCTAGGTTACACTGCCAATGCTTGATCCACTATATACATTACTGTTTCCCTAAATCCTTCAACAATAATACATAAAGAAGGATTTTCTTATCATAGATGGATCAGCTAGGGGATTTTTAGGCAATTGTCTCTCTCTTGCCTGGTCCCATGCACCTCTTCTTGGTGCAACATTACTGCTCTCAGCAGCAATTTCCTCATGTGACCCAGTCATCTTTAAGTTCTTCTTCTCTTATATGAGTAGAAGACACTTATAAAATACACTGGATGACACCAGAACAAACTCTACTATCTTAGTCTTATGTCTCGATAGACTCAGCGAACCTAGAGCTCTGATACCACTAATTGTGGCGACCGTCTCACGAAAACATGATTAACTAATGCGGAAGTGAATTATTTGCAGCAGATTATTGAAAATCATTGAAAATTAAAAAATTTTCAAAGAGATCCATTCATAGTAAAACTCTTTAACCAAGAACCAAAGTATTTCAAATTCATCCTGGTTCACAAGTACACAACCTGTACCATTCCTTCTCAAATATTACAACATCAACTGTCTTATAAACATTATATATAGACAATATATGAATCTCGAGGCATCAAGCCAAAACCTCAAATTGATTCATAAGACACTGACTAAAAACTCCGAGGACCTGAGAGTACAGAGACGACACATAGGACTACTATCTGTAAGACTAGATAGACAATATCTCCACCGAAGATCTTATTGCTGTCCCTGTTGTTGCTGTTGCTGTTGCTCTTTCCTTGTTCTAGGATTTCTGCTTTGCCTCCCATGCATACCTAAAAATGTTTCCCACGGGGGGAGACAATTGAAAATTGCCCCAGCGAGAGATATAACTCTCCGCCAAAAACATTGTTATTGCAGTTTATTAAATTAAAACTGAGCAGGGGTTACTTTTACATTATCAGGTAGAATTATTCATTATAGAACAAAATAAGATAATCTCCATTCTCAAGGAGGTCATTGCATCCACCCATGGTAGATAAGTAGTTCATCTATCTACCTTATAGAGAATATAAAGAAACATAATTAACATTTATCCCCTAAGCAATGCACAAAAAAATGCAACATCACCAATGAATCTCTGTATTCAATCCTTAAGCAAACATTCTATACGGCTGATTACATTTTACAATCACACTTTTGATCTGAGGAGATGAGGTATACCGCTTATACTCCAACCGACCACTGTTAGGAGTCGAAATCGGTACCATACATAGGTAATCAATAGAGCCGTATTCTTATGACCTCATCCGTCTCGGTCAGTACGAGACCACATGCAGGACATCTCGTGTCTCTGCTAACTAGCTAGACATGGTATACTAGCACCTTCGCTACAGAGTTACAGCGTCAACTGCACTCTCATCGCCAATCGAGAGATTTCTTGTTTATCTCCTCAATCCGACATTAAGTATCATTGGGGGATGTGTACACCATCTAACCCAATCATCGGGAGATTCATGATACATCCATCCCGACATATTCATGAAGGATTGAGAGGTTTCTTGTTTACCTTCCAATAATCTCTTCAAGAGGACGTAAGGATGTTTTCATCTATTTACCCCCACATATTCAAAAATATGTGCTCTGGGTTTTGCCGTGGGCACCCGTTTCACCATCACCTATTCCTGACGATGATGGATCTATGGTCAGAGAACTACATGAATAGATTTCACTTGATTTATTAAGTACATTCTCATATTCTTTTAGCATCAGCCAAGTTCTCAAACATAACTTATGACAACAATGCTATAAAGAGACATGTACTACTTTCATCAGATATTTATCAGTCTTTCAAAGACCCTGGGAACTCAGTCCCTCATTTCAATATTGGGAATTCTCATCCCTTCACATTCACATCACCATAATCATATGGTTCTGGGTATTCAAACCCTTCACTCATCATTGAGCATCATTACCATTTATTAGGTAATTATCACCTTTAGGTCATCTGACCAAGGTATACATGATACTTGTTACCCAAGCATCACACATGGTTCATCAAGCCACTGCACATCTTGTCACGTCTCACTAGGCAACAACTTATTCACATGGCTCACAAGGCCATTCACATCTTGTCACCTCTCACTAGGCAACAACTTATTCAAAGATATCATAAATATTTATTCAAGATCATTAGTCTCATCATATAACATTAATGATCATTAGTTCAAGGAATGAGTTCATTTCTCATCCTCATTATGGTATGACTACATCATACTCATCATTTGGGCTTAACCCCATTTTCAAGGTGCATTAATTAACACTCATTAAGTGCAACAACTCATTACATTTCATTGTAATAGTTGCATATGACACTTCATAGATTTCTTACCCAATTATTTTGGATTTGGAGTATATCAAGGTATATAAACCCTGAAGTTCTGAATGTGATAACCATCATATCTTGATGTATCATTTTCTCATCATTTCAGACCCTCTTGAGTTAACCAACTTTATCCTGTATTAAGGTATTTCTCCTCTTAATACATTCCATCACCAAATACTCACCCTTAGCATATAATTCATAAGCCACACATTATAATTGTCCAACTATCTCACATGATATGGACTTATCTTAGTTTAAGGCATTGTTTTATTATAAAGTTGCCTATAAATAGCCACATTAGCTACTTCCCTTTTTAGGGTATCAGCTACTATTCCATTATTAGGATTAGGCTTCACATACATACACCTTCAACTTGGGTTTCACAAGGATACACCCTCAATTAGGGTTTCATTTAGAATTTCCCTCAATTAGGATTAGAACACAATAACCCTGTCAATTAGGGTTTATGTTCATGATTAGGGTTTCATGATCTCTCTACTTTAAGGATCATACCCTTAATCAACACATGAATCATATTCATATATGAATTCATGCTATCATCATCTCAACTTGATTAGGTCATATCAGCCCTTCCATCAAGTACATACTACTATGATTAACATAGGGTACCAAGTCATGGATCCTATAAGCAATTAGGGTTCATCCCTTAATTGGCACTAATCACTTAGGTACTATTAGGGTTTCAACCTTTGTACCTTCAATGATCATCATTACTAATCATCATTGGATCGATTAATCATTCATCATCTCTATTCTCAAGAGATTCAATCACCTTGGACCTCCATTACATAAGGTATCCAATTGAATTGATCAATTGAGTCCTCAATTACAACAAGTGTCTAAGTGGATTAACCAATTGAGTCCTCAATCAACTTTGACTACTTTATCCCCAAACGGTCTTGGTCCTTCAAGGTTCAAACGGTTTGAAACCGTTTGGTAAAGGTGGTGCTTGAGACTGTTTGCCCAAGCAAGTAGGTGAAGACCGTTTGCCCAAGTTTGACATTTGAAGCCGCATGGGCACAAATGGTTTGGGATCGTTTGGTTCCAAATGGTCTTGAGACCTTTTGGTCCCAAACGGCCTTGAGACCATTTGGAATCAAACGGTCTTGAGACCGTTTGGTCCAAACCTCCTCAAAACCGCATGGACCAAAGATGGTCTCAACTACACCAATCAGCTTAGGGTTCTCAATATTGATTCCTTCAATCATTGAATTCATGGAACCAATCATCAATTGGACCTATCCTCATACTTAAATTGAGTTAAATAGGTCAACCTTCAACTGATTTGACCCTCATTTAGTCCTCAATTAGGGTTTGAATCAATTGAATTAGGGTTTGGAATCGATGATCCTTCAACACTAATGAATGCAAGATTAGTTACTTTGAAACCATTGAACCATCATCCAAATTGAACATGACCTGACCGCAAACGGTCTTGAGGTCATTTAGATGACCACCAAACGGTCTTGGGACCATTTTACCATCACATCATCAAAATCCAAGTCAACCAATTAGGGTTTGGATCGTTGGATTGATCACCAAATTAGCAATTGATTACACTTTAACTTAGTATCATTGGATCATCAATTGCTTAACCATACTCACCCCTAGACCTCCAAACAGTCTTGGGTGACCTCCAAATGGTCTAGAGACCATTTGGATGAGCTCCAAACGGTCTTGAGACCGTTTGGCTCATCCAACCCTTGGATTCTAGTGAAAAATCATTAGGGTTTGAGCTATTGAGTTGATCATCGAATCAACACTTAATTGCAAAATGATTTGATACCTTTGGACCTTCAATTGGTCAACTATACTTAACCCCAGACCTCCAAACGGTCTTGGGTGATCCCCAAACGGTCTTGAGATGGTTTGGGAGATCCCCAAACGGTTTTGAAACCGTTTGGGCCAATCAAACCAAAACATCAACTCAATCACTTGCAAAATCATCACTTAGCCGATTAGGGTTCATACCACATCTTTGGATCTTCAAAAACATATCTATACTTGACCCTACACCTTCAAATGGTCTTGGGTGACCCCCAAAAGGTTTTTAAACCGTTTGGGTGATCCCCAAACGGTTTTAAAACCGTTTGGGCTAATCAACCCAAAATCTCAAATGAACTCATTGGAATTTCAGCACTAATTCCAATCAGGGTTTGCCTAATTGATTAGCCTTCAACTCATGATTCCTTGGGAATTAACCCAACAAATTTGGTGAGTCATTAACCAACATAATTATAAACAGGAATCTCAAACGTTCAACCCTTGGTTAACTCCCTCAAATGGTTTTGAAACCATTTTCCCAAAAAGGTCAAGTTAATCAGGTTGGAAATCAACACTTAATCCAATTACACTAGTACATAACCGACCTTTAGTGTCGGTTATTTAAGGCCTTTAGTGTCGATTTCTAAGTGAAACCTATGTGGGTGATTCTAAAATCCCATCTGTTATGCGTCGGTTCAAAAACCGACGCCAAAACCCTTCACGCGCCACCGAAAACGCACCAACAGGGCACTATAGGCGTCGGTTATTAGATAAGAAACCGACGCCATATACCTTCGCGCCACAGAAGGGCGCCATCCTGGGCACTATCAGCGTCGGTTATTAGATAAGAAATCAATGTCATATAACTCCCAACACGGCCGTGCTGGCCAGCACAGCCGTGTTGTCTGGTCCGCTGCCACAGCTGTGCTGGCCAGCACGACCGTGGTGTCTGGTCCGCTTCCACGGTCGTGTTGTCCAGCACGGCCGTGGTGTTAAGGAAATAGACATCGGTTACTATTAGAAACTGACACTGTAACGATGTGGCGTCGGTGTTATACAAATAACCGACACCTATTTTTTGTTTTTTTTCTGTCAGTCTGCAGACCTGCTGTATGGCTGGTCACAGGATGAGAAACCTGTAGTTCAGTTATGAACTACAGGTTTTACGACATCCATTGATATCAGCCATCAATAGGCCACAAACCTACAAAATTAACAACAAAAATATTCACACATTTAGCAATGCAACCTGCAGTTCCATTTGATTTTCACATGTTTAGAAACATTCATGTAGCTAGCAATGTGTAATTCCATTCATTTTAACATTCACACAAGTAGAAGCATTCATATAGCAACCAACAGTTTCATTCATTTTCACTCAGACACATGCAGAAACATCCAGACATGTAGAAACATTCACATATATTATAATTCAGAAATTCATTTAAAAAATATCATTCTTTAGTCATTATTCGCTATCAACATCCCAATTATATCTTAAAACCCCCACTATTTGTATGGTTGTTTCCCATTCTTCTCTTACTTCATTTAATTCTCCCGTCGTATAGGGATCATGTACATCTGGTAAGGCTGTTCCTGTAGTGTGGTCAGTTTTAAATACCTATAAAGAGAATGATGTATATATATAATTAATGAGCTATAAATAAGATTGATATATTTCATATTATCTAATGAGACTATATAATACCCCAACAATACAATCGATGTCCATTGCGGCATATTTGATAATCATGTGCATAAATCGCATCACATAGTATCCACATGCCCATCCGTTGTCTTGTGTAGCACACTATAAATTCAAACATACAAAATATTAAAAAATACAACTAATTAAGCACTGTTCACATAAATAATATATACATATATTGCAGTCGGGAACTTACTTTCACGTTCTTCCAAATTATTAGCTGGTTCTTTTTTGTGGAGACCTTTCCTCCAACCTTTTTGAACTCATCAAAACCCCTACATGTTAATGTAACACAGTACATTGCATAATTAAATAGTAATGTAATAACATATGTTAACAGATATGAAAATAAAATATTTCTCACCAGAATAATGCCATTTTCATTATGTGTCCATATTTTGTATTCAATTTACTCCCCTTAGGATCTAGATAATAGACATTGAACGTCTCAGGGACAATAACCAGTAACTCCCAATGCATACCACTAGAGGTAAAAAAGTTAAAAATTAATAACTCAAAATCCACAATAAAAATAGAATTTTCTTAAGTACAAATTATAATAAGCAAAGTAAACTTACTCTACATTGAATGGAGCCATTATCACCGTCTTCTTATTTTGAGAAAAAATTGTAAAAGCCTCACAATAGTATTGTTGAACTGACGGAGGGTCTTTAGCTACTAGACTAATCAAAGATGGAATCAAAAATCCTACATGTTCGAATGCAAAATCTACACATATCTTGTCTAAGTAGCTACAAAATATGTATTAATTACGCATGCATTAATAAAAAAGAAACCAGATCACCAGATCCTACACAAGGTATATGGATGTATAAAGAAGATCTCACCTTATCCATAGCTCTATCACAAATGTATTTAGCCAATCATATCGAAACAACTCCAAAATATCTTGTATAAATAGTTTTCTTTCGTATGATTGACCAACAACATCTGAATCTATAGAAACAATTATAGGGCAATTTATATCATGTTCGCCTAACCATATTGCCATACCCCTACAGTTAGGACCTAACGGGACAGGTAGGTCCTGTGGAACCCAACTGGGTAATGTAGGAGGTGGAGGTGGAGGCCTAGATGTTGTGGGTGTCTTCTTTTTAACCTTTATATATATAATAATTTCAGATCAACTGACATCATATACACACACTAACAATTTAACATAATGTAAATTTACCATACAGTTTCAGTAAAGATGATATCCGCTTTTAGCCATAATATCAATCTGCCTTCTGCCTCACCAAGCGTTTCACAATCTGGGTGGGCATATGGCAATGGAAGATCCATCCACTTGGGGAATATATGTACCGGGCTCACACGAATCCAACCAGCTGGTAATGGAGACCGGTGAAACATTTCCCCTGGTAGGGATGGGTAAACCGACGCCTCTACAATGACATATTCATTAACTTTTAGACGGCATGGCTTCAACCCCTACAAATTTTTGTGTAAAGAATGTTATAGACATATATACATATTATCTTTTTTTTAAACGACTACAATTTCATATATACATATCATCTTGAAGCATATCATCTTGAATTAAAAAACTAGTTACTATGTCATAAAAATACTTACAGCGGATTTGCTAGGTGGTGGGTCTACATGATTACTCCCAACCTCTGTAGTAGGAGTAGAGCCTGCAGTAGGAGACACCATAGGTACTGTCTGGTAAGTGGCAGTCTGAGATGCCTGCCACTTTTTCATTGCTTCTTCGAGTTTCCTATCAAATAGCTTATCTACCTATACATGGATAAAAGAAACGTCAAATTCTAATTATTGAATTCTCTTTTACAGTAACATCTACAAGGAAAAAATATGTTACCTCTTCTTGTGAAAGTCCCACTTTTGGGACATGTTTGCGCTGGGATGGCCCAAAAAAATCTTTGATGCCCACACCAACGCCTGCAGCCCTAACACGTCCAGGATGCTCTGGGTTACCCAGAGCAACTGTCAATTCATCCCTTGTGCCCTCAGGGATGAACTTGCCTTGTTTCCTCAGCTCGTGCAGCTCCCACTAATCGTCAAAACAAAAATTTGTAATTAAGTAAACACCAAAAATAATCAATATTCGAACGATTGTTGTAAGAGTTGTATTTTACCATTTTTGCAGCCGACTCAGCAGTTACGGGCTTCCTTATTTCTCCCTTCTTATTTTTCCTCCCAGCTATCCAGACATCATGGTGAGGCATAGGTGTGCTACCTATAGTGGAGGACTCCTGAGTAGTAGCAGACTGAGCAGTAGCCTCAGACTGTAGTCTTTGGCGAATGCCTGCATACCCCTTTGGACCCATTGTGTGGTCATGCACATTCAATGCACGCCTTGATCTTTGTGCCTCACTGAGGGCCTAGTTAGTATGCACATTAATGATTTGGTTAGTAGCAGTAAATGTTAATCTTGAATAGGTGAATGCAACATATATTAATGAGATTGGGACTGCTGCCTAATACCTTGAATTCATCAGTTTGTCTTGAAGCAACAAACACGTCCCATTCTTCTTTGTCTAGGAAGTTCCACTATTCAGTGGTTGTCTTCTTCCTCTTGTCAGCTTCTTTTATGTATTCTCGGGTGAGATTTGTCCTATAGTTCCTTAGGACTCTCCCACAACATTGCATCAGGCATTTACGATGCAGCTTTTCATCCAATTCAAATATACTCTACAAAATAGAAATGCTATTAACTAGTATCCAAAAAATTAGTAATCTACAAAATAGAATTGCAAATTAATAATAACTCACGCATAAATCCTTCCATATTATGTCTTTCTTCTCCTTAGAAACTTTATGCCAAGAATCTATGTTACAACCGCAATGGCTACAAGTAACATACCCAAGATATGAAACAAATGAATTGCGATTCACACCAGATGCATTTCCTGCATTATCAAAATCCACAACAAGTTTGGGTCCATTGCCCTTTTGGACTATTAACTTCTTCATCATAGTGATGCCCCTTCTCTTGTCAACTTTTTGGTGTTGCTGATCAAGTGCCTCAAGTGCTTCAGATGGTACATGTGCATCATCAACCTAAAATTTGACAAAATAAACACATTTACAAGATATAACTATAAATGGACATATAGATATAAATATATGATATATTTTTAAAACTTACATTGTGAGGAGGTGCATTGATGTCCTCACCCTCACGGTAATCATCAGCATGGTCATCCAGAGAATGCTCATCCATCTGAAAATTCACATTCACATTGTAAAGTTCACAGTGTAAAGTAATTCAAATTGTAAAGTTCACATTCACATTGTAAAGTAATTCACATTGTAAATCTCACATTATAAAGTAATTCACATTGTAAAATTCACATTGTAAAGTTCACATTCAGAAAAATAAAACTTATAAAAAAATATAAACATGCCTCTAATATTGCGATTTTAATCAATTAACAATCCTTCATTGTGATCTCCGCGCACATACAAGTCATCATTAGCTTCAATATGTTCCTCGATATAAACGTTCACTTCGTCCATGATGTGTAAAATATACTAGTGACCTTGTTCCAACTGCTCACGGATGATTACTTTCACACGTGATCCCAAAATTCCTTTGCCAAATTGCTCGTCAATATTCTTGTCATTATCAGGAGTGTCATTACCACTGAGAAAGTCATAGAAAAAATCCATAACCTCTCTCGCCACATAACCCTCGATAATACTCCCTTCAGGCTGATAATGGTTTCGAACATCACTTTTAAAAATGCTCATGTATCATTCAAAGGGATACATTCAATGCAAGAAAACTGGTCCCAACATTTTCACTTCCCTAGTCAAGTGGACAACAAGATGTACCATGATATAAAAGAACGGCGGAGGAAAATACATCTCAAGCTGACATAGGGTAACAACCACTTCTCTTTGCAATTTATCGAGAGTATCAGGGTCAATAACTTTGTTGCACAGACTGTTGAAAAAGAAGCAAAGTCTGGTGATTGCAAACCTTACATGCTTCGGAAATATAGATCTAATTGCCACAGGCAATATTTGTTGCATTAGAGTGTGACAATCATGAGATTTAAGACCTATCAACTTCATATCTTTCATTGATACCAATCTACGTATGTTGGATGAGTAACCCTGTGGCACCTTAACATTTACCAAACATTCAGAAAAAGCTTTCTTCTCCTTTCTAGACAATGTGTAACAAGCGGGAGGTAAGTATGTTCTCTGATTTCCCATTTCACGAAATTCTGTTAATTCTGACCTTATTCCCATTTCACGTAGGTCCAGTCTGAATTTTATCCCATCTTTAGTCTTACCTGGTATATTCAACAAAGTACCAATGACACTATCACAAACATTTTTCTCAACGTGCATGACATCGATACAATGCCTGACTGTCAAAGAACTCCAATAAGGAAGATCCCAAAATATTGACTTCTTCTTGAATAAAGATTTGTCACTCTGTGTGGCCATAGTACATTGTGATCTCTTACCAAATTCATTGAAAAAGTCTTTTACTCTTTCATAAACAACCTCCCCTGGTATAGGTTTAGGTGCACTCCGTTCCTCATTCAATCCATTTAATGCTTTGCGCTTCCTACGATACAAATGGAATTTTGTAAGAAACCTTCGATGACCGAGATATACAGTCTTACCGCCATGTTTTAGTCTTGTTGAATCAGTGTTCTGTTCACATATAGGAGATGCTTTAGCTCCTTTGACACTATATCCAGACAAATTCCCATATGTTGGAAAGTCATTAATAGTGCAAAACAGCATAGCATGCAAACGAAATGTCTCTCTTCGTGAAGCATCATAGGTCATTACACCTTCACCCCAGAGTTTCTTTAAGTTATCAATCATAGGTTCAAGATAAACATCAATGCCATTTCCAGGTTGTTTAGGGCCCGATATCAACAACGATAGCATTACGTACTTATTTTTCATACATAGCCAGGGAGGAAGATTGTATATAACAAGCATGACTGGCCAAGTGCTATGTTGGCTGCTCAATGTCCCGTATGGATTCATCCCATCTGTACAAAGCCCAAGTCTTAGATTCCTGACTTCTTCACCAAATTTAGGGTACAATAGATCAATCTTCTTCCACTGTGGGGAATCAGACGCATGTCGTAGGATCCCATCATTATTTTTCTTAACATCTGCATGCCACCTCAAATTCTTCGCATCTATCAGATTGGCAAACAAGCATTGAAACCATGATATTATAGGTAGATACCACATCACCTTGGCAGGAGAACCAGTTTTGGACTCCCCCGAAGTCGTCAATTTATACTGTGACGCACCACATTTTGGACAATCTTTCAAATCCACATAGTCCTTTTGAAATAATACACAATCATTCGGGCATGCGTGTATCTTCTTGGCATCCATTCCCATTGGGCACAACAATTTCTTTACCAGGTATGTTGAGATTGGCATCTCATTTCCTTCAGGAAGCATTTCTTTCAACAAAGACTACAATGGCGTGAAGCTTTTGTCGCTCCATCTATTGTTATCTTTCATCTTATACAATCTCAACACAACGCTAAGCTTCATAAACTTAGTACAACCTGTGTATAACGATATCTCAACATCATGCACAATGTTTCTAAAAATGGGAGGTGGATCAGTGTGCTCTACCCCACAACTATCCAGCATCGCATCAACGATGTCTACTGGAACTGGTTCATTCACATCTACGTCATCATAGGCAATTTCTTCTTCCACACAAGCACTTCTATCAACATCCACTGGTTTCGGGTTTGAAATCTCTCCATGCCACTACCATTCTGTATAGCCTTGTATAATCCCGTTGCACATGACATGACTTTTGATTTCGTCAACAGTGCTGACTTTCAAGTTGTTACCGCAATGCCTACATGGACAGTAGAACCTATCTACAGGTTGTTTCTTATGTTCCTCGGAAAATCTAATAAATTGTTCAAGACCAGAAATAAACTCTGGGGTGCAACGATTATGAATGGACATCCATGATCTATCAATTCTATGATCAAAGAGAAAACAAGTATATATTACAAAAAGATTAGGGTCTAGGGTTAACAAATTAGAGTTTTTGCATGGTTAAAACTTTAGGCCAACAAATACATGTGTTGTCATTCTTATATATAATAAATGTGTACCACCTATCCCATTCTTGAACACCTAATCTCACTAGTAAGTGTATAATGTGTATTGGGTTTTCGAGAAAATATCGGCAGCATTTCCCTGCTATTCTCTAAGTACATATGTACTTAGAGAACAAATGGGGAAATGCTACCAAAATTTTCTCAAAAACCCAATACACATTATACACTTACATCCTAAGTGAGATTAGGTGTTCAAGAATAGTCCCAAACCGAGGACTATCCAAGATCTACTCCTAATGAGTAAATCTTGGACGGCTTTCTAGGCCAACAAATACATGTGTTGTCATTCTTATATACAATAAATGTGTACCACCTATCCCATTCTTGAACACCTAATCTCACTAGTAAGTGTATAATGTGTATTGGGTTTTCAAGAAAATTTCGGCAGCATTTCCCCACTATTCTCCAAGTACATATGTACTTAGAGAACAAACGGGGAAATGCTACTGAAATTTTCTTGAAAACCCAATACACAATATATGCTTACATCCTAAGTGAGATTAGGTGTTCAAGAACAGTCCCAAACCGGGGACTATCCAAGATTTACTCCTAATGAGTAAATCTTGGACGGGTTTCTAGGATAATGAGTACATATCCACTACATGTATTTGCTGACTTACATTGCATCACTCACAATTAGAGCATTATTAAATAATAAATCAAGAATTCAATAGTTTCAAACATGCAATAATTCACAATTGGAGCGATAAGATTCACTTTGAACAAACATACATGGAATAACTCAGGCACAATAGTAGGCGTGGTCATTGACTCGATTCAACAATATAAGAATAATTTTAGAAGAGTAATGTAGCACAAAATTATTGGCTATCCGATTATAATTGAGAAATATAGCACAAAATCAACCAACATGGATGTGCTATGCAGCACGGCCGTGCTACCAACACGGTCGTGCTGCCCAGCACGACCGTGCCAACATGCGATTTCACACACCTCGGTCATGAAGCAAGGTGCCTGCTTGAGGGCAGAGGAAGAAGAGGAGGAAGAAGAGCAGAGCAGGTACCTTCGGCGGAGTTGGCGGGGAGAGTAGCAACAGCGAGCAGCAGGAGCAGGAGAGCAGGCCGCCGGAGAAAGATAGAAGGTCACCGAAGAAGGAGAGAAGGCCACGGGAGCAGGGGGTAGAGGGAAAGCGGCGGCGGAGGTGGGCAGAGGACCACCCAAGCGAGCGGAGCAGCGCGTAGCCGGAGTAAACGGCGGCGGGGGTGGGGGCAGAGGAGAAATCACCGGAAATCACCGGACCAAACCCTGGAGTAGCAACGCGAGACAATGAATGAAATAGAGAAAGGGGAAGAGTCGGGCTCGCGCGGGTGCTGTTAAGTTATCAATCGACATCAGTTATTAAAAACAACCGACACGTAAACCTAAAGGTTTCAGTTCTACAAACACACCGACACCTATTCTCAATGATAGTCGTTAGTTTTTAATAGAAAAAAATCGGCGTCTATCTACATACTCCGATTAAAAAAATTGTTCTCGATTAATGACCATAGTCGTCGGTTTCTTTCTCAAACCGACGCTCAAAGGGGTGTGAAAAATTTCCCAGGAAAACGTGCAAAAACCCATAAGCGTCGGTTCTTGTAGTAAAACTGACGACCAAAATGTGCCCAATTTCTGTATCACGAATAACCTTTCATCGTCGGTTTTTAGTAAATAACCGACGCCATATGTCAAATTTTGGAGGTAATTTTTTTCACGTGAAATTTTGGAATTGGCAGTTAATTTTAGGCATCGGTTTATTATTTGGGAACCGACACTCAATAAAAGCGATACCCGTATCTGGTCGCTCTTCACAGATAGATGTTGAGTTTTTTATTAAACCGACATTTTAGGTTTTAGGTGTCGGTGTATTTATACAACCGACGCCTTTAAAAGTGGCTTTATAAGCCATTTCTGTAGTAGTGTTAGGTTTACCTAATTGATTAGCCTTCAACTCACGATTCCTTTGGAGTTAATCCATAAAATTTGGTGGGTCATTAACCAACATAATTAGGAACAGTAATCTCAAACGGTCAAGCCTTGGTCTATGCACTCAAATAGTTTTCAAACCATTTGCTCCCAAATAGTTTGCAAACAGTTTGGTTGGTGAAACCGTTTGGTCCCAACTTCCAAACCGTTTGCCCAAGATATTTGGGGAGGTGTGTGCTTATGATGATGTCATCATCATCAAGCTTCGTCCCTGAAGTTCTAACAACTTATGATTTCATGAATTAATCAATTTCAACCAGCAATTAATCAAGATAATGAAGGAATCATTGAAATTACAAGATTAATGGTTGAATAACAATGAAAAAGGGTTAAAGTTATAAAACCCGCCTCCAATTGAGCTCCAAAGCTCCATGTTCACGGAAACAATGTTGGATGCATCTCCTTTCACCATTCCAAGGCTCGTCCTCAAGGTTTGAGTGAAAAGGAATGGTTAGAATTGAAGAGGAGATCGAAATAGGAAGAAATCCATAATTTATTTTCAATTTTCACCATGGAATCAAGGTGAAATGGATCAAGAACCTTACCAATAGGTTGGGGGTCGTCCTCCTGATCCTCCCAAGCTCCCTTGGTCGTTTCCCAAGCAAGGAGAAGAAGTGGGGTCGAAAAAGCCTTCCATTTGGCTTGTAAAGGGTCTTTTTATAAGAAAATCAAGGAGAGAGAAAGTGCCGTATAAAAATTCATTTAATCCCAAAAATGTGGATGCCTCTTCCCCCTTATCTTCCTTAGGGACGAGGCTATCTTGTTTGCCTTTTATCCCTCTCAATTATCCATGATTTAAAGAAAAGAAAATCAAGCACCTTAAATCATATTATATTAATATCCATATGTGAGTGGATATTTCTTTTTCTTATAAAATTGTGTGTGAGTTATCCACTCCCTTGGATATTTTCGTGGTCCTTGGAAAGCTCAAGGACGTCACACATACATCGGAATCCAACCATTTTAATTTTGGTTGAAGGCCCTTTAATTAATACATTTATTTTTGCCCTAAATCAAATTAGGGTTTCAATTAGGATTAAATCTTGATTATTTTAATATCAAGATTCTCTCTCCTCCAACTTAATTGAAATGAGGCGCCCCTATCATTTTATTTGATCGACTTGATGACAAGAAACATTAGGGACCTTATTGAAGTGGTAATTTATATATTGCACCCTAGGTTTTGGGTAAATTGCACATTACACCAAAACTAGGTTTTCATGCACATACATTGCTTTATCAGCTCTTTCTTGGTATTCAGGCTTCCATAAGCCACACCTCAGCATCATCTTCACTCTCATGATGCTTCAACACATGAGGAACATATTATCCTGCACAATTTTCACTTAAACCCCTCAACTTGGGTATTTTGCACATTAGTCCAAAACAAACAAAACATTGATTTCAACAATGTTCAAAAAGGACTAGAATTGCAACATAAGTTCCTCTTGAGGCCTAATTACTTTTCATAAGATGAGATTATAAATTTAATCACATTTCTTAATCACAACACCTAGGGGTTAAAGTATAAGCCAGGTCAGGGTTGTTACAGTAAAACACCTTTGAATTTGTAGTATTACCTATTCCCTCGTATGAATATATTTGATAAATCATCATAACAAGTGAATGTGTTACCGTAATAAAATAAGACTTGTTACACCAACTCAAATATAACTAAGTGCTAGTGATTGATTGTAATCATCCTTCTTAAAGTGATTAAATGTGATTATGAAATACTCTCTTCTTGTGTTGAAACCATAATATAATGATAGTTGAGCATCATAGTTTGTGCTATGCTAATCTTATATGTCACATGTGTGATTGATGTCTTGTTGAGCCTTGTTTTAAGGCATTGAAAGACAATGATGATTATGTAGGAATTGATGAGGTGGTCATAATGACCTTTGAGCATGTTTGAGCCCTAATTGAGGTGAAATCCTCTTCATGTTCCAATAAGGGTTGAAACCCTAGAACTTCTGATAAGAAATGGGTATCTTGAAATAGTATTATGTAATGTGGTTCATTACAATGCAATGGATGAAGCATGTGGTAATGTGTTTAAGATTTATACCTCAATATTTTATATCTTATGAAGTTGCAATTCTTATACACGTGATAGAAATGGAATAGGGTTTGTATGTCCATTTGTATGATTTTTCCTTGATTCACCCAATTGGCATAACTAATAAAGTGAAACTCTAATAATGTAGTGCCCTATGCCATAGATCTATTTGAGTGTCAGAAATTGCCAGATAGTGAAACGAGTATTCCTATGGGAAACTCAGAGCACATACTGATGAGTATGTGGGGTGCTTGTCATACTGAATTCAAGGGTTAGGGGGGAAGAAAGTGGTCATACCTAGCCCTCAATTTGAGAACGGCTACAGTTGTGTCTTGGTGATTATATGTATATGATGAGATTGGAGGAAAATTGTGGTTGTACCTCAGATGGTAGGGTATGCGTACCCACCTCGTTTCACTAGTGTCGTAACCTATACCAAGGATGGGCTAGGCTGTTAGCAGCTTGACCTTATGTGTCACTGTGGCAGACCCATACTGACCGGGGGCGGAGAAGATCTTAGGAGTCTGTCTCTTCCTAGATTTTATATGGCAGTAATTTTGACTTATTTGTGGTCAGTTGGGACTTGAGTGGTATTCCTCAAATCCCTCAGGGCAATGTAATAAAAGAAGTGATATAAGCCATGTAGTATACAGACTATGGTTAAATACATCTCACATTATTTGATTAGTCTTTAACTTGTCTTTATACTAATCAGTGTTTACAAGATGATATCATATGACCTTTGAGTAATTATATTTCTTGTCAAGTTAATTTACTTAATGACTTAATATTCTTAACCTATTTAATCCGCTTAAATTGCTTATTCATTACTATATCTACTCATTTCATTTACTGTAAATCAATATTCAATATATATTGGAGAGAGTTATATCTCTCGCTGGGACTGGGTCTCACCTGTGGGTTACCAAATTTTTTAAATGGTCGCGGGCAACGAGGTCGAGTTCACGCTGTGGAAGAGAACCAACCTGGTGATCAATAGATTTGGAAGGTTGGTTATTTTTAGATGTTAGTAGTAGAGTCCTAGTGTCATACCTGTACTCTTAGGTGTGGGTATGGGATGCTTTTTTTAGATGATGTACTCACATCGACACGAGATTTTGGTAGTATGACAATGTTTGTAAATATATGTCTTATACATATGAAATATCGTTTGCACGCAGGATGTGATGGAGGTCTTTAGACCCATATGTGAATATTTGTTACAATATATGAGAATGGAATGATGGACCTTTATGTAAATGTTCTGGAGTTTATTTACATTGTTGGAATTGGTTTTAATTATTCTGCATTTTGACTATGTGATTAATTAGTAGTTGATTGTGCTTTGTGTTTTTAGTAATCTCATTTAGAGTGTGAGGTGTCACTTATGACTTGTAATGTGTCAATCGATACCCTTGTGGCAAGTCATCACGACTTGGTGATCCCTAGGTCATCATGCCCTTGTACACCTAGACTGACATGTGTGATGGTGAGACTAGTATGCACTATAGGGTGTTTGCCCGTTACAACTGTGAGCGTACCTAGAGGAGTTGATATGTTTGAGAGATAACCAAAACACTCTTCTTATGTAGAGGCTGATACATAAACCTTGGTGATGTTTCCCAATACACCTCAAACTGAGACGCCCAACTGACCCTAACCCTAAAGATCCATATACCTTGGTGATGCCCGACACTACTGATGCCAGTTTTGTTTTGAGATGGCACTGCCCAACAGGCTAAGTTGGCTGAAACCCTCTCATTAGGTGTTACGACCCACTAAAATAGCCTTAGATGTCAAAATGATACACCTACTTAGAGGGTGGCCTGACACCTTGAAGCGTTCAACCGATACATCAAGCTGATCTACTGGATATACCCATTTTGTGTGTTACCCGATATGCTTTGGTGACCGACACACTCTCTAGAGGTTACAAACTGCTAAGCCTTATGTTCCAACTGATATCCCACCTTGGTGTGGATTCTTGACTCACCTGGGGTTAGCCCGATACCCTATATCTTGTGATGGTGTCTAAGTCACACCATGATGATGATAGGGTGACCTGAGATGATGTGATATCCCTCAGGGTGGTCGTGTGTACGATGATAAGTGTCATTTTCCTATAACCTCATCTTTTTACATGTTTCATAATGATGGTGAAAATAATGTTTTATATCTCATAATGCATCTCATAATGATGATGAAAGTGATAACATAAGAGTGGTTGTTGATCCAAACTTGTAAACCCTAATTGGGTAAAGTGATAGCCTAATTGTAATAATGTAAATGTTTGGCATGGATTCTATGAAATGATAGTGTTAATGATGTATTGCTTCCCTTGTTATATGTTTCTAATGATGCATGTAATATTAGTTGATGTACATGGCAATGTATGAGCCTTAGTGACATTGATATGATTGAATAATCCTTGTGAGGCACATGTGAGATGGTGACTAAAACGGAGGAGGAAAAGCTCTTATGACCTAATGTTAGCTTGATGCCATGCATGATATGTTTTACTCAATTAATGAGGCGAGGGGCTGTTACCCCAAGATATGTAGTCCTTGTGATGTACATTTGTTGAAATACAAACATGAAATAATGATATCATACTTTATATGTTTCAAGTATATATCTCTGGTGACGTGTTATGCCCTTATTTATGTAGAATTTGTTTAAAGGTTGTGCATTGTAACATGTAACTTGATTGATGCTTAAAGGTGTTCAAATTGGTATAATTAATCAAGTGGAATCTAATAGTGGAGTTTTCGCTATGCCAAAGATCCATTTAGTGTCAATATTTGTTGAATGGTGAAAGGAGTTTAACTCGAAACTCATATTGTTGAATATAGGGGGTGCAAGTTGAGGTATCTCCTTGTGTCGTGAATGTATATCTATCATAAGATTGGATGCATGTCATACCTAGAAGAATGCAACTTTAGACTGATGCTCCATAATCTATATAACGGGAATGGCCGCATGCCATACCTGGAAGAATGCAACTTTAGACTACAACTCCTTAATCTATATTATAGAAATTGGCCACAAGCCATACCCTAGAAGAGTGCGGCTACTATCGTAACTCACTAGCACTATCACCTGTACCAAGGTGGGATAAATCTAAATAGTTAGACTATGCGTCTCTAGAAGCAGTGACCCATGATGTCACTGCATATTCACTTGTATTGACCGAGGAAGGTGAAGTTGTGGATTCCGTCTCTTACATTAGACCTTGTATGGCATCAATTTCAACTTATCAAGTGGTCGGTTGGATTTGGGTGGTACGAATTAAATCCTCATGGCATAATAACATACCTAAATAGCTGTGTAGTATACATGGGATCAAAATATGAAAACATTAGATGAGGCCTTGCTTGATCTTTGTACAATGTTGTTGATAGGAAATATATTTGTTCTTCATATTCCTTTTAAATTATTAAGATGCTCCATAAATCAAATAGTAATCGCCCTTCCTGATAATAATGATAATCTGCTTCATTTAGTTGTAATTTTACCGATGCTTAGTTTATCTTTCTGTGATGATAATAGAGTTGGTGGTGAGTTATATCTCTAGCTGAGATTTGGAATCTCACCCCATGGGTTTTCCACACCATTTTTAGGTGGACGAGCATGAAGAGGTAGAGATTGTGTAGAGGAGGTTGAGGCGCAGTAGGAGTAACAATAGCTGATAAGGTTGGAAGTGTTGTTGGATGTCTTTTCTTGATAGCGTCCTAGAGTCATCCCTATACACTCAGGTATTTGGGAACATTTTGTAGATGTTTCATGAATAAGATTTCTTTACATGGTGGGCTTGTATACCTGTTATGTATAGATGTGGTGGAATCATGTATATATGTTCTAGAACAGTTCTTTGGTTACAGGTTGACAACATGCCTTGTATATGCTTTGAGGCATGAAAGGACTTACATGTGAATGTTCTTGCTGTTTGGCATTATTATGAAAACTGATTTTAAATTTTTAGTGTTTTCTAGTAATCTGTTTGTTAATCTTTTTTCCGCGGTTATGTTTTGATTAATCTCTCTTTTTATGGAAATGAGTGTCACATTTGGTGGTATTAGAGCTTTAGGTTTGCTGAGTCTATAGGGACCTAGGACTAGGGTTTGTATTTGTTCTAGTGTCCTCCAGTCATTCTTATAATCACTTCTGCTTATGCAGAAGAAGAAGAGAAAGTTTAAATATGTCTGGAGAACACGAAGAACATGCTATCAAGAGTAGTGTTGCTGCACCAGGTGGTGGTGCAAGGAACCAGGCATGAGAAGATCGGGTGCATGAAGTCTTCCAATCTGACCCGACCATGATAGAAAACCCTACCATTCAATTACTTTCTGGGTAGTTTATGGCAACGATGACTCATATGGTAGACATGATGCCTACACCTTAGCTTAGGGAATCTGTTCCCCATACTGAATCCTCGAGTACTGGGAAGACTTTCAAGTGGATTTTCTGTGTTGGGGTGGTTGAATATGTTGGAACAACTGACCCAACAGATGTGGATCTGTGGCTTACTGATCTTCAGAAGGCCTTCAAGTTCCTGAGTATCCCTGAAGAGGACAAGGTGAGGCATGTTGTGTACCTTCTGAAAGCGAGTGATGGCCATTGGTGGACCATAGAGGAGGAGAAGAGACCCAGTGTTGTGGTTGGTTGGGAGGAGTTCTGATAAGAGTTTGTTAGTTAGTACTTTCCTCATACATATCTAACGAGCCTTAAACATGGGTCCAAAAAAAGGAGTCATGTCTAGGTTATCAAACTTTAGAAATTTATAATACCTGAATGTTTAGGACACTTGCAACTGGCATATGGTCGAAGTAGTTCAGGGTCAAATGTAGGGATAGGAAGAATGACACTTCAGAACTTGAGTTTCACTTGTGTGAGCTCATTAAACATGTAAAAGGATAGGTTTGGTTGTAACAAGAAAGCACCATAAAGAAATCAAACTACAAGACTATCTCCAACTGGAGTTACTAGAAAGATTATAGTTTTAGGGTTTAGCAATTTTTATAGAGGTTTTGTATATCAGAAATTGAGGAGATAAAATCGTCGTTGATGTAAAGCACGAAGGATGAAAATTTGGGCATAACAAGAGGCAGCAGAAGCCATCCAACATTCTCTTCTCTCAAAGAAAATGTCTCTAACCATGCACCAATTCCCTCTCTCGAGAGTAGTGGACATGGGTTAGAGTGGAAAGGAAAGCTGGGGAAGCCCTGATCCTGGGTACTCTCATACACCCAGATCAGACCAAACTATAGAGTTGCGACAAACCCCTCTCAAGGACATCGAAATGGGAAACATGATTCGATAGCTAGTCAAAAGTGCGATCCAAAAGAAGAGACTAGAGTTCATATGCTATAAAGAATTCATCCAACAAAAAGGAACCATACACAGAACAACATGAGTTAAACTCCAAAGATTCCAATAAGCATATATATACGATGAGGTTTTAGTTAAAATGCATAAGTAAAAGACAGTAAAATGCTGAAAGAGAAGGAAGATAGGTATCATCCTCCTTGATTTAGGAGGTTGATATACAACAACAGACCCCTAAGGTTTCCCTACTCAGTACTGGGTAGGAGCTCTACTCGATATTCCCGTGTCGGGCCCTTGACCATGTCGGGTTTTGAATCATGATGACTGGGGTGTATCGAGAAGGAATCCCTACCTGATACATCCGTGTCGGGTTGCCATCCCTATCGGGTGACACACCTTGATGGTTGGTCCGTGTCAGGTTCAATATCATGTCCGGTTCAGTATCGTGTCAGGTTAGGAATCACTTAGGCTCTCAGGTTCCTTGTATTGGGTGTAGTAGGGTGAGTCATCTCGGGTTGAGACCTGTCTTGGAACCCAACACATTGGGGTGGCCTTCTTGGTCGTATCATGTTGCTGCGACTACTGGGATGTGTTCTAAGTGAACTCCTCCCGCCCCTCTCAGGTTGGGAGTGTGCTCACCTAGTATCGCCTGGCACGTCTGGGTACTCAACGCACTAGCTCCACTTGGAAAGTTATCTCTCATTGGATTCAGACCCGTCCCATCGAGGTCCTATAGCTGGTATTTATAGGCAGCAGTTGGGAGAGGTTGCAACCCTCGTTTGGCCATGTGTCCTTCGCCTGCTTCGTCTTTCTGGATTTGGGGAGAAGGTTGATTTGTCTGTTACTTGGTGTGACTGGCGGGGGCCTATGCGTGTCGGGTTGCGAGTAGGTCGTGGTTGGTAATTTTCGGGTAAAGGTCCTTCTAGGCTACTACACCAATAGGAGACCTTATCACGCGGTAGACTCCATCAAGGCGACGAGTCATGGCGGGCAAGGCTCCGTGTCGGGTAAGATTCATGCTGCCCGTCAGTACCTCCTTGTGCGGCACACATGTGTCAGGTGGTTGTCGTGACGGGTAGCGACCATGACGCGTACATGGTGTGTCATTTTGCCAGAAAGGGGTCGGGGCAGTTTGGTTGCTTGTGGATGGTCCAGGACGGGTCCATTTAGCATTCTTTGGGCTGAAATACTAGGAAAACACTGTAAAAGATATAAAATATTATTAGGAGCATATTGTGGGTTATTTCTATACAAATAATAAGATAAAACAGAGAGGAAGACATGTTCAGAGGCAGTTTTGAAGATTAAATGCAGGCTCTAATAGCCGTAAAATGGGTGTTATCAACTCCCCCTAACTTCGCATTTTGATTGTCCTCAATCAATCTGTATTTTTTTTAAAACTTTTTGTTTGCGATACTTTTCAAAACCCAAACGTAGTCTCTTGACAAGGGGTTTAAGAAAATTTTTGAGATGTCCTAAGGAAAATTATGTCTGACTGCGAGCAATGGACTTTATCTTTCCTGCCTTATATAAGCAAAAATTTTCTCATCAGCTTCAGCGAGACTTTGGTGCATGATTTCAAAGTTAGCTTTCACACCAAACATCTTGGGAGTAGAAGTTGGGTTTTTGGGTAGGCATAAGGCTTTTTGGGTTTTTCTAGCTTCCCATTGGTCCATCCAGGTACGGGTCCATTAACGGGCAAGTGGTCCCTGCAGTCCAAGCCAGTTGACTTTAGAGTAGTGATTTCACCTCCTACGTACCACTGCCCCAGATCTACCATGCCTAAAGATGGGTACTATAGGAAAGACAAGTGTTTTTTTTCATAGGCACAACTCTCATGCTTTTATTCACTCTCATAAGACTTTCCTCTCATTTTGGGATTTTTGATGGGTAGGGAAAAGAAGATAGTTTATTGTTTGAGAAGATTTTTCCTTTACATGCACATCTCTTAGGTGTTGCGAGATAATATTTCAAAATTGGCGTAGAAGAGTTGTAGCCTTTGTCGTTTGAGACAACATTTTCAGAAGAGCATAACTGAAATGTGCACCGCCTTATACACAGAGAGAACAAACTAGAAGAAGTTGTACCAAAGTTTTTACAATAAACTATTTTGTACAGTTTTTGAAAGACATGCATATGTGCAGTTTTGAAAGATAAGAACCTCAACCTCTTTTTTTTACTAATAGACACTTGTGTGTATGTATGTACAAAGTATGGAAAAGAAAACTAAAGGGAAAGAAAGGGGAATAGGTTGAGTACCTCCCCCATTGATGTTATAGAGTACCCCCCAAACTTACTCCACACTCTGTCCCCAAAGTTGTGAGATAAGTAGGGAAGGGCAGACATAAGTCAGTGAGGGTTTTAGCTGGTGCGTGCACCTTCGTCAAATAGAAGTTCCATCGCATACTGTCCGCATTTGGTATGATAGTCAATGTGGTAGAGCTTGTCAGGTGTTTGTTGTAGCGCCACTGTGCTCGAGATCCATTATAGCACGTAGATGCCACAGTCATTTGATTGTGAAGCTTGTTGTGGACTACTATGGTAGAATTGAAGCTCGTGCCACTTGGTCTCTGTATTCTCCAAGAATGGCTGGATCAACATCGTCACCTCGATGTAATATTCCCTTGATAATCACTCGAGGGGTGTCAATGGGGCTGATGTACACTACACCGGATGGTCTTGGTTAGCGTCGGAGCTGTTGTAGAAGATTGTTGCTCATGGGTGAGTGTACACCATCAGGAGCGTCCAATGGTTGTAATGCAACATTGGATAGAAGATGATGTGTGACATGCTGCTTTGTATCTAGTGTAGAAATAGCTGCTTTGCTCCTAATTCGTCAACTAGGTAGATATCATTGAACACCATCGAATGGGCGATGTAGGCATGTTAAAACTTCTTCTATAGAATCTGGATGTAGGCTGTCGCCACCGACAATGCTAGACATCCTCCTACCTTGACTAAGTCCTGAAGATCATCAAGAGGGACTATGACATTGTCTGTCTCATAATTGACGTCTACAGGTGTAGAATCAGCTAGCTTGAGGAGGATTTTGTTGACCTATTCCTGAGACAGTGAAGCACATGTAGAATGGTCAAAATGGTTGATCAATGTTTTTGAAACATCAGGCGAAGCAGAGCCTTCATTGGTTAGTATTTCTCACAGAACTTCAATCCACTTTCCTGCACCGTAGACGTCCTTGGCTATTTGTACTTCTCTTAAAAGGCTTCCAAGATGAGAAGGTTCTGGCTCTTCATCTGTATCCAGCAACTTCTCTGGTAGATCTATGTCTCATAAGTAGTGTTTGTCCTTGATTAGCAGCAGCGTGTACGTGCTTCTTAGTTGGTAGAAGTTTTGCCCCTGGAGCTGCCTTATGTATCCGAATATATTCAGCAGCTCCATTGCACGTAGGATGATGAAGGTGCTATTTCTGCTTCCTTGCTCTTCTTGGACTGGGAAGTCTGAGATTGAGAAGAAGTTCCAAACAATGCTATGGCGTCAGACTTCTTGCTTGATTATTCGATGAAGACACAATGAGAGAAATATGATACGTTTTTCTTTGGGGCATATGAAACTTTGTCCTATGTGTGGGACCTCCGCATTGCAACAGTAGAGGAGGGAGACATCATGGTTGTGGAGGTCCCCCACATAGAGGAACCAGTTCTTTTTGTGCTTGTAAGGGGCCAGCAGTAGGCTTGGACCGTGCTCTTTGATGTGCTGGAGCTTGTCTACCACCTGCTTCGCGTCATATGCCCCTACCATTATCCTTCTTGCCAAGGCCGGGATGGCATTGTAGATAAACTGCCGGCATATCCTGATTGTGATGTTTTCAATCATTGCGCCCTCTAGGACCCTGAAGAGAACTTTCGCCATGATGGCTAGCGACCGGAACATGCTTATTAGTGCTCTCTACTATACATAGAAGTAACTATCACTCTAGATGATAGCTTCTTCATCTACCTACGGCCTTAGGACCGTGTAAATTAGCTTCTGGTCCCGAATCGTTAGGTAGCTGATGGCTCTCCAATCAAAATCCACCATCTCAAAAGAAGGGATCTCGGACGGTGTGGAGAATGCATCTGCCATCAAAAACTTTGCTCTGGGGGGGTTGTTGTTGATGGAGAAGTATATATCTCCCCCTTCTCCCTCTGATTCTTCAGATGAACCCTCCTCTAGGCCAAAAGATATGTCTTCATCCTTAGGATGGTCTAGGGAGGGTATGGGAGTAGTTGTATCGACACCGCGGGCCCGTCAGCGGTTTTGTTCGTCGTCTCTTCCTCAGGCATTATGGAGGGCCCGCTGGAGGAGGAAGAAGATGATGATCTAGAGGGTGACACTGAAGATGAAGGTTGAGAGCCAGAGCCTGTAGGCGAAGCAGAGCTCCTAGGACGCCTTGATCAGGGATGGTCATCCCTCCAGTTCAGCCTTTCTTCGATTGAATCGAGGCATTGGAGCGCCACCTGCATTGTATTGTTCAGCGACTCTAGTTGGCCAGGTAGACTAACAAGGGTTAGCAGTTGGTGCTCCTGTTCATTCAGCCTCCTCTAGAAAACATTGAACTTGTGGGTTAGGGAAGTGAATGTAGCTGTGTGATTGCTTGTTACCTCCCGCCAGTTGTCGAACTCGAGGCCGAACATCTACCCTAGTGATGAAGGGGTTATAGGTGGTTGGCTTCTCGTTCGTGTACCACTCCTCATGTGAGAAGATCGGCCGAAAGAGTGTGTGTCATTGATCGAGGTCAAGTCCATCTGAACTGTCCACGAGGGGGTGACTTCATGGTGAGGTGTTGGCACCCTTGCGATTTCCACCGCCTCATCAGTTTTGGGTGGTGGAGAAGGGCGTGGAGTGGGCAGATGCAGATTTACCATCCGTATCTCTGTGTCCTCATCTGCAGCAACCACCGGGGTCACAGGCGGCGACGTCGATGTTGGCTGCGTAGCCCTAAGCTCCACCTCCAGGAGCTCACCAAACACGTTGTAGGTGTTGTGGGGTTCGTTCGGCTATGTTGATGCCTCTGCCGTCTCAGGCAGGGCTGAAGCTTCAAGAGCTACAGATACCTCTACCGCAGCGGCCTCTGGGGCTATCATCATAGCATCTTCCCCAATTGTTTGGACGACCTCTATGATTGTCTCTATTTCTATGGTAGCTATGACAGGTGTTGCTATGGTGGCCGCGAATAGTTCGGTGGCGATAGCAGCGGTCGTGAGAGAAACAACTACTGGTTGTGTGGCAGCGGTGGATGGCTCAGTGGTGTCGATGATAGGAAAGTCATTGACGATGATTGCCGATGACTTGTCTTTCCGAGTGCCAAAAGGGATTGGCCTTCCTGTAGTCGCCACCCTCTCTTGTATGATTCTGGTGGCGGCGTAGCTGGCTTCAACTATAGTTTCTTGAATTTCTTCCTTTGTGAAGACCAACTTCTCTGCATCATAGTTGATGCAGAGTGGGAGGGGTAGGAGCAAATCTGTTCTTATGAATTTGTAGAAGAACTGACTTCTCTCCTTATTGATACTATTGGATCTCGCAAGGAACTTCAAGTCTATCTTGTTGTCGCCCCTTATCCTCGATAGGCTGCGTGGCTCTTTAGGGTACCCCAACCCTTCCGCAATTTGGTTGACGAGCCCTCCCATATTATATTCCTTGGTGGCATCCTTCATCAGATGTATCATGTTGAGTAAGAACTGCCCCAAGTTGATCGTGCGACCCTCCATCATGTACCATATGAGATGGAGTTCTTCGGTGTAGAGGTTTCTTTTTTTGTACTTGCCGAATAGGAGGCTCGCCATGATCTTGTGTATTATCCTCCAGAAGCAGGAGTGCACTACTGCCACTTTGCTTCCCAGCTTGAATGATGACTCGCCAGTTAGCCTCCTCCAGAGTGTGACTGGGTTGAACCTGTCACATTTGGTGATTCTAACAACGTTGTTGAAAAGGTCTCTTTCAGCTTCACAGGAGGAGAAGATCTCGTTGAGCACTCTTTTTTGAGATGTCATGCTCAACGTTGTATAGGCACCCTTGCAGTCTATGTGCTCTGCCGAATCTTTTGGCTTCTTTTGGTATATTCGGCACCTAACAGAGGGATGACATGAACTGTCTCATGAGTTTAGTGTAAGAGGTGGTGTAGATGATGCATATCTTCCTCAGTCCAACAGCTTCTAGGACGCTTTCAAGTCTGCTAAGAATGCCTATCTGATGGAAGGAAACCTAGTGGTAGAAGCGGGTTGGTCTATATACTTTGGCTGCCAACTCTGTGTACCGCTGCATGTGCTCTTCATCTCTGAGTGTGAAGTGGCCCGGTGAGTGATCCAGTAGCTCTAGTTCTACCGCCGTTGTTGAAGTTATTGTTGGGATTGGTTCTTCTTCTAATTTGGTCCACTTTTCGGCCTTGGATGGCCCTGCTGTATCTAGGTTTGGGCTCTTCTTCTTAGTGGTGGAGGCCTCGACTGTGACCTTTGGGTTGATCCTTCATCCTTGTTCGTCGGCCTGGATGATAGTTTGTTTGGTGCGGGCCATTTTCAGCATTTTCAAGCGGCCGAGAGTAAGTCACCAAAGAGTTGGTTAATCAAAATCGCCTTGCCCGATATCAGGAAGCAGACCATAAGGAGCACGTTGCCCGATATCGATTAAGTGACATACAGAAAACTGATATCGGTTAATAGTTATTTTAGGAAACATATCCACACGATAGAAAGCTCCTGACAACATAAAGTCGAAATTGGGAAAGGGTAAAAAACTCATGTTGCCGCCCAATAGGGCCTGGCTGATAGGTCAGGCTGATATTGGGTTGATGAAAACACACCTTGCCCGACATGGGTGCTCGATAGGGGTCACTATGTGATACTCCATCGTTTCGAGCAACAACTTTTGTCGCCCGATATTACCCAAACCTTTCATAAAACAAATCGGGTGATAAGGGTTACCCATCACGAACACATGAATCCTACCCGACATGGGTGCTCGATAAAGGTCATGTCGCTTGGGCTTAAATATCGCACGACATGCATGTCACATGATAGAGGCAAAAGTCTGATTCATCAATTAAAGCAGTGAAGAAAACCTATCGTGTGATAAACAAAGCATGATACAAGGTGAAGGTCATGCCCGATACGGTCTTCTTATGAAACGGTATCACACGATACAAGTCTGACTGACACGGTCCACGCGATATAGGTGGGAGATAAGTGTATCAGGTTTATACCTATATCAGGGAGGGGATAGTTGGTCTGTGACATGGGTGTCATGAAGAGGATGGCTCACATGAGAGCAGACACTTGCGCGATACGGGAGTTGGAGTAAGCAAAAGGATGCACGCTACAAGAGTAGGTGAAAAAGTAAATGTTGTGCCCGACACGGTTAAACGCAAGTAACTATATATAGTTGTGGCAAGTGGGGGTAATATGGGTAAAACCGGGACACACATCACGCGATAAGGCTCATCATTTTCCGTAACATGGGAAAATCAGTCTAATCTGCCACGTTGGCAAGGAATTCACCTTCCTGGGAACGCTTAGCGCATGTCATGCGACAACTTTGTATCGACCAACATGCTCCTCCCTTCTATTCCTTTTTTCCTGATATCGAGGTCGCATTGCATTGAATTATATTCATCGGCTGACACAATCACATGGTATAGGTTCTACTCACTTTATCAGGCACGGGTAAAAGTTTGGCCCGATAAGCTTATCGCGCAGTGGGGCATTCTTCCTTCCCGATATACCCATACTAGTGTCGCCTGATACGAGAGAACTGGATGGGCGATACAACATGCATAAAACGCGTCGTTTAGAGAAAAAGGGTGCATTCAACATGCATGCATAAGGCTAAAGCAAAACAAAGATAGGAAAATTGAAATCAGAAAGCGCTTGGTGGGTAAAACATCATTGGCGCAAGAGTAAACTTTCAACCTCAGATGGTATTACTCATGGAACATCCCTGACCTAGGTTATGATTTAACCCTAGGTGTTTTGCTTAATGAGTTTGATTATATGCTTGCTCTTATGTTCTGAAAAGTAATTAAGTCTCAAGAGGAACTTATATTTAAATTTTAGTCCTTTTTGAATAATGTTGAAACAATGTTTTGTTAGTTTTGGACTAAAGTGAAAATTACCCAAGTTGAGGGGTTAACTTGCAAATTGTACATGATAATATGTTCCTCATGTGTTGAAGCATTATGAGAATGAAAATGATGCAGAGGTATGGCTAGTGAAATCCTGAATACCAAGAAAGAGCTGATTAAACAATGTTTGTGCATTAAAAACTAGTTTTGGTGTAATGTGCAATTTACCCAAAACCTAGGGTTCAATATGAAAAATGTCACTGCTAGAGGGTCCCTAATTATTCTTGGCATCATTTAGAGGTAAGAAAATTAGAGGGGCACCTCATTTGAATCACTTTGGAGGAGAGAGAATATTAATATTAAAATAATCAAGATTTAAGCATAAAAGGAACTTTACTTCTATTTAATTCAAAAATAAATATATTAATTGAAGATCCCTTCAACCAAAAGGTGAGGGATAATTTTGAAAAAAGTTTGGACGAGCTTGTTCCTTGCAAAGGCATGAAAATATCTTAATTGAGTGGAGAGCCCACTCACATTAAGTTAATGAAAAGTAATGTCCACTAAAAATGGGATATTAGTATAATATGATTAAGGTGCTTAATTTGCTTTTCTTTTAAGTTGAGGATAATGAAAGGGAATTAAAGGCAAGGGAAAGTTCCTTCGTGCACAAGGAAAAGAGGGGAGTGTGTGGCACGGTTTGGAGATTTGAAGGATTTTCTTTCAACTTTCTCTCTCCGAGGAATTCCTTTATATATACTCTCTTTTCCACTCTACCAAGGATCTTTTTTTCGGATTTTCTTTCTTCCTTGCCTTGGACGAGCTCAAGAGGACTAAGGAGCAGCAGGAGGACGAGTTCCAACCTATATGTAAGCTTCTTGATCACCTTCAACCATGATTCCATGGTGGAAATCAAAAATAAAGGATGGATTTCTTCTTTTCTTCCATCAATCTTCCTTTCTAGCCAATCCATTTCACTCAAAAGCTTGAATAACGAACCTTGTAAAGTGATAAAGCTTCTTCCATAATTTTTACATGAGCTTGGAGCTTTGAAGCTCAATTGGAGGAGGGTTATATAACTTGAACCCATTACATTGTTATTCAATTATCAATCTTGCAATTATATTGATTCCTTCTTCTTCTTGATCAATTGCTTGTTGTAATTGATAATTTTATGAAATTAGTAGCAATAAGAACTACATGAACGAAAGTATATGATGATGAAATAATCTTGGGCACTTTTCCCAAAGAAATTCTATTCCAATCAGTTACAACAAAACCGTTTGAAATCAAACAGTTTCATTAAATCGTTAGAAGCCAAACACTTTCAAACCATTTGGAAGGGTTGACCACAGTTGACTGTTTGAAGATTATATGCTAGTGCTGATGGTTGATGACCCATTAAATTTAATTGATTGGTTTCAAAGGGTTCATCAGTTGAAGGTCCATCAAGTAATCAATCCTAACCGGGTTAAGTGCTGAAATTTCAATTGGTTGATTTAAAACTTTGGGTTGATTAACCAAAACGGTCTCAAGACCATTTGGAGATAACCCAAATAGTCTCAAGACCGTTTGGAGGTCAACCAAGACCGTTTGGAGGTCTAGGGTTGAGTATGATTGAGTAATTGAAGATCCAGAGATATCAAATTGAAATGCAATCAATAGCTAAATTGATGATCAATCCAATGATCTAAACCCTAATTGAATTTCAAAAATTTTAATGATGGATGGGGCAAATGGTCTCAAGACCATTTGGAGGTCATCCAAATGACCTCAAGACCGTTTGAGGTCAGGTCATATCATAATTTGATGATGATTCATTGATTTCAATGGAATTAGTTCCACAATGTTAATCATTGATGGTTCCTCAATTTCAAAACCCTAATTGATGATCAATTGAAAGTTGAATCAATTGAAGGATGATTTATTAGTTCAATTAAGGTATGGTGCATACGTTTAATTGATGAGTGGTTACATAGATTAAATGGATGAGGGAATTAATCTTGGAAACTCTAAATCAATTTGAGTGGTTGAGACCATTTTTGGTCCAATCAGTTTTGAGGAGGTTTGGACCAAACAGTCTCTAGACCGTTTAAGTCCAAACGCTCTTAAGACCGTTTGGGACCAAACGATCCCAAACCAATTGAGGCTCAAATGATTTCAAGTATCTTTGCACTAAATGGTTTCCAGCACCAACTTTTGTAAATGGTTTCAAACCATTTGAACTTAATTAACTATGACCGTTTGAAGGTCTAAATGGTATTAGACCGTTTGAGGGTCAATCTATCAAGACCGTTTGGGGTTTAGATGGTCAAGACCGTTTGGGGTCTCGGTGATGAAAAACATTTGGAGAATAATTAACTTAACCCGTTTGAACACCCAAATGGATTAAAGGTCAAGTAATTATGTGACTCTTAATGATGTAAATCAAGGGTGATTACATTAGTTGTAACCTTAATGAGTTAGGGTAATTAGTACCCTCGAAAGGGTTAATCTTTGGAGATTATGAAAGAGAGATCTTAATACACTACTCTAACCCTAACTGAGTGTATTGAAATAAAGAAATTGAATTGACCTAATTAAGTCAACTTTGAGGTACTCAACATCCCAGAGAGGATGAGAGAGAGGGAGTAGTGTTTATATGCAAATACAAGCTTCAATTCCTTTATTATGAGTAAAATATGTAATTAGGGAGTAAAAGGATATGATAAAACCCTAATTTGATGTAAATAGTAAACCCTAACCCTAATACAGGGTGAAGGCATGTGAAACCCTAATTTTGGGACATATTATATGAAACCCTAATTTTGGGAAGTATGATTATTAATCATGACCTTAATTCTGGGCAATGGGATGAATATCCCTAAATTATAGGAAAAGGGAAAGCCTAACCCTAATAAGGGATTAATGGTGTTATATTGCATGGTGCTGATATGTAATTGATATAACTATTATCATAAGTACTAACCATGCAGGTATCATGAGATGATGAGCATAGCCAGGTATGAGCTATGATGTTTTATTATTGAGAATGTTAATGGGCTTTTTGATCCATGATATGCTTTGTTGCTCAGTAAAAAGTAGTAAGAGTTGAAATAGGCTTGGTAAGCCATATGAGATGTTTGTGTAAAAAGTATCATGATCACCTTGGTCAGATGACCTTAAGGTATTTGTTACCTAGTAAGTGGGAACAAGTGTTTTATGATGAACTAAGGGTTTAATGCCATATTCCATAATTATGATGATAAGTGGTTGAAAAATGAGAGTGCATCCGATAAGATGAGGGATTGAGATCCCAATACTTTATTAAAGATCTGAATAGTATTTGATGAAAGCATTCCACATTCTTTGTAGCAATGGTTATATTAAATTATGTTTGGAAACTTGATTGATGCTAAAAAGAATATGGTAATGTACTTAATTAATCAAGTGAAATCTTATCATGTAGAGCCCTGACCATAGATCCATCATCGTCAAAAATTTTGTGATGGTGAAACAGGTTTTCCCAAGGGATCTCCTGGAGTGCATATTGTTGAGTATGTAGGGGTAATGGGTGCGAATACCTTATGCCCTAATGTGGGATTGATGGTAGATGAACATTAAATCTCTCAATCTTTCATTATATATGCCGGGATGGATGTATCACGAATCTCCCGATAATGTTAAATGCCGAAATCGAGGAGAGATAAACATGAAATCTCCCGATTTGTGAAGAGAGTACAGCCGCTCCTGTAACTTTATAGCAAAGTGCCAGTATACCTTGGAAAGCTATATGTAGTAGAGACACAAGA
The DNA here is from genome assembly GCA_963693085.1 of Alisma plantago-aquatica. NCBI lineage: Eukaryota > Viridiplantae > Streptophyta > Magnoliopsida > Alismatales > Alismataceae > Alisma > Alisma plantago-aquatica. The sequence continues at coordinate 392,230,994 of OY856410.1, read as the reverse complement.
TGTCCTGCATATTGAGCCCACACTAACTGGGAGGAGATGAGGTCATGGAGTCTGTCTCTTCCATTGATCTTATATGGTACCGATTTCGACTTCGCAATGGTCGGTTGGAGTATGAACGATATACCTTCATCTCCTTAGGGCTTAAGATTGATTGTAAAATGTAACCAGCTGTGTAGCATATTTGCTTAAGGTTGATATACAAGAATCATTGATTGATGTACATTGCTTAAATAGATCCTAGATGGATAGCTTTTACACATGCTCTTCATATTCCTTATTGAATAAGTATTATGATGTTTAGTCAAGATATAGCTGAAAAGCTCTATTAACCTAATTTGATTAGTATTTAATCTGGCTACTGTTCAACATATAATTCCTCTTCTTAGTCTTATAGTGTTGTTTAATTCACCATAATAATGTTCTTGGCAGAGAGTTATATCTCTCGTTGGGACAATTTACAATTGTCTCACCCCCGTGGGATCCAACTTTTTAGGTGGACGCAGACGAGGAGGCAGGGATCCTTCAGTAGGTGAAGGATAGCAATAGCAAAAGTAGAGGAGAATGGTAGTGACATCTCAGGCGGAGACACTGGTTGTGAAGTCTTATATATACAGATATAGTCATATGTGTCATCTTTGTACTCTCATGTCCTCAGAGTCGGTAGTTGGTTTTGAAGAAACGATCTGAGATTTTGGCATAATGCCTTAATGTTTTTATGTTGCTTATGTATAGTTCAACAAAGCAAATTTTAATGTAATTTGAGATGACATGGTACAAGACATGTACTTGTGAACCAATATGTAACTGAAGTATTTTGGTCTTTTATGAAATAGTTTTCCCTTGATTGGATCTCTTAGTAAAAGTTTTAAATTTTTAGTGATTTTCAGTAATCCGCTGTGAGTGGTACGCTTCCGCTTAGTTGATTTGGTTAATTACGATTCGTACGCAACAACTCACCAAGATATAAATAAAATTGAGTCGGTGTCCCACAAAATGAGAGAGTCTATGCATGTGGTGCATACACTGACTCGAACCTTATTACAATGATATTGTTTGTAATGTTCTTTTTCTAGGAAAGGAAATAATATCCTATGCTAGGAAAAATAAAGACTAAGGCTGCCTCGTAGATAGAACTGTGGTTTGTATCATTAGCTCGATGTCTTCAAATCTTTCTACCCTGCTCCGATAGTTGTAGCTTCAACATCTCACTAGGGTATCTAACAAAAGCTTCGTCTTAATGGAATCTTTTTACTCTGTGTCCATTTATTGGGAAAACCTTCATCGAATCTTCTTTATCATAAAGCTCCATCATCCTGAACAGATGTCTTTGTGACTATGAATGGATCAAACCATCTACTCTACAATTTTCCTGGAAAAAGGCGGATAGAAAATTAAAATAACAAAACTTTATTCCCTTCATTGATGTCCTTCTTCCTCAGGTGGGCGTCATGCTAGATCTTGGTCCTTAGCTTGTAAATCCTTGCATTTTCATAGGCATGGAGTCTCAATTCTTCAAGCTCCTGAATCTGAAGAAAACTTTTCTTCCCAGCGAGCGTCGAGTCCATGTTGTTGATCACCCAGAATGCTTTGTATTCCATCTCGAAGGGAAGGTGGCATGCTTTTCCATATATCAAGCAGAAGGGTGTGGTAACCAACGATGTCTTAAAAGTTGTTCTGTATGCCCAGAGAGCATCATCTAGTTTAGCTGACCAGTCCTTGCGGGATTTGCCAATTATCTTTTCTATAATCAGCTTGATCTACCGATCAGAGACTTCAACCTATCCGGATGTCTGTGGGTGATATGGTGTTGCAACCTTGTGACGAATGCCATGCTTACATAACAACGATTCAAACTATTTCTCTGCAAAGTGAGAACTCCCATCACTAATGATGCTTATCAGCACTCCAAATCTTTGAAAGATAATCTTAGTAAAAAGCTTTATTACTACCTTAGCATCGCACGTAATGTCGGGCACTGCTTCAACCCACATAGAGACGTAATCAACCGCAACCAGGATATATTTAAAACTATAGGATGAGGGGAAAGGTCCCATATAATCTACTCCCCATACATCGAAGATTTCAACTTCAATCCAATCCAAAAGCGGCATCTCATTTCGGTGAGAAATGTTTCCAGTTCGTTGACATTCATTGTAAGACTTCACAAAAGTGTGTGCATCTTTGAACAGAGCTGGCCAGTAGAAACCTGACTGAAGGATCTTAGCAACAGTCTTGTCGCCTCCCAGGTGTCCTCCATAGGGAGAGGAGTGATTGTAAGGACTCTGACCTCCGTTTAGGGTTACCCTATTTGCTTTGCTTAACTCCGGTGCTTTGTTGTTTGTTAATCACCTTTAGTGGTGATTAGGGTTTGTTGGTGATTTGTTGAGAGCTGGAGGTGCTACTTGCAATTAACCCAAGTCTAGGGATTGTGGACAAGTTTGTCACCTTGTGAGGTGTTCCTCCCTCTCCTTGCTTCCTTTAGTGTTGTGAGGAAGAGTTGGGCTCATTGCTTGGGTTCCTTTGGGCTTGGTTGAGCTTGTTGGGCTTTGTGGTGCCTTGCCTTTGTTTCTTTGGACCTTGTGTCGGGCAAGAGAGTTTATGTCACCCAGGGTGTGTCGCCCAGGGTATGTCGCCCAGGGATGTGTCACACATGGACCTTTGACCTTCTTTGACCTCGTTTGTGTCACCACTAGTGGACACTTGGTGCTTGATGTTTGTATGTGGCAATGACCTTGGACATGTGTTTAAGACATGATAGAGTGGTGGCATTGCCCATGGACAAGTGTCCCTAGGTGGGTGACACCTTGCTTTGTTCTACCTTGGTTTCTCCTCCATCCCCTTATATATATGTGTTTCCCTTCTCTTGCTAAGGATCCCTTTAGTTCCTTAGTCTCCCTCTCCTTGGTGCACGACACCCTCTCTTCTCTTGCAAGCTTGGTGGTTGATCCTTCTTGGAGTCTCCTTCTTCCTCTAGTGGTGGTCGAACCCTAGAGTGCCTTGCTCTCCTTCTTCCTTGGTGGTGCTTGGAGCTTGGTGCTAGGAGCTTGGAGCTTGCTTAAGGCGGGTTACATAAGTCCTAACCCTAACTATATTACCATCTTCTATGTTCTTGTTTATATGTTGCTTATGATCGGCTAAGTATGTTGTTAGTATAGTTTCTTGCTTAGTTGCACCTTGTTGGCCGAGCCTATGTTCTAGGGTTTCTTGGTGAGCAATACTCCTTTCTATCCTTGGTCTAGAGGAGTGAGCTTGAGTTCTAGTAGCATGGGCAATACCCCTCTCTCGTTTAAGTTGAGAGGTGAGCTTGTGTTCTAGTTGCTTGAGCAACACGCTCCTCTCACCCTGGACTTGGAAGGTGAGCTTTGTGGTGGTCATGATCCTCATTTAGGGTTGCTCCTTGTGTTGCCTGATTGGTGATATGAAGCCTTGGCAAGACCCCTCTCTCTTGATAGTTGAGAAGTGAGCCATCTTCGTAATCAATTAGGTTTTTGGTGCCCTTGTGTTTAAGGTTGGTGTGATCCTGTCGAGTGATGTCTTGCCCGAGATGAGGCTGGTGGTGTTGTTGCCTGACATCCTTCTTTGGCCTAGAGCCTTGGTCGTCATGTTGTGTGGTTGTGTTGGGCGATACTCCCAGGTTCTTGATCTTTTGGGCGTTGTGTGTTCCATCTGGTTCAGTGGTAGGCGTCACCCTTGGTCTTTGCCTTGCGTGTGTCAGACAATTCCACCTTGAAGAGTAACCTGCCAGATACATGTGTAATGGCTTGGTGTCGATGGCTTGAGGCGTGGAGTTGTTAGATAGCTCTATGATGTTATGACGGGCGTCGCATTAATCCTTACCCTGTGTGTCGGCCGATAGTTTCAGGTTGGTTAGCTGAGCGCGACGTTGTATTTCCCGACACCATGATGCCTGACAGAGCGTTGCACGACAAAGTGTTGCTCGTTACACCATGCACAGCACGCATTGCACAACACTCTTGGGTCCACAAAAAGCCTGACGCGTCGTTGCCCGATGCTTGTGGTTGCAGGACACATGTTGTCCGACACCCTAGGGGTTTGGTCATCATGCGTTGGTCTATTTTCTATTATGCGTTTAGAGTTGGGCGATTGGGGACAATACCCTGCCCGATACCACCTCTGGTGAGGGTAGTGGATGCTTTTAGTGAGGGTCACGTCCCTTATAGAAAATGATATGTTAGGTGTTGTTATTTCTATCACGTTTAGTCATGATGGTGACCCTTGATAGGCTGGATGGTAATAGTTATGGTAGAGCTCATCTATGTAGCTTAACATGATTTAACATATGTATATAATCATCTTGAATCACCTGATAATGCTAAGGAAATGGTAAACATATAAGATGCTTTGCATGATGTTATGACCTATGTCTATGATCACAGGTTGAGGTATGATTGAGGAAGCTCATAATCATCAATGTTGCCCTATGTTGATAATATAACTCTCCTAATGATCCTTGATGCTTGTACATACTAACCATGCAGGTGACGCATAGCCAGGTAAAGGGCTATGAGGTATATATGTTTGAGTAACACTGCTTTGATAATTACTCTTGATGATGAGACATCATATATGATGCGTTTTGGTCTGAGGACCTAAGTGTGACTAAAGTACCTAAGTTGATGAGAATGCCTTGAGAGGCAATGGCACCATATGATGAGAAATTGAGATCCCATGGCAATGTGATGATCCTTGAGATGGATCTGGATGATTGGCAAGAGGCCAAGTGATAACATGTAATGTTGGATCCTTGAGATGGATCAGGATGATGTGTTTACAATAAAAGCATAATATTGAGTTTCATGTTGTTTATTCTTGTTATAGTTTGCATGTTATATAACTTGGTTGAATCTCGCAATCCACTTAAAATATACTAATTAATCACAGTGGAACAAATCATGTAGTTTGCCCTGGCCATAAATCCATCATCATCAGGAGCTGGTGATGGTGAAATGGGTTCTCCTGCGGGTTAACCCGTTGCACATATTGTTGAATATGCAAGGTTTCTCCTAGCCTAAAATAGAGAGGGAATTGAGTGCAGCTACGACTGTAGACTCGGGATATGTATATGAGCATGGTGAACAGGCCCATGGCTCAGTGTGATAGAGCATGAATGTGTTCATGGCTCAGAGCACAGTGAACAGGCCCTTGGCTCAGATATACTAGCGCCGTGACCTGTACCGAGGCAGGCTAGAGGAAGGGTAGCCTATGGAGCTGACCCTGTGGCCGAGGCCACTTAAGCATGAGACTGCGGTCCTACTTGTGTTGTACTCGTGCACTGACTACGAGGTGGGAGGTCATGGAGTCCGGCTCTTCCATTGACCTTGCATGGCATCGGCTTGGGTTTCGCAACCAAAGGTTGGATTTGATTGGTACGGCTCACTTCCTCAGGGCATAATATTACGTAATCCAGCCATATAGTATTTACTACTTAAGGCAAAACACGGAACATTGGTTGAGGCCTTACTTGTGTAGTTAGTCTTGCTATACCTTGCAGTTACTTATATGTTCCTCATGTTATGTAGTAAGACCTTATAAATCTTATCTTGTTAATCATGTTCCATAAGGAAATAATTGGATATGCCTTCCGTACATTTGGTAAGCTTGACGATATGAATAGCTTTACTTTATAAACTGCTCTTGTTATACCCTTTATCAGTTATCAGCGGTTGTTGCTTTATCTTTCTGACGTTTTGTAGTTTCGGCGGGGTGTTATGTTTCTCACTGGGACTGTGTGTCTCACCCCGCTGGTTTACACCCTTTTTAGGTGTTCGAGCTAGACGTGGTGGTGGTCGCGGAGTTGCAGTCGAGCAGCAAGATGAGCAGTAGAAGGCAAGAGATGGATATGTTGTTGTTTGGATGTTTTTTCGTAGAGTCTTAGAGTCATCCCTGTACTCTCTTGTCCTTAGAGGTGTTTTGATGTTGTTTCATGATGTATAGTTGTTGATGTTTTGTATATCCTACTACTGGCCGGATATGAGCCTTCATATATGTATAAACATGTGATGAACTCAGGTGATGACAGGACAAATGATATTCTAAGATGTGGACACGTATCAAGACTTGTATATGTTTATATAGCATGTTTCCTTACAGGATGAGGACCTATATGTAATAGCTTCTCAGTTATTCCGCTTTCCCGCAATCAGTTTTAATTAAACTGTGTTTTTGGTAATCTATAGTTATGGTGATTTTCGCATGTTTTCACGTAACACCTCATTGTCTATGTGATAGTGAGATGTTTTGCCTCAGTGACACTCAAACAAAATCTTAGGGGCTTCGTCCTCAGGTATACATCTTCTATATAAACCATCGGCACAATGCTTAAACAACAAAGGGTCATCCTAGTAGTAGTTGTTTAAATCAGAGAAGAATTTCCTCTTCTGATTATAAGACATATCTGGGGGAAGTTGTTTACAAGCTAGGTAATTGCAGAAGTCTGCATACCACGGCCCCTCAGGGTTGGTTGTCTGGGAAAAATAGATGGATGCATCATCATAACTATCATTGATCAGGAGTGGTTCGTCATCATCCACCCTGATCCTTGAGAGGTGGTCGGCGACCACATTTTTTGAACCTTTCTTATCCTTTATTTAATGGTTGAACTCCTGCAACAACAATGCCCAACGTAGCAACTGGGGCTTTGCGTCTTTCTTTTTCATAAGGTATTTGATGGCCCCATGGTCAGTGTGCACCACTACCTTGGAACCCATTAGGTATGACCGAAACTTGTCAAAAGAAGACACAATAGAAGCATCTCTTTTTCAGTAGTCATGTAATTCAACTGGGCTTCATCTAGGGTTTTACTTGCATAGAAGATGATTTGGTGCTTTTTGTCTTTCTTTTAGCTTAGAACAACACCAATGGAGAAGTCACTGGCGCCGCACATAAGCTCAAAGGAGGGTTCCAGTCGGGGGACTAGAGAATGGGTGCAGATACTAAACCATCCTTCAGCCTAGAGAATTCCTTCATGCACTCATCTGTGAAGTTGAACTTCACATCTTTCACCAAGAGGTTGGAAAGAGGTTTCACTATCTTCTAGAAATCTTTAATAAATTGTCGGTAACAACTGGCATGACCCAAGAAACTTTGAATACCTTTAACTGAAGTGGGCAGAGGGAGCTTGGCAATTGCCTCGAACATGAAATGACATTTCTCCCAATTCAAAGTTAGGCTTTGCTCTTCACACCTTCTCATTACAAGCAACAAGTTGTTTAAGCAGTCATCAAAGGAGCTGTTGTACATGCTGAAATCATCCATAAACACTTCCATTTTGTCTTCAAGGAGATCAGCAAAAATTGCATTCATACACCTCTAGAAGGTAGCAGGTGCAATACAAAGCCCGAAGGGCATTATCCTAAAGGCAAAAGTTCAGTAAATGTAAGTGAAAGTGGTGTTTTCTTGGTCATCGGGTTGGATAGGGATCTGGTAGAACCCTGAGTACCCGTCTAACCAAAAAAAGTAGGAATGGTGAGCCAAGCGCTCTAGAATCTGATCAATGAACAAAAGGTGAAAATGGTCCTTGCGGGTGACAGTATTTAGCTTATGATAATCGATACACATCTGCCAGCCAGTGACCATCTTGGTGGCGACCTCAACTCCATCATCTCCCTTGAACAATGTCATACCTTCCTTATTTGGAACCACTTGGATTGGGCTTACCCACGTACTATCGCTAGTAGCATAGATAATTTTGGCATCTCGGAGCTTTATCACTTCCTTACTAACAACTTCTCAGAGCTTCCCATTCAGCTTTCTCTATGGCTGGGCATATGGCCTGGAGTCCTCCTCTAGATGAATTCTGTGCATGCACACAGTGGGACTTATCCCCTTTATGTCTCTGATTGAGTACCCTAGGCATTTCCTCCGCATCCTCAACTCTTCAAGCAACTTATCTTTTTGCCCATCAGTCAACTCTGAGTTGATTATTATCGGATTCATCTTCCCTTCATCTAAAAAATGGTATTCTAGGCCTCTTGGCAAAACTTTCAGTTCAGGCGGGACTTCTTTTTCTTGTTCACTGGATGGGTCTTTTCGGAGAGCAGCATACATAACTATTTCCACAGGGTCATCATCTTCAGACGTACCTTCACCATCTAGAAGGTCTAGCAGTTCTTTGACTTCTGGGTCTTTGACCTCTTGTGCTTCACCAGATAAGGCACACATAAGAAGATCTACCATGGCCTTCTCCTTCTATACTTCATCGCATAGCTGCTGGTAGCTTTCAACAAAATAAGAAGATTCAAAGAATGTGGGGTCCGTCACACAATCTCTGATGTTGAATTTGATATGGTCTCTTCCAACCCAGATCGTAATCATACCTGCCTCCACGTCAATGAGGGACCGATCGGTAGCTAGGAAAGGCCGCCCAAAGATGATGGGGAAGTTGGGATCTTCTATGGTGTCGATCAGAACTATATCACATGGAATAAAGAATCACCCTACTCGAACGGGCATGTCCTCGACAACTCCTACCGGCATGGTAAAGGTATGATCGGCTAGCTGGATCGTCATATTGGTTCTCACCATGTCGGTGAGCCCAATCCTTTTGGCAAGGGATAGAGGCATCAGAATGATGCTTGCTCCCAAGTCAGCCAGACCTTTATGAGTTACATTATCTCCAACTTGAAAGGGGATCACAAAGGCCCCATGATCTCTCTTCTTGGATGGCATAGTTGCAACGGAGAAGGAACTGGACATCTGTGTCAGTTTCACTGTCTCTACATCCTCACCTCTCTTCTTCCTTGATATTAGATCCTTTAAAAACTTGGCATAGGTTGGCATCTCTTCAATGGCATCCAGAAAAGGGATGTCAAGGTGTAGTTTCTATATTGCGGCCAGAAATTTCTCATATCTCTTCTTTAGCTAGACTTTAACCAGCTTATGGGGGAATGGTATGTGGGGTGCGTACTTGTCCGGACGCTCTTCAAAAGAGACGTCATTGACCTTGGCTTTAGTTACTTTCTCTAACTTTAGTAGAACTTCTTCCTCTTTCTCTGGGTTGACTTCTTCGACAGGATCTGTTGCTGACGTTACTAACTTCTCAACGGCTAGTGAAACTATCATTCCTGACCTCAAAATGGCCATTTTCACAGTCTCATGTCATCTTGGATTGGCTTCAGTGTTACAGGGGAAACACCCTACTTGATGGTTGATAGTTTGGGTGAGGCTTTCTAGTTGTTGATCGATCTGTTTATTGTGCTATTGAAGCTCCCCTATCTAGGTAGAAAATCCTCCCATTTGTTGTTGCATTAGTTTCAGCAGGGCCGCGTCATCCACATAACTCTTATGCATCTTCTCATTGAGGTCATTTTGCCTTTTTTTTGCAAAGGACATCAATTCCGTCATCATAGACGGTCTTTGCTGTTGATTTGGCTGAAAAGTCCACTGCTGCTGGAACCTCATCTGGCGTTGCTAATTTGATGGTCCCCTAGAGGGATTTCCTCCCACCAGTTGGTGGGAGTTCTCAGCAGCACTGGTGTTCCCATAAGAGAAACCAAGATGGTCAAGTCTTTGGTATTGTACATAACTCACATTCTCTGTACTGGTTTCATCAAAATCTTCTTGAACGACTGTGTGTAGACAGTACTCAGACACGTGGTCTAACTCTCCACATGTGACACAGCTTCTTATGAATTCCTGTCGAACTTTTCCTTTATATCCTTGCTGCTTGAGGGTCTAGACATCTATCACTATCTTATCTAGCTTATCTACGAGGGCTTCCATTACCTTACACTCCCCCCGGGGTGGTGTGGCTAGTCGACTCCCGGTCATAATCACCATCTTGTTGATTTGTGGCCATGTTTTCAATGATTTACCCGGCCCTTTGAGCACTAAGTCCCAAGAAGTCGCTACCAGCTACATTGTTCAAGGAATTCCTCTCTTTGGGACACACCCCATTGTAAAATGTGGTGATCAACTTGGGTTTGGGAAAACCATGATGTGGGCATTCGCGCTGGTAGCTCTGAAACCTTTCCCAAGTTTCATGAAGATTTTCCAAGGGCTTTTGAGAATACCTCATAATCTTGTTCTGACATTTGATTGTCCTTTAAATAGGAAATAACTTAGAGATAAAAGCATTAGCAAGATACTCCTAGTCGGGAAGACTTCCATCTTGAAGACTGGTGTACCATTCCAATGAATTATCCCTCAGCGAGAAGGGGAAGTACTGGATGTGGATATGTGTTAACGAAACCCTATTAATCTTGAAAGTGTTGCACGTACTCTTGAACGTCATCAGATGGTTGTATAGGTTCTCCTCGATGGTGTTCCCACCAAACCTATTATGTTGGAGAAGCTGAAGGAAAGAAGGCTTCAACTCAAAGTTGGTGAGGTTGAGGGTTGCGTAACAACGTGATTCCTTTCCTCATTTGCCTGAACTTGGACAAATGAGCGTAGAGAGTGGGCTTCGAGAGTTTGGTTAGCCATTACATACTAGAGGCAAGGATGACCTAGCGAAAGGAAGAGAAATACCTAGAAAGGAAGAAAGACGAAAAAGTATTAGCATGTTATATAAATTATGTGCAGTAAATATTATGTGCAGTAAATATTTGCAGTGTTATATGCATATGTATAGGGTTTTTGGAAAAGAAAAAGCAAAACTCGAGTTCATAGAATGGTTTTCATTGCCTATCCCTGACAACGGTGCCAAAAAGTTGACGAGCCTTAAATGTGGGTCCAAAAAAGGAGTCATGTCTAGGTTATCAGACTTTAGAAATTTATAATACCCGAATGTTTAAGACACCTACAACTAGCACAAGGTCAAAGTAGTTCGGGGTCAAACACGGGGATAGGAAGAACGACGCTTCGGAACTTGAGTTTCACTTGTCTGAGCACATCAAATAGAGGTTTTTCTGTAATAAGAAAGCACCATAAAGAAATCAAACTAAAAGACTATCTCCAACTGGAGTTACTAGAAAGATTATAGTTTTAGGGTTTAGCAATTTTTATAGAGGTTTTGTATATCAGAAACTGAGGAGATAAAAATGTCGTAGAGGTAAAGCATGAAGGATGAAAACTTAGACATAACAAGCGGTAGCGAAAGGCATCCAATATTCTCTTCTCTCAAAGTGAATGTCTCTAACCATGCACCAATTCCCTCTCTCGAGAGTAGTGGACATGGGTTAGAGTGGAAAGGAAAGTCAGGGCAGCCCTGATCCTGGGTACTCTCGTACACCCGGATTACACCAAACTCTAGAGTTGCGATGGCCCCCTCTCAAGGGCATCAAAATGGGAAACACGATTCGAAAGCTAGTTAAAAGCACAATCTAAAAGAAGAGACTAGAGTTCAGATGCTATAAAGAAATCATCCAACAAAAAGGAACCATACACAGAACAACATGAGATAAACTCCAAATATTCCAATAAGCATATATATATGATGAAGTTTTAGTTATAATGTATAAGTAAAAGAAAGTAAAATGTTGAAAAAGAAGGAAGATAGGTATCAGCCTCCTTGATTTAGGAGGTCAAAATACAATAGTGGACCACTAAGGTTTCCCTAACCCGGTACCGGGCATGAGCTCTGTCTGATACACCTATTTCGGGCCCTTGAATGTGTCAGGTTTTGAGAAGCAACGGCTGGGGGCGTATCGGGAAGGACACCCTACACGATATGGTCGTGTCGGCTTTCCAGCCATGTTGTGCGACACGCCGTGATAGTTGGTCTGTATCGGGTTCAGTATCGTGTTGGGTTAGGAATCACTTAGGCTCTCGAGTTCCTTGTATCGAGTGTAGAAGGGCGAGCCATCTCGAGTTGAGACCCATCTAGGAACCTGGCACATTGGGGTGGCCTTCTTAGTCATATCGTACTGCTGCAGCTATCGGGACGAGTTCTAAGTGAACTCCTCTCATCCCTCTCAGGTTGGGAGTGTGCTCACCTAGTATTGCCCGACACACCGGGGAACTCGACACACTAGCTCGTCTTCTAAAGTTATCTCTCATTGGGTTCTGACCCATCCCATCGAGGTCCTATAGTAGCTATTTTTAGGCAGCAGCTGGGAGGGGTTGTGGCCCTTGTTTGGCCACGTGTCCTTTTCTTGCCTCATCTTTCTGGCTTTGGGGGGAAGGCTGATATGCCCGTTACTCAGTGCGACTGATAGGGGCTGATGTGTTCCGGGTTGCGAGCAGGTCGCGGTTGGTCGTTATCAGGTAAAGGTCATGTCGGGCTGCTGCACTGATACGAGACCTTATCACACGGTAGACTCTATCAAGGTGATGGGTCATGGCAGGCAAGGCTTTGTGTTGGGTAAGAGCCATATCGCCCGTCAGTACCTCCTTGCGCGGCACACACGTGTCAGGTTGTTTTCATGATGGGCAGTGACCACAATGCATATTGGGCGTGTCGTTTTGCCAGAAAGGGGTCGGGGTAGTTTGGTTGCTCGTGGATGGGCCGGGACGAGCCCAGTTAGCGTTTTATGGGCGGAAATATGAGGAAAACACTGTAAAAGATAGAAAATATTGTTAGGATCATAGTGTGGGTTATTTCTGTACAAATAATAAGATAAAATAGAGAGGAAGACATGTTCAGAGGCAGTTTTGAAGATGAAACGTAGGATTTAACAACCATAAAATGGGTGTTATCAGTATCTTGATGAGAAGATAAGCCAGTTTGAGAGGATTCAACAAGGATCCATGACGATCAATGAGTATGAAGCAAGGTTTATGGAACTGTTAGGTTCTATCCTTACATGATTGCAACAGAGAACGAGAGGATTTTTCATTTTGAGAAGGGATTAACTGCTGACTTGTCTACCCTAGCTACTACTGTGGAGAACTGAGAGAGGTTTGTCATGTTTGTGGAGTCTGTTCATAGGATAAAGGGGTCTATGAAATAGAAGAGAGAGGCAAGAACCAAGAAGAGGTCTGTATAGTCTCAAGGGCAGTCATCAGGTGGCTTTGAGAAGTCGAGGTTTTCTACATCGTCAATTTCACAGAGGTTTAGTGCTTCGACATAGTGTCACCAAGAAAGGGAAGAGGTCGTAGTTTTCAGCTCACAAGAGCCCAGTGTGTTGTATCAACATTGGTGATAGGGACATCTAGGCCACAATATGGAAACTGAGCTTGCCACAAGTATGGATATATTGGACATCTGAGGTGAAAATGTCCAAAGAGGGGCAAAGAACTGACACAACAATTGTGGTAGAGTCAGCAGGACTCATAGAAATAGTAGAATAGTGGCACAGGAGGGCAAGTGTGTGGCCAAGCATCACAAACTAGATCGTCTGCTCAGGGAAATAGAGGATGGGGATGAAAACATGAAATGTCTAGATCCTACGCTATGAGTCAGCCGGAGGCGGCAGTTAACCCGTGACTGGTGACAAGTCAGATGGAGTTATTTCATTCTGATTTGTCTTCTTCTTTCTTTATATCAATTTTGGTTGATATGGGTGCTACACACTCTTTTATCACACATGAAGTGTTTAGTAGTTTCTCTTTTTCTATTAGTCATAAGAAGAATAGTTTGTTTCTAGAAACCCCGTTGGTTGGTTCTACGGTGTTTCAAAATTTATGCCCTTCCTGTGTTCTCTCTTTTTTGGGGTACAACATTCAAGTGGATCTCATACCACTTAACATGCATGGATTCGATGTGATTCTTGGAATGGATACCTTGGAGAAGTATAGAGTGGTCTTGGATTGTAGTTCCAAGAAAATGACATTTGTACATGGTAGTCAGACTTGGATCTTCCAAGGATATAGGAAGATTCTTCTGACGTGTCCTGTATCATCTCAGGATGCAAGGAAGCTTTTGAGACAAGGTTGTGAGGCATTTTTAGCACACGTGATGGACAATGAGCCAAGGAGTCCTAGTATTCAGGGGGTGCTGGTGGTTAGGGATTTTGAAGATGTGTTTCTTGGGAAGTTTCCAGGTGTTCCCCCACCCTGTGAGATTGATTTTGGAATCAATCTGGTCCCAAAAATGCAATCGATAGCTCAAACACTGTATAGGATGGTACCAATAGAGATGGCAGAGTTGAAGAGACATTTGTAAGAAATTCTTGACAAAGGTTTCATCAGGCCAAGTGTGTCACTGTGAGGTGCTCCAGTGTTGTTCGTGAAGAAGAAGTATGGGTCTATGAGGTTGTGCACAAATTACATGCAGTTGAACAAGGTCACGATAAAGAACAAGTATCCCTTGTCGAGGATAGATGATCTATTTTACCAGTTGTGTGGTGCAAAGGTGTTCTCAAAGATAGATCTAAGATTAGGATATCATCAGTTGAGGATCAAGGAGGATGACACACCAAAGTCAGCTTTTAGGATGGGGTATGGTTACTATGAGTTTGTGGTTATGTCGTTTGGACTGAGTAATGCACCAACATCATTCATGGATTTGATGAACATGGTGTTTTGACCATTCCTTGATCAGTTCATGGTGTCTTTATAGATGACATCTTGATATATAGTTGTGATAGTCAACAACATGAACGATATATTCGTCAGGCACTGATAGTGTTGAGACATCACCAGCTTTATGCTAAGTTTAGAAATTGTGAGTTCTGGTTGAGGGAGGCAGCTTTCTTGGGGCATATATCTACTGAAGGAGTGATAATGGATCCAAAAAAGGTAGAGTCTGTGACAGAGTGGGAATAGCCAAAGACACTGATCGAAGTATGCAGTTTTCTAGGTCTGGTAGGCTATTATCGGAGGTTCATTAAGTACTTTAGCGCTATCGCCCTACCCTTAACAAAGTTGACAAGGAAGGATGTGTCGTTCATTTGCGATGATGGATGTCAACATGCTTTTTAGACATTAAAGGCGAAGTTCACAAGTATACTGATTCTGGTCTTTCCTGATCAAGGAAAAGGGTACATCGTCTTTTGTGATGCATCAAATAATGGTTTGGGATGCGTGTTGATGTAGGACAAGCAAGTGGTTCTTTTGCTTCTCGACAACTTAAGAAACACGAGGAGAATTACTTGACTGATGATTTGGAGTTAGCTTTAGTGGTTCATACTTTGAAGATATGGAGGCACTACCTGTATGGGGAGAAGCGTCAAATCTTCGCAAATCATAAGAACTTGAAGTACATCTTTTCACAGTAGGAGTTGAATATGAGATAGTGTCGTTGGATGGAGTTAATTAAAGACTATGACTACATGATTAATTATCATCTGGGAAAGGCGAATGTTTTAGCAGACACATTGAGCAAGAAGTCATCATCTTCATCCATGGATAAAGGTCATTTGAGTTCTTTGATGTGCCACAAGCGAGACATGTTGGTCTCCTTGCGTCAGATGAATGTCAAGTTGGAAGTCTCCTTGTTAGACGATTTGTTGGCACAACTACAGGTGAAGCCTACAGTAAGATAGCAGATCAGATAAGCTCAATAGATAGATATTGTTATACAGTAGATCAGATCAGAGTTTGATAGTGAAAAGCGTGATGGTTTCCATGAGCTGAATGATGGGACAATATGTTATCATAACAGGATAGTGGTTCCTGATGCTGATAACTTGAGGAAGATAGTACTGGAAGAGGCTCATTCATCTATTTACTCTATGCATCCAGGTAGTACCAAGATGTACCACAATCTGAAGGATACGTATTGGTGACCAGGCTTGAAGAAAGATGTAGTTGAGTTTGTTGCAAGATGTGTAGTATGTCAACAAGTCAAAGCAGAGCATTAGAGTTGAATAAGCTTAATTATCATAATTTAATTATTATAACCCTAATATCACCTTTTTATATGCTTTTAAATCATTAGAAAAGCTTAAGTTTCAAATTTGGTCCAATTTGGACACTATTTGAGCAAGTTCTACAATTTTATGCACATTTTGGACTTTTCTACAATTTACCCAATCGAGAAGTTTTCTTTGCAATTTATCACTTGAATTATGTTTCTTAGATATTCTCTCATCATTACTTATCTTGTTGAGCCATGGGGAACCAATTTAATCCTTGGTTCGAAGGTGTTTTCTCCAAGGGTATTTTAGGGTTTACCCCTTCATGGATGAGCTACCTTTAGTAGCTATCAACTAATGAATGATTTGTTTTTCTTGGAAATTCAAGAAACGAGGGATAAGCATGTCTCTATGGATGGTGGGGGATCTACTTTCGTGTGTGCTTGTATATTATTAATAGTTTATGTTCATGGACACTTGGAAAAATACTAGAACTTCAGCCTTTTCTTTTTCTTTATCTTAAAGTGTCATATACTTATCCCTAAGCACCAAAATGAGCCATTTTCTCTCCACTACTTCCCTCCTTCTACAAACCTCATCCTCCCTCTATTTTACTGTGAATTTCCTATCCAAGTAAGAAGAAAGGGGGGATTTTCTTGGAAAAAGAATCTAGGGTTGCAATTGACTTCCTTTTAGGGTTTAAAAAAGCTTCCTTCTAGTGATCTTAACCTAAAAGAGTAAGAATCCCCTTCTTTACTCCATTTATTTCTTTCTTATCCTTCCTCATATCTTTCTCCAGGTTGAAACCTAGCTTTTCCATGGTAGAAATTGCTCTAAAGCTCTAAAACCCTACCTTTCTTGCTCCTTATGCTTAGGGTCTGCTCATTTGATGAAGAAAGGTGCTAGATGGACGAGTTCATAGCTTATGATTGGATTTTCTTCCCTACCTGCTCGATTTTTCTTGTGTTTGGGGTTTCATATTCTCGTTAAAGGCAATTTTTATAACTTTCTCCACATTTATTTCTTACCATAAGCTTGCTAGCTCATGTTCTTACTTGAAAATGATGATTCATGCACTAAAAAGCTATGCTTGACTTGGATTTTGATTTTTATAATGTTCCCTATTCTGATTTCAGTTCTAGATGAACCTGTGATCATTTGTATGTTATTCCTAAGGTATAATATGACTTGGATCAAGTTGGTTTGAAAACCTATGGTGCTAAGCACCTAATAACCAATGGTCAATTTTAAGGTTTTAAGCTAATTTCTTATATAAACCCATGACCTGATGATGGTACCATTGCAACAACCCTATGGTGTTCTCTTCAAGACAACTGATTGTAACATCCCTTACCCGGGTTATGATTCAACCCTATGTCTTTTTCTTAATAAAAGTAATTACATGCTTGCTCTTATCTTTTGAAAAGTAATTAAGGCTCAAGAGGAACTTATATTTCAATTTTAGTCCATTTTGAATAATGTTGAAAGTAATGTTTTACTTGCTTTGGACTAAAGTGAAAATTACCCAAGTTGAGGGGTTAAACTGCAAATGTTACATGATAATATGTTCCTCATGTGTTGAAGCATCATGGGAATGAAGATGATGCAGATGGTAAGGCTAGTGAAAGCCTGAGTACCAAGAAAGAGCTGATAAAGCAATGTTTGTGCATTAAAACCTAGTTTTGGTGTAATATGCAATTTATCCAAAACCTAGGGTTCAATATGCAAATTACCACATAAAAAAGGTCCCTAATATTTCTTGACATCATGCAGAGTAAAGATAATGAGAGGGGCGTCTCATTTGTATCTCTTTGAAGGAGAGAGAAACTTGATATTAAAATAATCAAGATTTAAGCATAATGGAAATATTAGTTCAAATTAATACAAAAATAAATAAAATAATTGAAGGGACTTCAACCAAATATAAAATGGTTGGATTCCGATGTGTGTGGTCGTCCTTGAGCTTTTTAAGGACCACGAAATATCCCAAGGAGGTGAAAACTCCACTCACCTTATTATATGAAAAAGAATTTCCACTCAAATATGGATATTATTATTATAAGGGTTAAGGTGCTTAATTTCTTTTCCCTTAATTGATGGATAATGGAAGGGAGCTCAGTGGGGATAGAGTTTCCTTTGCATGCAAGAAACCAAGGGGGCAGTGGTGGCAACAATTTTGGAATTAAAAGATTTTTATATAACATTTTCTCTCTCATTGATTTTCTTATAAAAGAGCCTTTACCACTCAAACCAAGGACTTTTTTTGGAATCCTTTCTTCTCCTTGATTGCAAAATTGACCAAAGGAGCTAGGAACAGCAGGATGGACGCCCCCAACCTATTGGTAATTCCTTGACCTTTGTTCTTCTTGATTTCATGGTGGAAATCATAAAACAATGCATAATTCCTTCATTTCTTCACTCCATCTTCAACCCTAGTTGATCCTTTCACTCCAAAAGCTTGAGAACGGACCTTGGGAGGTTTCTAGAGCTTCATCCACCATTGGAGACATGGAGCTTGAATCTTTGAAGATTAATTGAAAGTGGGTTATATAACTTGAACCCTTAATCATTGTCATTGAAATCGATTTCTCATTTCAATTGATTTAATTGTTATTCTTGCAATAGCTTTGTTTGATTGATGGAATTGCCATGGAAATGGCAGTAGTTTTCGTGAGTCTAAAGTTTGAAGATGATAACTTGTTCATAAGAACACACCTCAACCAAAGAACAATGGCAAATGGTCTTGGAACTTTGTTCCAAACGGTTTCACCAAACCGTTTGAGACCAAACGGTTTGCAAACCGTTTGGTGACTTGGACTCCAAACTGAATGAGAGGGTTGACTGTTTGGTTTAGTTGACCATTTGAGGTCTGAACCTAATTACATGTTGGATGATGATCCAATGGATCCAATTGATCATTTTCATGGGTGTACAATCCTTCAATTGGAAACCCTAATCAAGTTGATTGAAGAATCCTTGATTGGTCCTAATGATTTCAAGACAACTTGGGTCAAATGGTCTTGAGACCGTTTGAGCCCAAACGGTCTTAAAACCATTTGGGACCAAACAGTTTCAAAACTGTTTGGTGGGTTAGTGGTTGATCCTTGATTGTTGTATAATGATCTAATGGTGTTGATTGATGAATCCATCAATTACATAATCAATAGTCAATTCAACCGAGCAATTGCATTTGATTGGATTGATGAATGAACTAAAGAGCCCTTGCGGTTTTGGGACTGATTTGGCCCAAATGGTCTTGAGACCATTTGAGACCAAACGGTCTTGAAACCATTTGGGGGAAAATGGTTTCAAAACCGTTTGGTGTCAAACGGTTTCAAAACCGTTTGGTGTTAAACGGTTTTAAAAAAATTGTTTGGTGATGAAACCTCAAAACTGAATGGAGATAATTTGTGATTCAATCATTTGGACATTGAAGGTAATGATTGTTCCAATAATCCAATGATTTTTAGTAATAGTAATCAATGAAGGTACAAAGGTAGAAACCCTAATAGTACCCAAGTGATTAGTGCCAATTAAGGGATGAACCCTAATTGCTTATAAAAACAATATTTTAGTACACTATGTCAATCATAGTTGTATGTACTTGAATGAAGGGTTGATATGACCTAATTAAGTTAAGAGGATGAAAGAATGGAATTCATACATTAGTATGATTCATGTGATGATTAAGGGTATGATTCTTAAGTAAAGAGATCATGAAACCCTAATCATGAGTATAAACCCTAATTGACAAGGTTATTGAACGCTAACCCTGATTGAGGGCAATTATAATTGAAACCCTAATCCAGGGTATGGATGTAACCCTAATCTAGGGTGTTGATATGTGCAAAACTAATTTAGGGTAATGTAATGAAAAACCCTAATTGGGATGCATAATAAACCCTGATTATGGGTACTTGAATGTAAAACCCTAATTGGGATGAATAGTAAACCCTAATTGTGGTTTATTGAATGTAGACCCTAATTCAGGGAAAATTTATGTGAAACCCTAACTAAAAATGGTTTCATGAGAAACCCTGATGTTTGATGTGATGTGAAGCTCAAATCCAGGGTAATACTATAGAATGCTTTATGAAGACCTAATATGAGAAATATGGTGATAAACCATAACCTTGATGTGGTTAATATGATGAATGTCCTCAAAATACATGAAATGGGAAACCCTAACCCTGATAAGGGAACAGTGGTGTTACCCTTGAAAAGTGAATTCATACTTGTTTTATATGGTACTGATATGCAATTGATATTACTGTTATCATTTGTGTTGACCATGTACATATTTTGAAATGATGATCATAGTCAGGTATGAACTATGATGTTCAATTCACTATTGTGATTGGGCCTTGTGTGCCATAATATACCTTGCTTCCTTGTAAGAGGTAACAAGAGAGTTAATGGGCCTCATGTACCATGAGTGATGCTTGTAATATCAAGTTTCATGTTTGCCATAGTCAGATGACCTGAAGGTGATAGTTACCTGGAAAAGTGGTAACAATGCTCAATGATGAACCAAGGGTTTAAATACCCATAACCATATGATTATGGTGATGAGATTGTGAAGGGATGATAATTCCTAGTATTGAAAATTGGAACTGAGTTCCCAATATCTTTTAAGACTGATAAGTAACTTATGCAAATAGTACATGTCTCTTTATAGCATTGTTAAAATAAGTCATGGTTGAGAACTTGGTTGATGCTAAAAGAATATGAAAATGTATTTAATTAATTAAGTGAAATCTATTCATGCAGTGCTCTGACCATATATCCATCATCGTCAGAAGTTGGTGACGGTGAAACAGTTTTTCCTATGGGAATTCCTCGAATGCGCATATTCTGAATATGTGGGGGTAAATGAGCAAAAATATCCTTACATCTTTGTGAAAAGATTGAGGCAAGGTAAACATTAAACCTCTCAATCCATCATTTGTCGGGATGGATGTATCACAATTATCCCGATGGTTGGGATGGACATATCATTAATCTCCCAATGTTATTTAATGTCGGGTCGACGGAGGTAAACATTAAATCTCTCGATTGTCGATGAGAGTACAGTTGACGCTGTAACTCTATAGTTAGTATACCCTAGAATTCTATTTTGAGCAGTTAACTTAGTTTTTCTTGTGGTCCCGTACTGACCGGGATGTGGGAGGTCATGGGAATCCGGCTCTTCCATCGACCTATTTATGGTACCGATTTTGATTTTAGAAATGGTCGGTTGGAGTATGAGCGGTATACCTCATCTCCTCAGAGCTTAAATATGTTTGTAAAATGTAATCAGCCGTGTAGCAGATTTGCATAAGATTGAAATACGGGAATCACTGGTTGATGATATACTGCCTAGCATGTCCTTGATGCATAAAGGTTATTTATGTTGTTAAATTCTTTATTGAAAATCAGACATGTTTCTTATCAAGTTATAGTTGAAATACTTACATAAGAATGTTTCTCTATTTTGTTTAGATGTTGAATTATCTGTTGTTAAGTTTATGATTCCACTGCTCAGTTTATTTCTATTAAACTGCAATAATAATGTTACGACAGAGAGTTATATCTCTCGCTGGGGCAATTTTATAATTGTCTCACCCCCATGGGATCCAATGTTTTTAGGTAAACGCAGACAAGAAGGCAGAAACCCTTCTGCAGGAGAAGAGCACCAGCAGTCTCAAGGACAGCAATGATCCATCAGGTGGAGACATTAGGTGTCTCGTTTTGTATAGTTAGTCCTATAGTCGTCTCTGTACTCTCGGGTCCTATGAGTTAGTGTTTTAATACTTCGATCTGAGATTTTTGGCTTCAAGCCTCGAGGTTTTTATACTACCTGTGTACAGTTGAGATAGAGTAGTGAGTGCATGTATGCCTCGAGAAGCAGTGATACATTATATGTATATATGTGAACTAGAATGTAATGTTTACTTTGGTTCTGAATGAAAGAGTTTTCCTATGAATGGATCTCTTGATAAATGATTTTAATTTTTAATGATTTTCAGTAACCCGCTGCTAATAATACGCTTCCGCATTAGTTAATCTTGTTTTTGTGAATCGTATGCCGCACTAATGGTTGGGATCGAAGTTGTCAGATGATGGTGACAACCTATGGTCACCCCTTAGGTCAGGTTTTGGATCAATTAGAAGTTTAATGATCAACCATTAAGTACCCTACTGATGTTATCAATCAATGATGACATTAGCTTAATATTCGATGATGATTAATGAATATAATGTTGATCTAACAACCTATGGAAACTTAATGGTCACTATTGATTGTGGATCAGGTCTCCACAACCTATGGTGAGTTAAGATGGTAGTTGTAGCATCAATCAAGCCTTAGACCAATGGTTTCTTGGGTCACTTGATGCAATGGTCGGGCCTATATTGTAATTGATGGTTTTAACATATGAACTTGACCCAATGGTCAAGATCTAATATTTATTCCTCTAATAAAGTAGAATGATGGATAATGTAATATGTAGGTCCTAATAATGTGATTTAGATGATTTCATTTATATGATCAACTTAAGGAGCTTACTTGTTGACAATGGATGGCATGTTTTGAATGAACAGTTGATTGTGGGTTTTACCCTAGTCTCAATGGAAATTTTTGTGTTGTTAATCAAGGTTGTCTCAGGTTAAATGGTGACTCTTTCTAGATAAAAATCTAGGACTAAATATGTGGTTTATCCAAGGTGTTTACTTATATAAACAATCAATGGTCTTACATTTTAAACATCCAATGGTTCTGGGTGACATTGTGGTATGGTGATATGGGTTGAATGATGATGGAACAAATGGAGGGTTACCCTTAATAAGGTAGTCTTACCTATTCACTCATATGAATATAAGGGATCATAACCATATTTTGTTGATATGTAACCCTAATGAGTTATAGCTTGTTATACCTAACTTTAATATAACTAAATGATGGTAATTGGGTATGAATAGTCCATGAATGATTAATACAATCATGGAGTACTCTCTTACTATTGTTGAAACCTTAGTATGCTATAACTCAATGGTTACATCTTGATTTATGTGTGGATTCATACTTGAGAATAGTATGGAATGTGATGATGATGCTTCAATTTATGCATCCATGATCCAATGGGGATGGTGTGAGTTAGGGTTTGGGTATAAGTGTTGATTCGTTACATTAATATAATTTATCTTGTTGAACCTAACTCTAATATAAATAGATAAAGATGAGTATTCATGTTTAACATTCTTATATGATGGAATGATGGTGAAATAACCTCCTTAATATGATCATAACCTTAATATGTTAATTGGTGGTTATCATAGACACATGATTGATACTTTCATATGCTAAACATGTGCATTATGAATATGATAAGGGTTAATCATATCTAGATTCCTTGCATGCTAATTTAATAAAGGAATGTTCTTAATGTTAATATAACCCTACTATGATTGTTTATGAATATCTCCTAGCTCATTAATGCAATATTGTGTTGATCCGATGTATTACATATAAGTGATGTTGTTGAGCCTTGTTATTAAGAATGCAAAGATAATGATGATCTTGCAGGGAATAGTATGATGGTATTATTGACCTTTGGGCATGGTTGAGCCCTGAATGAGGTGTAATCCTCTCGTGTTGACAAGGGTTGATACCTTGTGATATTGTGAAAAGGATTTATATCATGTGATAATATGATGGTCTTAATGACCATTGGGAATGGCTGAGTCGTGTATGAGGTGTAATCCTCATGTTTATAAGGGTTGATACCCTGTGATATTGTGAAAAGGATTAATATCATGTGAATTGTTCAAGAAAGCGATATGTGGTGTACGGGCGGAGGGGGTACTGCATAGAGTATAGGTGGTATGCGGGGGTATATACGAGAGTATATGCGGTTTTGGATTTTTTTTTCTTTCAACAAACTAATTATATATAAAATGATATATCGAGATCATAAATAAAAATATAGATATATACATAAGGCACTAATATATATTTACATATAAACATACATATATGGTTGTATGATATGCCTATATGTATATATGTCTATATATGGAATGTGTTTGTAATATATGTACAAATCTAAAAATGTATGTATATCAATGTACGAATGTCTGTAAATTTGAATAAATCAAAATGTATACATACATGCCCAAATTTGTTTTTGTATATGTATGTATACATATGAAAATGTCAATATGTATTCATATAAATGTACAAATGTGTGAGGAAATCATTGTATGTATTACAATGTATACATGTAAATAAATGACTATATATTCAAATTTTAATATGTAATGAAAATTATGTATATGTATGCACAAATGTATGAAATGTGTGGACATCAATTGTGGGCTTTTCAAAAAGTGGAGTTTAATCGGCTGCTTAATCGACCAATCAGGAGTATATGCGGCCCATGACCATTTAATGGACCGATTAGCAATATGCGATGCGGTAGGGTTACCGAATAGGCATAAGAAGAAGTATATGCGGTCGTACAAGTTGATTTCCCGAACAGTGATCATGTGATAGCATGATGGTCTTAATGACCTTTGGGCATGGTCGAGCCCTGAATGAGGTGTAATCCTCTTGTGTTGATAAGGGTTGATACCATGTGATATTATGAAAAGGATTTATATCTTGTGATAGTATGATGACTAGTGTGGTCTCATGAATGGAAAGTGAATAGTACCATGTGATGATGAGATGAGAAATTATGTTCCACACATTTTATATCTTTTAAAAGTTGTGATATTTATATGCTTGCTAGAAGGGAATTACAGTTTGTATGTCCACTTGTTTGATGTAGCCTTAATTCACCCAATTGACATAACTAATCAAGTGCAACTATAATCATGTAGTGCCCTGTGCCGTAGATCCATCTTCAGTGTCAGAACTTGCTGGATGGTGAAATGAGTATTCCTAAGGGAAACTCGAAGCACATACTGTTGAGTATGTGGGGGTGTAAGGTTGAGGATATATCATTATCATTCACAATGCATATAGTGGAGGTTGGCTATGGTCATGCCTCACATATATGATGTGATTAAGAAGGGATACGACTGTGTCTCGGTGATTATAACATGATGTGATTAGAGGACAACTGTGGTTGTACCTCAGTGATTGGGTTTTAAATACCCTAGATGCTAGTGCCATGACCTGCACTAAGGTGGGATAGTTACATAAATATATGTCATTGTGGTGGCATCTTTGACTGATATGTCATTGCCTTTTACTCATACTGACTGAGGGGAAGAGATCTTAGAATACCGATACTCCTAGATCTTGTACAGAACCGAATAGCCCTTCGTGGGGTCTGTTGGACTTTGAATGGTATGATTCAAATTCCCCAGGGTGTAATGAAAGATGTAAGATAGCCATCTATCATATCTGTTTAGGGTTATACACAATGCTTTATATTGGTTGATAACCCTTGTTTACTTTCATTTTACTAAGATCATGTATAGTACAATAAGAGATAGTAGATATGCTTATGTTGTAGTTATGCTCATATTGTAAACATGCATATGTTGTCAAATATACTGACATTGATGGTTAAGATGTTGTTTCTAGCTATGTTTAATATTGCTAGCCATGCCTACGTAATTAGAAATGCTTAAACTGCTAATCATGCCTATGTAGTTCATTGTGTTATGATCTTAGTTCTATTTATGATATAGATCTATTCCCTTTATTTGAGAAGCCAATATTGATAGCCATGCTATGTTACTAGACATATTCATGATGTCAGGGATGCTTATGCTACTAGATTGCTTGTGTTATTAGCAAGGAATATGATTATAGATAGATTAATGATAATGATTGTTATTAGATGCAATTTGATGATATTTGAGTCGATATCTATCCAAAGAAATGGATTTATTTGTTATCTATATATGCATTGATGATCATACTTATTACTAAGATTAATTGCTTAATCTATTTAGCATACTTAAACTGTTCAAATTATTCAATTGATTATTATATACTCCAATAGCTTAGTTATCTACTATTTAAAATGTTGTTATCAATAAGTGTTGTTGGAGGTTATATCTCTTGCTGGGACTAGGTCTCACCCTTGTGGTTCGTCACATCTTTTTAGGTAATTGGAAGTGATGAAAACAAACTTGTGGCAGCAAAGAGGAGCTATAGTAATGAATGTTTAAGAAAGTTCATTAGATGTCTAGTCTATCCTAGAGTCATCCCTGTACTCTCAAGTCTGGGCAGGAAAAGTTTGTATATGGTGTTTCAAACAAATCAAACTTGTGCTAGCATGTTAATGCTTGTTTGTGTGGCATATATGAATATTGATCTCTTGTGTATATATGTTGTGGCTAAGGAGATAGAACAATTTGTATCAAATTCTTGGCATAGTATGGATACAAGAAAGATGTTGGGATCTTATTTAAACATTTCTGAACGGGTGTTGATGTTGAAATTAGTTTTAATTTACCCATATTTTTGGGAATGTGAATAATTAGTGATTGATTGTGTTTTAAGTTTTGAGTAATCTTGTTTAGTGTAACAGGTTCTCACACAAAATCCCTGTTAGGGGTTTATGGTTTGTAAGGACCCTGACCCACATTTTGGGATAACCCTATTTGTTTTGCTTAAGTATGTTTCTTAGCTCATTGATCTAATCATCTAAGATGTAATCAGGGCATGTTGGAAGCTTGAGTTCCTTGTTTGAGCTTCATGCTTGTGTTTTGTGGAGAGGTTTGGTGCAAATTACAATTTACCTAGGACAAGGGTTAATGTGCAAGTTTGCCACCTTTAGTGTGTTCCTTCTCTGTCTTGGCATCATCTAGAGGAGTGAGAGATAGATGGGCACCTTAGTTGAACCTTAGTTGAGTGGTGACATCCTTGGTGAAGTTTTGTACTCATGTGTGAGGTGTATCTTACACCTAGGAGTCTTGTCTTGGGCTTGAGAGCCTTGAGGGGGCCTTGTATCAGTTTTGTGGTGTCTCTAGATGCACCATATCGGTTTGTGGATCTAGGGTTTCATCCCTATCAGTTTGTGAAGAGAGGTATATAGGTGTATCAGCCATGACCTAGGAAAGTGACCAAGTGGGCGAGACATGGTTCTTATCACCTTATTGCATGGTGTTGCACGTGGCTCTTTCTTTGTGGACAAGTGTCATCTAGGTTTCTTTGGTGGTGACACATTTCCTTTGCTCTCTCCTTCATCCCTCTTGTATATATATATATATATATCTCTTTCTCTCTATGCAAGAGAAACCTTTTGGTTATCTTTGCATTTTGTCCTTGCTGGCCGCCCTTGAGCTTGAGGAGTGCTCTCCCTTATGGACGAGCCTAAGCTTGTGGTGTTCTGTTTTCATATTCTTCCTCAGTAAGCCATGATCTTTAGATCTTTTATCTCTCCTTCTTTCTTCTTCTCAGCCATGGATCTTGGTTACTCCCTTTCCCTCTCATGTCTCTTAACCATGGTTCCCTCTTCTCTCTGGGAGGTGTTGTGGTGATTTAGCTTGGAGGATCTTCATCTACCTTGATCTAATGAAGCTTGGATCTTGACCTTGGAGCTTAGATCTTGGTGGTGATCCTTGAGGCGGGTTATATAGCTCTACTCTTTGTTATTATCACTTATTTCTTGCTATCTTGTTCTTCATCCTTGGCTCATTATTTTTTGCATGCTAGTAACTCTTTTGGGTAGTTTAATGTTCTGTTTTGGAAGACGAACCTTGCTTGTTGTTGCCTTTGTGTTGCACCTTTCTACCTTGATGGTAACAATTTCGTAAGGTAGGACATGAGGAGGCTAATATACTTGTGTAGGATGATACGCATGTGGAAGTCGACATGTAGGTTAGGCCATTAGGCTTGGCTGACCGTTATGACCTAACGGCAATAGACTGTTACACCGAGTCTGATAGTCATGACTTGGCGAGCTTTAGGTCAACATGTTAGGATAACATTTTGATCATCATACCTTGTGCATGCTTAGGCTGTCACGACTGGTAATGTGTCAATCAATACCCTTATCGCAAGTTGTCACGACTTGGTGATGCCTAAGTCATCATGCCCTTGTACACCTAGACCGACATGAGTGATGGTGAGATTGGTATGCATTATAGGGTGCTAGCCCATTATGGTAGAGAGAATACCTAGAGGAGTTTATATGTTCGAGAGCTAACTGAATGCTGTACTTATGCAGAGGCTGATACATAACCCTTGGTGATGTTTCCCAATACACCTCAAACTGAGACGCCCAACCAACCCTGACCCTAAAGATCCATATACCCTAGTGATGCCCGGCACTACTGACGTGAGTTTTGTTTTGCGATGGTGCTGCCCGACAGGATAAGTTGGTTGACACCCTCTCCTTAGGTTTTACGGCCCGATACACTAGCCTTAGATGTTAAAACAATTCACCTCCTAAGAGGGTGGCCCAACACCTTGAAGCGTTCAACCAATACATGAAGATGATCTACCAGATATACTCCTTTCGTGTGTTTCCCGACATGATTTGGTTTCCTATCACACCTTAAATGGTGGTGACCGACACACTCTCTAGAGGCTGGAAAACTGATATGCCTTGTGCTCCAACTGATACCCCACCTTGGTGTCGATGCTCAACTCACCTGGGATTAGCCCGATACCCTATATCTTGTAATGGTGTGTAAGTCACACCATGATGATGATAGGGTGACCTGAGATGATGTGATATCCCTCGGGGTGGTCGTGTGTATGATGATAAGGGTCATATTCCTATACCTCTATCTTAGAACATGTTTTATAATGATGATGAGAATCATGTTTTATATCTCATAACACACCACATAATGATGATGAAAGTGATAACCTAAGAGTGGTTGTTGATCCAACCTTGTAAACCCTAATTGGGTAAAGTGAAACCCTATTTGTAATAATGTATAATGTTTGGCATGGATTCTACGAAATAATGGCATGGTTCTATGAAATGATCATGTTAATGACGTATTACTTTCCTTGTTATATGTGTCTAACCATGTAGGTATTATCAGTTAATGCACATGGCCATGTATGATCCATGGTGATATTGATATGACTGAATAAGCCTTGTGAGGCACATGTGAGATGGTGAATCAGTAAGACGAGGAAAAGGTCTTATGACCTAATGTTGGCTTGATGGCCTGCATGCGATGTTTTACTCAATTAATGAGGTGAGGGGCTGTTACCCCCAAGATATGTAGTCCTTGTGATGGACATGTGTTGAAATACATAAATGAAATGATGAGATCATACTTTATACATTTCAGTATATGTCTGGTGATGTGTTATGCCCTTGTTTATGTAGAATTTGTTTATAGGTTGTATGTTGTGACTTGATTGATGCTTAAAGGTGTTTAAATTGGTATAATTAATCAAGTGGAATCTAATAGTGTAGTTTGCCCTGTGCCATAGATCCATTCACTGTTAGCATTTGCTGAATGGTGAAACAAGTTTAACTTAGAACGCATATTATTGAATATGTGTGTCTTGAATGTATATCTATCACGGGATTGGCTGCATGCCATACCTGAAAGAATGCAGCTATATACTATAGCTCCATAATCTATATCTTGGGATTATTCGCATGCCATACCTGGAAGAATGTAGCTTTAGATTGCAACTCAATAATCTATATCATGGGAATTGGCCTCTAGCCATACCCTAGAAGAGTGTGGCTACAGTCGTAACTCACTAGCGCCATTACCTATACCAAGGTGGGCTAAATCTGCACAATTAGACTATATGTCTCTAGAATCAGTTGACCCATGATGTCACTATATATTCACTCGTACTGAACGAGGAAGGTGAGGTCGTGAATTCTAGCTCTTCCATTAGACCTTGTATGGCACCAATTTCAACTTATCAAGTGGTCGGTTGGATTTGGGTGGTATGAGTCAAATCCTCAGGGGATAATAACATACATAAAAACCCATGCAGTACACTTAGGATCAAAATACAAAAATATTGGATGATGCCTTGCTTGATCTTTAATAATTGCCCTTAATGATAATAATGATTACCTGCTTCATTTATTTGTAATGTTATCGCTGTTTAGTTTATCTTATCTGTGATGATAATAAAGTTGGTGGTGAGTTATATCTCCCACTTAGATTTGAAATCTCACCCCATGGATTGCTGACACCCTTTTTAGGTGGACGAGCACGAAGAGGTAGAGATCGTGTAGAGGAGGTTGACGAGTAGTAGGAGGAACAATAGATGTTCATAGCATCCTAGAGTCGTCCCTGTACACTCGGGTCTTTGGGAATGTTTTGTAGATGTTTTATGGACATTATTTCTTTACGTGGTTTCCTTTTATACCTGTTATGTACAGATGTAGTGGAATCATGTACATATGTTCTGGAACAGTTCTTTGGTTATAGGTTGACAACATGCCTTGTATATGCTCTAAGGTATGAAAGGATTTATATGTGAAGACTCTTTCTATTTTATAGTTTTATGAAAAATAGTTTTAAATTTTTAGTGTTTTCCATTAATCTGTTCGTTAATCTTTCTTCCACTGTTATGTTTTGACTAATCTCACTTTGTGTGGCAATGTGTGTCACAAGTAATAACATCAAAAAGTGATGTTTAAATATTGTGATACATGTACTGATTAAAATATAGCACCAGATTCAACTAATAAATAATAATAACAATATATTTATAAGCTAGAAAAGACAATTTCACTCGACATGAACATGCAAGTTATCCCGTATCTCAAGTTTAAGTGTCTATCTCTTCTCGTAGACTCCTTAGTTTTGACAATGTACTGATTTTGACAATGTTCCTTAGTTTTACATGATAGTTGTTGCACAATTCCTCCTTATTTAATGTATGACTCCCTTTTCACTCTACACTAAACTATGTGGTCAACTGTGTTGTGATATGGGAAATAAGTTCGTTCATGTTAGCATAACCTCTATCAACTAGGTAATATTTATCACCCGGTGCTTCATATTTCCTCTTGGTTGTTACATACCACAAGATAGTCATACCTGATGTGGATCCCTTCCGCCTTGTAATAATAAATGTAAATTCACATCTGAAGTTTACAGTGACATCATATTAAGTGAAAGGAATTCTTTATTGTTCTAGTAAAAAATGCTTATCCCTTCAAACTAAAATAGGGATGTGTGTCCCATGAAGTGCTCCTATGGCATTCTAACACATAAAATAGGATTTTATTACATACAACTATTATGGTCTGAGACACACAATGTACTAGTCAATACCTTGAAGTGAGTGAGAACTATGGATTATACCTAATGCAACTATGAGTCGTTATGTGGAAGGAAGCAATAAATAATCTTCATGCAATGAAAAAAATTTCTTTAAGTTCTTCATTGGAATGCTTGCTTATTGTCTCCCCAGATTGCATGTAGTCCTATGACAAAGCATAGTTGGTGCCATGGCCAAATGCTTGAAGTAGCATTTTGACTCCACTGATGAAAAGCTCTTGCTGCTTTGTAAGAAATGAAGACTTTCAAGATTACCAACCAGTGCTAGAAAAGTTTGCAGTTGCATTTGTCATAGTTCATAAGCTCGCTGCCTATATCCCTTAGGTACTTCCATCACTTTTCGGTGGCCAATCCTAATGTTGACCAGCCTAGGCATGCGAGTAGGTATTTCACCGTCACTCTTAAAATCATGTCATATAGATTGTGAAAATATTCAACTAGTACACATGGTGTTTCCACTATAGTGTCCACTAAAGAGTTCATTATGTCATTGCTTTCTGTCTTCACATTCGAATTCATGCTTCTGACATTACACGTCACAACAGACTATATACAACAATCTGAAATAAACAACAATGAGTAATCGTGAATAAAGCATAAAAGTAGAATATGCTTATATATTTCGAATGTTTGAACATTATAATTTCAAACTACAAAGATATGAAAGCCCAAACTATTTTATACATAATACAGAGTAGTAAAGACTTCATGACACTGATAAATATTACAACTTCTAAAATGTTATGGGGGAAATAAACTCAAATAAAGGACCGCTAGTACATAAATAGAGTTATGACTAGTGTAAGCTACTGCAAATGAGTCACCATAATCGTGAGGTTGATGCAATGGCTTGCCCACTGTTGTCCACTCATTGGAAGTGCTTTGTCTACCCTTGGAAGTTGGCGGTCCACTCAATCCTGCATCCCCGTGGTATGTTTGCCACATGGATGACATTCTAGGTGTGTTGAACTATGCTAAAGTGGATGGTAAACGTCCATGGACAGAGACATGTAAGACGGTAGCATTGGTGGAGGCATGTAAGATGGTAGAACTGGAGGGAACTACTTCCCTGGGTGGGATGAATTGATGTTGTCGCAAAAAAAGTACAAACCGATTTCACTTGGTGGGAAACCTCCATATGACGTGCGCCATGTCACATAGCCAACCCAGTAGTGTCTCAATACAGTTACGCATGCCAAGGTATATGATGCTGTTGGTCGCCTTATTTATCCCACTTATGACAACTCTATAGAGCGTCATTAGTGGATCTACAAAAGTACACAAATGCTTTAGCATTTGTGTATCCGTCCTTTACCATGCGATTGCCAATACTGCCACCTAGTTGATGCACCTTCTTGTATTTTCACTACCACTGTGTGTCTTGAAGAATTATACTAATCTGATTGTTGATCCGGTCCAAAATTAGATGAATCTTCGTCCAAAGCTCAATAGGAATTACAGTTCTATATGTATAAGTATATACACCCTGGTTAGGTTTACAGATCATCCTGTATTTTGTTTATGAGACGACATCTGCCGTACTTGAGGGTGTAATCTGCCTCCTTCGAGAGTACTCCTCCTGTACCCTCTTATCTGATTTAGTAAAAATTTCGTCCTCTCCAGAATCGGTCATCCGGACCGAACCACGTAAATCTGCATCCCTTGGTTATGTGATCGTTTCACTTCGTTTTCGATTTTGTTATTCCGTACCAACTCGTCGTATTTTCTTGTTCAAATCTTAACAACCTCATTTGAGGAGTATCCCCCAACGTCCTTTTATGTCGACCGCTATGTGTTATTTTGTACGACCATGATCTCTATCACCGCCCACACAAAGGTTTCCCATGTCACTGGAAAAGCCATTGTTCGCTGCCGCCTGACGCTGGTTTTTGTTGTTGTTGTGGCTGTGGTCATCAAGTGCTATTTGAAGTGGCTAAGTCAATCTTGATATACTCCTAAGTTGAATACTTTATTGTTAGCTTTTTTGTCATTGGATGCTATTTCACAGTGCCCGCTAGCAAGTTTTTGTCTGCCAACGGTTTAATGTCATGGTAATGGATGAACGAATGGTTTAGTATATTTCTAAGCTCTTTGTTTGCCTAGTGGTGGAACAAAAATATTTAGAGGGTATTAGGTGAAGCATGTTGTGTACATCTACTATTTACCATTCGAAACATCAATAATCGTCTCCGTCATGTTCCCTTTTTATTGTTCATTGGACTCTTATGTTCCATTCTCCCTGGAATATTAAAACAAAGTCTGTTGTTGGACTCTTTTAATTGAAACCCTACATCCGCTTCACCGTTGGCCCTATCTTTTGATTCATCCCTCTCCGTCAACCTACTACATATACACCTCAAGTGCCGGTGGATATGCATGGGAGTCCACCTGTACATTATCAACGGCTTCGACTAATGCAAGATCTAATTAAACAATGCATACCATCATCTTATTCCTGAAGAACCAATCTTAATTCATTGCTTCACTTTCGTTTCCTTTTGAAGAAATTTCATAGGGCTCCCAGAATCTGGTGGTTTGGCATCGTGCGGTAGATGAAGGAGACGAGCAGGGTATGCGTGTACCACTCTGTGACCACCATGATTGACTATCTAAACTACAGATCGGATAGTTCATAATCAGTGTTATCCGAAGTGAGCAGATATAGGCTGGAGGTTTAGGAGTAGAGGTGTGCCTTTTTCCGATCACCGGTACCCAGATCGGGAATCAATATCGCATCCTCTTCATGTTATCGTCAGCCGCCAATACTATCACTACCTGTTTGGTGCCTTCATCTGTCCACGACAGCGATATGCTACAGCTACCCAATTCTTCTGCTTGACTTTTATGGTTGCTTATATATAGTTTTCACGATCGTCGTGTTCTCAATTTCCGTTCTCCTGCATACATGACAAAATTAATTGGCTATTATGGTTTCAGCTCTACTATGGATGAGGATTGGACAATCCGTCAAACGCCTGAGAACTAATTTGCTACTCCACTTGAGGTAGGAGTACGTTGCACATTTCTTAAGATGATACCGCGTGCTTGATGTATTAAATCTATACCTTACTATTTGATATATAAATACGTACACATGTGTTGATAGATGATGTAAGGCGTAGCCTACTCCTTGTAGAAGATGGAGAAGTAAATATACTCTACAGCTAAACATGAGAATGACGTTAGTGTTTTTTTTTTATTATTTACTTACCCATCAATTATTCCTATCGATCTATAACACCAATTCACCGATCTAGCATTTTCTTTTGCAGTTACTAATAATGTGACTGATGGTTTGTTTCACAAAACGTTCAGGAATAGGAGGACAACGGCAAAATAGGAAAACAAACAACGGCAAACAGATTATGAAGCACTAAACTGATACAACAATGGGAAATAAAAAATCTTGTTATATAATTTCTCTTAGAAAGCATTGAAAAGCAACCATCAAGTGCTAACTTCACAGACTTAGAAACTGACACGGTGAGTGATTAGTGGTTGTTTCCAACGCAGTACCAAAAAAATTTATGAGAGAGAGAGTGGGAAGAGCTGGCCAAGCACGGGCATGCTTATTGGAGTTTGATTACATCCGATCAATGATGTTGTGAAGTCATGTACAAATTTCAGCAAGAGAAGTGGATATACAATACCTAAATGCTTACCACGTAGAAATCACTCAGGGTAATAACATGTTGACAACAAGTCGTGTTCCCAGACACATCAAAGCTGTAGTCTAGCATTGCGCCAGTTCACTTCGCATTCCTCTACCTTCTCCTCCAACTAAAGCCAAATTCTTTTCGTCTCTAATGCTCCATGTCTTATTCAAAATTTTGATCAATGTTCATTGTTACGATATCAAGCCAATCGGTGGCCACTTGACGACAAAAGAAGGTAATTAACATGGGGTCTCTGTTTGATATCTTACATAAAAGCTCTGATTATCTTACACTAATTTACTTTGAAATCTACGTACACTTCAAGTAGGCAAGAAAGAGTCAAGACAATGACATTACAATTTGCATGAGGTACAATGAGAAAAATTGTTCCCAAGGGGTCTCACTAAACAACATAACTATTGAAAGTCGTAAGCTTAAGTTTCTTTTGTCCTCAATCATATGCTTAAGTTGAAGTGGTTTATGAAGTTATATCATGATACTTTATTTTCTCCAGGTTTATACATGTTTCCAAACTTGATGGTAATTATTCATGGAGCTGCAAACTATGGAGCATGTATTTTTCATGACTGCGATAAGAAAAATGAAATGAGATGTGTAATTTTTTTCTATCGTATTTAGAAAGCCATCTCTTACTTCAAAAATCTGAGGTTAGTCACGTTAAAATTTACATTTCTATTTTCTTATTCATACTTATTACTTTGAACATCACATGCCATCCTGAATCGTAGGCCCGCACAACAAAAAAATCATAGTCCTATAGAAACCTCGAAATACCTCCTTTGGTAAAAAAACATACATGTGTTATTCTCTATTTGTGAATGTCTTTCTTTCAACAAGTGAGTTCCAATAAAGTGCTAATCAATCTTCTTTTAAGCATATTTGTTGTGTAATTCGTCGTTCATCAAGAGTGTAGTGGTACCAAAATGTGGTTAAAGTAAATGATGTTTTTTTAGTATATTTTGAATGTTTGTCAATATTGCAACATATCTTGCTTTATTTATATGTAGTTTTACTCTAAATGGTCTCAATATTTATAGTTCCGTTGCATGCCTAATGAATGGATGTCTTTAAACTATATGCTTCTCAAAGCTTGACTAATGTGAATGAATTAACATCCTTATTACCTACCATATAATATGATTAGCATTGTGTAGTACTATGAGTTCCAACTATGTTTGCAAAATTTTCTTTTGGAAGAAAAGTAGTTTCTCTTTTTTATAATATGCTCAGTGAATCTTGCATTCTATGATTTTCTTCTATAATAATATTCAAGAGATCTCTTATCGTAACATGCAATAATAAAATTAATTACTCACCTACATTTTATAATGTTACAAACATATAATTTGATTTATAGAATATACATTCCATCGCCATCAATCTTTAATCTAGCTGTAATGTTCATTATGCATTTATAGTCTCATGCACTAGGTTATGCCAAGATACCAATTGTCTATAGTTTTAGGGGAATCACAATCAAATAACTTCCAGAAAATGTTTGTGATAAAATGTTTGAATTCACATATATAGGCAAAACCATAGAGAAATATTGTATCTTTTATTATTAAGAAAGTTAAAAAGGTTACATTTGATGAGTTACAATAGAAACTAATTAGTATTTTTCCAACTAATTGTGAATAGATTTGTAAGATGATATATAATACATAACTACTTATTTTCTTACCTCTTTGACAAACATAGACTTTGAAGGACACAATAAGTCTTGTGTAGTACTATTAGTTGAATCATGAATTTTTGGACAATTTATTTCAGTTTTCCTATATGGAACACATGATTAAAATTAAGCTGGTTGTAATGAAAACATGTGTTTAAGACACCCCAATTTCTCATGCACAAGTATAGTTAGTAGAACCATAAATATGTAGATCATTTTACATTTTTTACTTTATGAAGAAAAAGATTACAGTTGAGGTTAGTGGGTGGAATTTTGTTCATGGTATGTTTTATCTTGTGTTGATTTTAGTAGCTATATCTATTTTCTATTTCTCACACAAGTAAAAGTGAAATGATTATTGAAAAGCCTTGATCACTCACATGATGTAATACAACTAATGGGTGAGGTCATTTCTTCTTCCCAGGAAGAACTAATTACCGTTGATTAGATATTCTATGAAATCAATGATGAACATTCCAAGGTTATGTTGGTAGGAGAAAAGGTGCATTATTGTGAAATTTATAGTGTAACCGTCAAATAAGAAAAAAATAGAATATTAATACAAATTGGTAACATCTTTATAAATGGATGTACTTGTTTGAAATTAAGAGTTCCATATATGTGTTGTGGTTGTTTTGGTCACTTGGAACTCCACATTATATACACATGCTTGATTGTGGAACAAAGTTGTGATCATTTCAACTAGTGATTTATAATGTAATTGATAAAGTCAATATGATTTCATAATGTAATGCATGCATCTATAGCATCATACTGAGGCTCATTAAAATTGTTACTATTGACATTGAAAATAATATAAGAAACAAGTGATGTTGACAATGGTATTTTCACATAAAGAACACATTCTAGAACTATTACTCATGTGTTTTAGATTCATGAGTTGGTTTTTGGCTTTCATATTGTGGGAAAAAACTATTATGGGGATAAACTTTTTTGAATTATATATTTCATTTCCCAACATTTAATAGTATAAATAATGATATGTTTTTGGGACCATAATAGTATATATAGTTGAGAATTGCCTCTAGCAAAAAATATCTAAATAGAAGGTAGAGAAAAAATCACATATAACAAATGAATTTGGAGTACATTTCATTTTATTTTTCCTTTTTTTAATTATATTTCAATATTCCTCACAATGACATCAAATGAAACAATCAATTGCTAGTTCTATAATTCAAATCGATCTATCTGTGGATCATAATTATGTAATGTTTTTGTTGGAGTCTAAATTTAGGTTGTATCTATAGATTATGTTTTGGATGACTTGACTTGATAATGATCAATGGGTTGCACAAGTAGACAATGTCATCAACTAAATATGTGCCTATTCAATAGATATATAATCCATGTTCTATGAAGACAAAACATTACCCAAACTATGACATTTACACATGGAGTGGATTCTCCATAAATAAATATGATATCAATTTGTATAAATCCATACTTAGGTTTATTAGGCTTTCAATATAGATTTGGTTTCATGCATGCAATTTAGAAATCAATGGGGTTATCTTTTCTTCATTTCTTACATAGAGAAGTGGATTCAAATGAGAGTACCATATAAAATTTGAAGTAAACAATCATACAATTTGATATCCAAGGATATATTCTCATTACAAGATGAATTACTAAATAAAAGTGGTTTAGTGTTACTGTATATTCATTGGGCCATGGGATGTTTTGGTATAGAAACAGGATAAATAAGTACTTCAATGCAAGATTCTTACTTTTCAACCACAAGGACGATTGAGCAAATAACACAAATTCACGCATTCATCATCAAGTTTGGAATAGAGTTAGTTGTGGTAAATTGGAACTCAACAATATGGTTTATGGAGAAGAGATAGAATTACATGTTTGATAATAATATATTTATATCACAAACATAGTTAATATATATTTTAATAAAAAATTCACTAACAGTTGAACATGAAATAGACTAATGAAAAAACATTTCATTTAGTGATGGACGCATTGATATATGTCCATTCCAAAAATTGAATCTATCAATTGTTGAAAATAAGATATGATATGTTCACTTTTATCATATTAAATTTAAGAAACATAAAAGGTTCACAAAAGAAATTCCATCTTAGAGAAGTCAATCATATGTAATTTGTAAGCGGTGAATGTGTTTTATTTTATATATACAATTCTTGTAAACATAATAAAGAGTTAATGCAAAGCCTTTTGTGATAATTTAAAACATTAACTTATCTGTTCACTTTATAATGTTACTTCTAGAATTACTAAAAAACACAGTCAATATTGTAGTGAGGAAATAATAGTACATAATGACAGTGACTTGAAAATACAATGTAAGATGGCATACTATACATAAATTATAGTAAAAAGTATAGATTCAAACTAGGCACTGTAATAGAGTGAACTTTAAGTGTCTTTAATAATGAAATGGATAATTATATCCTTGAAGTTGATATTAGAATGTTTTTCCTAGGAGTTTATGCATATGGGTGGTGATGATGTCATCATGTTTGGCTTTATCTGTTTATGGAGTTATCTATCAAGATTGAGGATTTTAAGAGTTATTATGTTTCAATGATGATCCTTGAATTGTGATTAGTTAGATAAATACATATCAATTAGTTTGATGTAGTTTGGAAGTTGATTGATGTTAATTGTATGTTTTATACCCCTAAGTATGTGCCATTTTTGATTAAATGGTTGAATAGTCAAATAGTTGACTCTTGCCACCACAATTTGATAGGATGTATATTGTTTTATAATATAGCTATAGCTACAATTGCATAATGTTAGCTTTTTCCTAGAAGAAGATATAACCGTTTGAATATTAAGGAACCATGTGTAGATTGAGGAAAATTAGCCTATGTTTTGATAGGACTCGATGACATGCTCTTGGGTTATGCATTAGCTACGTGGACAAGATCTAAAAAACATATTCTCAATCCGGTAGACAAAGCCTTGACATGGAGATGCCACAGATCTAGCATCTTGCAACCCTTGGATGGGAACAATCCAATGATAGCCAGTTGATCTCCTCCCTTGGAACCGTTCAGAGAACGTGAAGCAGGGAAATTAGCGACTTGCCTCACATCCATGATCACTGATCATGGGATGGAAGGAAGCATAGACATGGCCGTTATTTTTGGTGTGGCTGTAATATGAAGTTGGGTGCTAATAGTTTGAAGGATCCCTCCCCATTGCCTCTCCACCCACATGTATAGACTGTTGGGAGGAGTTGCAGAATGAGAAAAAGATAGGAACCAGAGAGGGAATGAAGGAGGTTGGTTGTGGAAGAAACCTAGGGGCAATAAGCACACCAGCCTCAAGCTATATATCTCTAAAAGGGGTTCATCAGTTCCCTTATCATTCATTGTAGACCTTTAGAAACTGTTTTCCCCCTTTTTATATCATGAGAACAACTTACAATATTTGAGAGCAGAAAGCTACTTGATCCGTGAGGATCCTTTGCTGTAGTAGTTTTTTGGAGACTGCCAGTGTGTGGTAGATATGTAGGGAATTCTTGGAGGCAAAAGGCAAGAAGAATGAGGCTCCACCGATGTAATACTATTTTCCACATGGAGGCTGCATCACCACAGAACAAAATCCCACTGGGGACTCAAACGGAAGACCACCCTAATTCCGTGACGGGGGAGCGTGCTTTCAAGTGGGGGACCTAGTTGTCCAGGATTCTTCGTCAGAGCTCTGGTCATGCGGCGGTGGCCGAGTCACGCGAGAATAGAGAAATGCTCTTTGTGAGTGTTGTCGCATGAGATCACGATTGCAAGATAGAGGGAGAGCCAGGCAGGCCCAAGAGTAGAAAGGGGGAAGAAGGCAGACCATTCAGATCTAAGAACTAGTCGGTCTAATACAGCTAAACCAAGATAAAACTCCTGACTCACAGCGAGCCACCAGCCAATCCTAGCAAGGAGCCACATCCCTGGATGGACACTTGGCTCCGCCTTATTGACCACAAAAGGTAAAAAACTATAGAAAATCTCAGTTCTTATATAATTCATAGTAATTAGTAGGAATATCAGAAAAATACAAGCAAGGTACCGTTATTCTTAGAAAAATGGGTAGAATACAGTGGAACCACAATATCAGTACTTTGATGTATAAAATTAGATGATAACATGTAAGATGTTATACACTTGTTTGATGGACAATAAATATAAAACCATGGCCTAATTATGATAATATGTTAGTAAATTCATATTCATATTTATAATCCATTTAAAGTCAGTGATTATGATGTTGATGTATGAAATCATGTAATTTTCTCTATAGGGCTAATTATGGCTGATAATCCTAATTAATGTGCAATAATTGCAAACCTGCTAAAAAACCCTAAAAATTTTAGAGTAAGCTTATATCAATAACTAGAAGCTAATATATGATTATGATATCATAATTATGCATACTAATAAGGTTACATGTTTAAGCATCCTATGATGATGAGAAAACCTTAGTTGGATTAATGCATGTAACCTAGGCTTAATACATGCACACAATAATATGAAACTTGATTATTGGATAATGAAACCTATTCTGGAAAATGACATCAATAAGATAATTCTAAGACAAAAATGCACACAATGATGGAAATGTCCTAATGATCTAAGTCAAACCCTAAGATGCATGGACATAACTAGGGTTAATGATGATGAGAACCTAATGGTGATATGTGATCTTATCTTTATCAGGGGTTGACCAATGTGGTAGTTGACATCAGGAATATGTGGTTTAGATTATCTCTTAATCAAGGTACACCATTACCTCTTACTTGGCTTATTATACAATATGCTTGTGTTATATGTGTAGTAAAATACTTGGCATATGATATTGGATGAGATAATTGTTCTTGTATGATATCTTGCTTGATTTTCCATACTTATGATTGTGAATACATAAAACATAATATATTTGTTCTATTATATGAAAGAACTAAACTCTTTGGTAGTACAGTGCTTGGAAGTGACTTAACTCTTTTGTAGTCAGTCACATTATACATATGATCTAACTCTTTAGTATTCGATCATAAAGGCCTTAATCTTGAGCTCCTTGAGAGTTAACAGAACGCATCAAAACCTTCGGCGGTCAATGAATGGATATATAATGGAAAATGAGCTTAAAGTATGTGTTCTTGTTTGTTAATGAACATCTTTGTACAAGTATATGATTTTTCTTATTTTTGTCTAATACTGCCAAATATTAGTTTTATCTTATTGCCAAGATTAATAAAAAGAGGTATATAAAAAGGCATGTAGGTATACTCAGTACAATATTCTTGAATATTAAGATGACGTGTACCACATGTAACCTTTTGTTTAGGTTGTGGACATATGATCTTGAAGATCTAGGATAGTCATAGAGTTGTGTGGCAAGATGATGTACATGTGGACTTGTTGTCTTAAGATCTTGTTTAGTGGTAATACATACATATGTAAAGTTTACTATTCAATATGTATATCAATTTATAATAAGTCATTTTGTAGTTATATGTTGAACGGTGAACATGTGTTGTATGGTTTTACTATTGTTCATGTGCATGTGCTACTATTGTTTCCTTCTGACTTCCTATGATTTTCTTCTTCTTAGCCTAGTGTGTGGTGTTTAATTTGGATTCTCACTGAGGTGAGGGTCTCAATTTGGACATCACACATTAGATTAAGTTTTAGAAAATCTGGAGATGTCACATGTACACCCAAATGCCTATAAAGAAAGCTCAAAGAAATATTTGCATTGTTTTGAGTATGCACAAGAAATGCAAAAGTCTATCAACTATACAATAGAAACTAACAAATCTATATGCAAAGGAATACATGCAACAAGTCCTAACTAATTATGTTGTAGACTTAAGTTTGTAAATTTCCTTTTTAATAATAGAATAAAAACCAATAACTAATATTCAATTAAATAAAATTATTTTTTTATAAATTTAATTATCATCATATAATATCACTAGGTCATTTTGTTCACTTCTCACAAAAAATTCATTAAATTGTCTTTCAATACAAGAATCACATGTAAAGCATGTAAATTTACTAGTATTTATATAACGTGTGATATATTTGTCTTCCTCCATTCATGGGCTGTGACTTAGGCACGTTTGGGCACGACAGGGCACACACCCTACTTACCATTGCCCAAAACTATAACCTATAAAAAAGGAAGAGGTATTTAGTAAAATTCAGTATGGTTGTTCCCTATCACATTTTTTAATATGGATGTGCTCTCTCAGCAAAAAAATGGATGTGTTCTACTTAATCGTTACTATTGTTAAAGTAGTGGATTGTGCATCTCGTGTGTTCTTTCCTGATGTTTTAATTTTTCTACAAATCACCAATCATAAATTTTCAATTTCAAATCTGAATACAACTTACCAATCACAATTTTTGGCAAAAAATAACAAAGGCCACCTCCATGTAAATAAATAGACAACTTTTACTTTTGTTTATGGTAGAAGGATTGTAATGGTTTCTTCCATTGACTATTCACCAAAATAATCCTATAATACAGAAAGTTGCATTTGCAGTTCAAACAACTATGTTTGTTGCCTTCCTCAGCCTGAAGTGTCATGTTTCTACCATTATTTGGTTCAAAAATGTGGACAGACACCAAAGTAAAATGATAGGAGGAATGTCCCAACTGAAGCAATGTTGGTCCATGAATGTCTCTCTTCAACTCCATTGGATCCCAATAAATGTGTTTTAGTCCTTTTGAATCGTGTGTTGGAATTTACATATTAGCTCAAAAATTGTTCATGAAATAATATTATATAGATGCACTAACTATATCAGAATGGACCATTTTAGGATATATTGTATGGAATACACAAAAAGTGTCGAAGTCACCAATCTTATTTTATTTACAACTTTTGATATGATTGCCCAATAGGTTATAAAAGTAGAAATATTGTTGCAACTATGACGATCTAGTTACTGCTTCTTCTGGTTCATTGCTATAGAAATATCAAGTGATTCTCTAACCTAAGTGCGATGCTTGTATATTTAACTATGCTTGTCGAAGTTATTGTTGTTTGCATGTGGACAAGGTTGTTCATCATAGATAACTAGATTTCCCTATTCTTTATTTTTTTAATTTAGACTATTCACATAGTTGTGCCAATACTTATACCATAAAGAAATTGCAATATCTAAACATAGATCACGAACAAAGTGACATAATGGATTTCAATTTTTTGTTAGATAGCAGAATTTCACTCAAAAATATTCATTTTCTTACTGTGTATTATATTCATAGTTTTGAGTATCGAATAATATTTACCAGGTTAAGTGATGTGTACAAATCATATCATCTTTTGGATCATGTTTGGTTGCATATCCATGTTGTTTTGACTCAATTATCACTCTCATTCATGCTAGATTCTATATTTTTAGCTATTCTTATTAGTCTCATGATTTGGATTGTAGGTACTACATTTTGTAATGAAATGATGAGGAATATATCATATTATCACTTATTAGATCACTCCTCAAGTATCTACATGTTTTGTGGTTCGAAACTATGCAAATACCACTTTTTACATCACATAAATCTGATGTACACACTGAAAGTTATGAGCAGAATATACAATAGCCCAGAACAGTCATTGACACACCATGTCTTAAAAGACACACTGTGCACCTGGGAGCATCGAGCAAACTGAAAGTTTCTGGAAAGTTGCACGGCGTGCATTAATTCAGCACATGTCGTGCACCTGGGAGCGTCAAGCAGACTGAAAGTTTCTGGAAAGTTGCACGACGTGCATTTCTTCAGCGCATGTGGTGCGCAATGCAGATTGGAGCAACTGACGAAGGTTTTGCATGACGTGTACTTTGGACGCACACTATGTCTCTGCCAGTTTCAACATTTCAAAAAATATGAGTTTTTGTTTAAAACAAAGAGGAAACTTAATGGGTGATTATCTCTGGTCATTTTATGGAAGTTTCCTTGTCCCAGAGCCAGAGGAGAGCAAAGGAAGGCAATTTTGAGGAGAACAAGGGTGGTTTCTTGCCAAAGGAGCCAATTTCTTCTTCTCTTCTTCTCCATTGTC
Organism: Alisma plantago-aquatica; assembly: GCA_963693085.1. Classification (NCBI taxonomy): domain Eukaryota; kingdom Viridiplantae; phylum Streptophyta; class Magnoliopsida; order Alismatales; family Alismataceae; genus Alisma; species Alisma plantago-aquatica. The sequence goes on along the minus strand of OY856410.1, from coordinate 392,186,714 downwards.
TTCTCCAAAGGTACACCAGAGCTTCTCCACTTCACGTAGCTTCTCAAGTGAGGAGCCAATTTGTTTTGGAGCAGTTAAAGGAGGAAAATTTCATCCCCAATCTGGAATTCCTCCTTCTTGTAGTTACATTTTTGGATCTCTTTATTTTTCCTCCTCTAGATCATGTTAAAACCTGAATTTGCTATATCAAATATGCAAAGCATGATTATGGACAAGTAACTCCATTTACTTGGGAATGGGAGAGTAGCTCCCATGTCATAGCATATAAGGAACATGATAATTTCGTACTAAATGCTAAGTTGCTTATTTTTCCACCTTGTGAGTACTGGTTTCTTGCTTCTTGCAAGTATGGCTGGCCACTTTATGTGCATGTTTTATGCTTTCTTGCTTGATTTGAGAAGATAAGTAGGAGAGTAATGAGGTACTCTCTTGGAAACTCCTTCTTTATCACGAGAGTGGAAATTATGGAGTTGAGGAGTACGATTGTGATCCAAAATGAAATTCATACATGAGAATGTTGTATTGAGTTAGGATCATTGTACTTGCACCGAGAAGTGAAGTGCAACATACAAAACTCCTTTAAAATAAGTGCTTAGTAGGTTTAAATTTCATGCTCATGTTTTATGCTATGATATGTTGGTGAAATCCTAGGTCCAAGATCCTTCCATATCTGAATCTTAAGGATTTACCCGTTGTGCACTAGGAATGTGCACCGTGCGCCTGTCAGTTTCAGCAATTTTCAAATATGTCTCCTTTCATTTTAAAAGACGAAACCACTCTATGGAGCAATTATCACTTGTCATAATTCAAAGGTATTTCATCCCAGAGCAGGTCTAGAGCAAGCGATTTTGGGTGGAAGAAGGTGGTTTCTTGCCAAAGAACCCCCATTCTTCTTCTCTTCTTCTCCATTTTCTTCTTCGGAGGTGAAACAGAGCTTCTTCACTCCACAAAGCTTATCGGGAGTGAAGTTTTTCCAGTTTAGAGAAGTTGTAGGAGTGGGATTTCATCCTCAAGTTGGAATTCTACTTTTCTTGGGTTACACCTTAGGATTACATAGCTTATCCTTCTCTAAATCATGTTGAATTCTGAAAATTTTGCACATTTCCTCTTGTACACAATCATGGATGAGTAGTTTCCTTTTCTTGGACATGGGAGAGTATCTCCCATGTCATAGCATGTTTGGAACATGGTAATTTCATATTGAATACTATGTTGCTAGTTTTTCCACCTTGTGAGTACCAGTTTCTTCCTTTCTACATGTATGGCTGGCCACCTTATGTATATGTTTTATGCTCTTTTGCTTAATCTGAGAAGATAGGTGGGAGAGTAAGGAGGTATTCTCTTGGAAACTCCTTCTTTGCCACGAGAGTGGAAATTATGGAGTTGAGGAGTAGGTTTTTGATCCAAAACGAAATTCATACATGGGAATGTTGAATTGAGTTAGGATCATTGTACTTGCACCGAGAGGTGAAGTGCAACATACAACTCTCTTCTAAAACAAGTGCTTAGTGTGTTTAAATTTCATGCTCCTATTTTATGCTATGATATGTTGGTGAAATCCTAGGTCCAAGATCCTTCCATATTTGAATCTTAACCTTTATTAAGTGATAATTTTCTATTTTATTTTAAATCTATAATTTAGTTGTTCTAATCCAATCATCTTGTGTACAACGATCTAGATTATTGAAAATCATAACTCTTACGCCTAACTAACCAACGCTCCTTGTGTTTGACCTCGACTACAACTACTCTTGTATACTTGCGGGATATAGCTAGTTGAGTAAAAGATCATTCTTATGATTGAAACTCGTTAGTGTAAACATCCAACAAGCTTTTAGCGCCGTTACCGGGGAGCATCGATATTCTTATTAGAGTAAGAGTTGTTGATAAGTAAATGAGACTAGATCACAACCTTCATATCCACCATCATATCCATAAATCATAATTCATCATGATCATCATAATGTGTTGTATATTCCATGTTTATTTTGTATCTCACTCACCTTATTTATTTGTAGGAGCATATGGGGTGTTCATAAAAAGATCCATGAACTCTGCATATCTCTACATTTAGAAAATGAGCACATCATTTGCAGCCCTCATGGAGCAAGAAGGAGTAAATCCCAAACATGTATGGAGGAATCACAACCCACACAACCATCATCCATGTCACCATCATATACACCACCCCCATCCACACATCCTTCATCCACACCACCATCATTCACACCTAATTCGCCACCATCATATACACCACCAACACCCATACCACATTCTTCCACACCCTCATATCGACCACCTTCATCCATACCACATACACCACGACCATCTATGTCACATCCACCTAATCCTCTAGATCCACATGAAGAACTAGTCAAGGAGGATGACCTTCCTCTTAAGGACTACTTTGGTACAGATGCAATGCACATGAGTGGGCCTATTAATATATCAAAATTTGAGGCAGAGGAGTTTTCTATCAGCCCATCTATCATACAATTGCTACAGCTGAATGCATTTAGAGGGACACCAATGGAGGATCCAAACCTCCACATTACTGAATTTCTACAGTTGCTAAGAACCATAAAGATTTATGGTGTTCCTACTGATGGGATACACCTAATACTTTTTCCATTATCTCTTAGAGATAGAGCCAAGGCATGTCTCTATACTTTACCAAAGAAGTCAGTCGACACTTGGGAGGAGCTTCTAAAGGTCTTTTTGGCAAGATATTTTCCACCTAGCAAAACTTTATAGCTGAGGATTCAACTCATCAATTATTCTCAAAGGTTTGGAGAGACCTTGTATGATACATGGGAGAGGTTCAAAGATCTTCAACATCTTTGTCCACATCACAATATAAGCAATTGGCTTCTATTGCAATCTTTCTATAATGGTTTGTGCTACAATACAAGGATGTCCATTGATGTAGCTGCAAATGGAGCACTAATGCACAAATCTTATGGAGAAGCCTATGCTATTATTGAAGATATGGCAGCAAATTGTTTCCAATGGAGTCTGGCTACAAGCTACCACCCATCCTTTTCATATACTACTTCCGAATTACAAGTGGAAGATCACACGGTTGGTGTTATAGACTTGATTGCATCAAGGCTAGACACTTTGTCACAAATGTTTGAGAATCTGAGCACACAACTAATTCAAACAGCCAACAATATTTATGATGTGTGTGGGTTTCTTGGACACTCATCTTATACATGTGATACTTATTATATTTATTCTCCAATGGTCTACACTCCATCGGGTTTCTATAGCAATGTGAACCCGAATTTCATTCAGCCACAACAACCACAAGTAACTTCTAGATTAGAGTCCATGCTTGCAACATTTATTTCATCTCAAATGCAGCAAAATGAGGAGTTCCATCAACAAAGACAATCAATGAAGGGTTCCATTTTCCAACTCTCTTCTAAGGTGGATGATATTGCCACTCATGCACACATCTTGGAGAGACAAATTGCCCAACAAGCTCTTTCTAGAAAAGAAGCATTTCCACCTTTCTTGCCTAGTCCACCAGAGATGAATCCTACATATTTCAGGCCGTTGACATTGAAGAATGGTGTTGTCATAGAAGTATATGCTTCAAGGTATGATGATGTTGATACCTATGAGGATTATGGAGCTACAAATCAAGGGGAGAAAGCTACAACACATTATCTACTTTTAGATTCTTTAAGCAAGCAACATGTCCTTCCTCCTCACACTCTAGATGACACATTTCTTTATAATGAGAAAACTCTTCCCAACTCATATTTTGATGATGCTTCAAAGGAAAATGTAAAGACAAATACTATTGGCATATAAAAGACTATTCTTACTGCAGCTCATAGGTTCTTTCGCTTGCCCCAAATCAAGGACATATCTGCAAGGAGGCATCAATCTTTAGCACAACAATTTCCAGTCTCAAATAAAAGTAATGGACCTCCATCTTCATCATTCACCATGATAGGTAACAGTTGCAATCCTCTTGATTTTGTTATATGCAGTGAGGACACTGCAAATTTCAAGCTTAGGGGAAGTGCAACCGGCGAGTAGTGTAGTTTTATTTCCCATTTATCATCTTTTTCTTAGTTGTTGTTTTCAGTTCCACTTTTTTGGTGGCAAATCTAGTATGACATGAGGTTTATCTTTTATATGTGGATAGAACTCCTATACTTAACTAATTGTCCTCTTTTGATGCAAAATATCATTTGGAGAAATTGTAAAAGGCATACATTAATCAAATGAAACCTTTTGGCCATCAACATGTGCTTAACTCTGGTTTATGCTTCTAGCCTGAAAATTCATCTTTCACATCCTTGATTCCTTAAAACATGTAATGGTTTCAATTTTTGTGAGTACATCAACTTTACAACATCATTTAGAATATGGGATTCCCTTGCCAAGCTCTTAGTGCATTTTCAACCACTCTTTCAATAAAAAAATTCAAAACAAATGAACAAAATATAGCCAATGTTGCAATTTAGTTGACTCTCCTATGTTTTGGAAAAATTTTAAAATTTCTTTTGGCTTATTTCACCCTCATACCCCATAAAAGATGGTTAAACCGCCTACATATCATGCTAGCCTAGTGTAAGTCTGATCTGGCCACGGTGGTTAGGTGGTATGTCCTAAAAGAGGGTAAAATACCCCAACTGACACTCCACGTGTGCATAATTCTACAGTAGCAGCCGAGTGTCAGAACCCATAATCCATTATCATATCATTTTTGGGAAAGAAGGAGAGTACATCTAAAATTGTCAATTTTAACTAAGATTTCATCTTTTGTATCCTTAATAATTGAGAGTTTGAGTTGCACATCCACTACTTGCTTGGCTTGGTCATCCAAATTCTACTTAGTGTTATTTAATTGATTAATTCATTTAATTGTGACCACCCCTGCTGAACTAAAAATCTCTTTCTTGGGTGTTTAAGTTGAATTGATGGCTATGAGTATAAACATGTTGATCATGGTTGGCTTGGTCTTATACACATCTTTCTTTTCATTTGATCTATGCATGAACTTGACAATTCTTCATTTGTGTTTCTATGCTCTTTTTGCTTAAGGACAAGCAATAGTTTAAGCTTAGGGGGATTCAATGTGCAAAACTCATATCATCTTTTGATCATGTTTGGTTGCATATCCGTGTTGTTTTGACTCAATTATCACTCTCATTCATGCTAGATTCTATATTTTTAGCTATTCTTACTTGTCTCATGGTTTGGATTGTAGGTACTACATTTTGCAATGAAATGATGAGGAACATATAATATTATCACTCTTCAATTATCTACATATTTTGGGGTTCGAAACTATGCAAATACCACTTTTTACGGCATGTAAATCAGACCTACACGCTGAAAGTTATGAGCAAAGTACACAACAGTCCTAAATAACCATTGACACGCCGTGTCTTAAAAAGACACGCCGTGCAATTGGGAGAGTCGAGCAGATTGAAAGTTTCAAGAAATTTGTATAGCGTGCATTAATTCAGCACACGTCATGCACCTGGGAGCGTCGAACAGACTAAAAGTTTTTGGAAAGTTGCACGGCGTGAATTTCTTCAGCGCAGGCCATATGTAGTGGTTTTGCACGGCGTGCACTTTAAACGCACGTCGTGTCTCTGGCAGTTTCAACATTTCGAAAAATATGAGTTTTTGTTTAAAACAAAAAGGAAACTTAATGGGCGGTTATCTCCGGTCATTTTGTGGAAGTTCTCTCATTCCAGTGCCAGAGGAGAGCAGAGGAAGGCGATTTTGAGGAGAACAGGGGTGGTTTCTTGCCAAAGGAGCCCATTTCTTCTTCTCTTCTTCTCCATTGTCTTCTCCAAAGGTGCAACAGATCTTCTCCACTTCATGCATCTTCTCGAGAGAGGATCCAATTCATTTTGGAGCAGCTAAAGGAGGAGAATTTCTTCTCCAAGACGGAATTCCTCCTTCTTGTGGTTACATTTTCATATCTCTTTGTTTTTCCTCCTCTAGATAATGTTAAAACCTGAATTTTCTGTAGCAAATCTGCAAAGCATGATTCTGGAGGAGTAATTCCCTTTTCTTGGATATGGGAGAGTAGATCCCATGTCATAGCATGTAAGGAACATGTTAATTTTGTACTAAATGCTAAGTTGCTTCTTTTTCCACGTTGTGAGCACCAATTTCTTGCTACTTACATGTATGGCTGACCATTTTATGTGCATGTTTTATGCTTTCTTGCTTGATTTGAGAAGATAAGTAGGAGAGTAAGTAGGTACTCTCTTGGAAACTCCTTCTTTACCACGAGAGTGGAAATTATGGAGTTGAGGAGTAGGATTGTGATCTGAAATGAAATTCATACATGGGAATGTTGTATTGAGTTAGGATCGTTGTACTTGCACCGAGAGGTGAAGTGCAACATACAACTCTCTTTTAAAACAAGTGCTTAGTATGTTTAAATTTCATGCTCATGTTTTATGCTATGATATTTTGGTGAAATCCTAGGTCCAAGATCCTTTCGTATCTGAATCTTAAGGATTTACACGCCGTGCACTGGGAATGCACGTCTTTTGTCTGTCAGTTTCAGCAATTTGCAAATAGGAATCCTTTCATTTTAAAAGATGAAACCACTCTATGGAGCAGTTATCACTTGTCATAATTCGAAGGTATTTCATCCCAGAGCAGGTCTAGAGCAAGGGAGGGCGATTTTGGGTGGAAGAAGGTGGTTTCTTGCCAAAGAACCCCCATTCTTCTTCTCTTCTTCTCCATTTTCTTCTTCGAAGGTGCAGTAGAGCTTCTTCACTCCACAAAGCTTCTCATGAGGGAATTTTGTTCAGTTTGGAGCAGCTGTAGGAGTGAGATTTCATCCTCAAGTCAGAATTCTACCTTTCTTGGGTTATACCTTGGGATAACTTAGCTTTTCCTTCTCTAAATCATGTTGAATTCTGAAAATTCGGCACATTTCCTGTTGTATACATTCATGGATGAGTAATTTCCTTTTCTTGGACATGGGAGAGTAGCTCCCATGTCATAGCATGTTTGGAACATGGTAATTTCATACTAAATACTATGTTGCTTATTTTTTTCCACCTTATGAGTATCAGTTTCTTCCTTTCTACATGTATGGCTGGCCACCTTATGTGTATGTTTTATGCTCTTTTGCTTGATATGGGAAGATAGGTGGGAGAGTAAGGAGGTACTCTCTTGGCAACTCCTTCTTTACCACAAGAGTGGAAATTATGGAGTTGAGGAGTAGGTTTTTTATCTAAAATGAAATTCATACATGGGAATGTTGAATTGCGTTAGGATCGTTGTACTTGCACTGAGAGGTGAAGTACAACATACAACTCTCTTTTAAAACAAGTGCTTAGTATGTTTAAATGTCATGCTCCTATTTTATGCTATGATATGTTGGTCAAATCCTAGGTCCAAGATCCTTCCATATCTAAATCTTAACCTTTCTTAAGTGATAATTTACTATTTTGTTTTAAATTTATTATTTAGTTGTTCTAATCCAATCATCTTGTGTACAACGATCTAGATTATTGAAAATCATAACTCTTGCGCCTAACTAACCAACGCTCCTTGTGTTCAACCTCGACTACAACTACTCTTGTATACTTGCGGGATATAGCTAGTTGAGTAAAAGATCATTCTTATGATTGAAACTCATTAGTGTAAACAACTAACAAGTTTTTGGCATCGTTTCCGGGGAGCATCGGTATTCCTTTTAGAGTAAGAGTTGTTGATAAGTAAATGAGACTAGATCAAAACATTTGTATCCACCATCATATCCATAAATCATAATTCATCATTATCATCATAATGTGTTGTATCTTCCATGTTTGTTTTTGTATCACACTCACCTTGTTTATTTGCAGGAGCATATGGGGTGTTCATAAAAAGATCTTTGAACCATGCATATCTCTACATTCAGAAAAAGAACACATTGTTTGCAACCCTCATGGAGAAAGAAGGAGTGAAACCCATACATGTATCGAGGAATCACAACCCACACAACCATCATCAATGTCACCATCATATGCACCACCCTCATCCACGCATCCTTCATCCACACCACCATCATTCACACCTAATTCACCACCATCATATACACCACCAACACCCATATCACATTCTTCCACACCCTCATATCCACCACCTTCATCCATACCACATACACCACGACCATCTATGTCACATCCACCTAATCCTCTAGATCCACATGAAGAACTAGTCAAGGAGGATGACCTTCCTCTTAAGGACTACTTTGGTACAGATGCAATGCACATGAGTGGGCCTATTAATATATCAAAATTTGAGGCAGAGGAGTTTTCTATCAGCCCATCTATCATACAATTGCTACAACTGAATGCATTTAGAGGGACACCAATGGAGGATCCAAACCTCCACATTACTGAATTTCTACAGTTGCTAAGAACCATAAAGATTTATGGTGTTCCTACTGATGGGATACACATAATACTTTTTCCATTATCTCTTAGAGATAGAGCCAAGGCATGTCTCTATACTTTACCAAAGAAGTCAGTCGACACTTGGGAGGAGCTTCTAAAGGTCTTTTTGGCAAGATATTTTCCACCTAGCAAAACTTTGTAGTTGAGGATTCAAGTCATCAATTATTCTCAAAGGTTTGGAGAGACCTTGTATGATACATGGGAGAGGTTCAAAGATATTCAACATCTTTGTCCACATCTCGGTCTAAGCAATTGACATCTATTGCAATCTTTCTATAATGGTTTTTGCTACAATACAAGGATGTCCATTGATGCAGATGTAAATGGAGCACTAATGAACAATTCTTATGGAGAAGCCTATTCTATTATTGAAGATATGGCAGAAAATCACTTCTAATGGAGTCCGGCTATAAGCTACCACCCATCCTTTTCACATACTACTTTTGAAATGCAAGTGGAACATCACACAGTTGGTGTTATAGACTTGATTGCAGCAAGGCTAGACACTTTGTTACAAAGGTTTGAGAATCTAAGCACACAACTAATTCAAATAGCCAACAATATTTTTGATGCATGTGGGTTTCTTGGACAGTCATCTTCTACATGTTATGCTTCTTCTATTTATTCTCCAATGGGCTACACTCCACCGAGTTTCTACAGCAATGCGAACTCAAATTTCATTCAGCCACAACAATTACAAGTAACTTCTAGATTAGAGTCCATGCTTGCAACATTTATTTCAGCTCAAATGCAGCAAAATGAGGAGTTCCATCAACAAATACAATCAATGAAGGGTTCCATTTGCCAACTCTCTTTTAAGGCAGACGGTATTGCCACTCATGCATACATCTTGGAGAAACAAATTGCCCAGCAAGCTCTTTCTAGCAAAGAAGCATTTCCACCTTTCTTTCCTAGTCCAATGGAGATGAATCCAACATATTTTAGGTCGGTGACATTGAAGAATGGTGTTGTCATAGAAGTATATCCTTCGAGGTATAATGATGGTGATACCTATGAGGATTATGAAGATACAAATCAAGGGGAGAAATCTACAACACATGATCTACTTTTAGATTCTTTAAGCAAGCAACATGTTTGTCCTCCTCACACTCTAGATGACACATTGCTTTATAATGAGCACACTCTTCCCAACTCATATTTTGATGATGCTTCAAAGGAGAATGAAAAGAAAAATACTATTTGCATATAAAAGACTATTCTTACTGGAGATCATAGGTGCTTTCGCTTGCCCCAAATCAAGGATATATTTGCAAGGAGGCATCAATCTTTAGCACAACAATTTCCAGCCTCGAATCAAAGCAATGGACCTCCATCTTCATCATTCACCATGATAGGTATCCGGTTGCAATCTTCTTGAGTTTTTTATATGTAGTGAGGATACTACAAATTTCAAGCTTAGGGGGAGAGCAACCGGCCGGTAGTGTAGTTTTATTTCCCATTTATCATCTTTTTTTTAGTTTTTGTTTTTAATTCTTCTCTTCTGGTGGCAAATCTAGTATGATATGCGTTTTATCTTTTATATGTGGATAGAACTCCTATGCTTAACTGATTGTCCTCTTTTGATGCAAAATATCATTTGGAGAAATTGTAAAAGGCATGCATTAATCAAATGAAACCTTTTGGCCATCAACCTGTGCTTAACTCTGGTTTATGCTTCTAGCCTGAAAATTCATCTTTCACATCCTTGATTCCTTTAAACATGTAATGGTTTCAATTTTTGTGAGTACATCAACTTTACAACATCATTTAGAATATGGGATTCCCTTGCCAAGCTCTTAGTGCATTTTCAACCACTCTTTCAATGAATTTTTTTCAAAACAAATGAATGAAATATAACCAATGCTATAATTTAGTTGACTCTCCTATGTTTTGGAAAAATTTTAAATTTTTTTGGCTTATTTCACCCTCCTACCACATAAAAGATGGCTAAACTACCCACATATTATGCTAGCCTAGTGTAAGTCTGATCTGGCCATGATGGTTAGGTGGTATGTCTTAAAAGAGGGTAAAATACCCCAACCAACACTCCACGTGTGCATAAGCATACATTAGCTGCCGAGTGTCGAAACACATAATCCATTATTATATCATTTTTGGGAAAGAAGGAGAGTACATCTAAAATTTTCAATTTTAACTAAGATTTCATTTGTTGTATCCTTAATAGTTGAGAGTTTGAGTTGTACATGCACTACTTTCTTGGCTTGGTCATCCAAATTCTACTTAGTGTTGTCTAATTGATTGATTCATTTAATTGTAACCACCCCTGTCGAACTAAAAATCTCTTTCTTGGGTGTTTAAGTTGAATTTATAGTTATGAGTATAAACATGTTGATCATGGTTGGCTATGTCTTATACACATCTTTTTTTTCATTTGATCTATGCATGAACTTGACAATTCTTCATTTGTGTTTCTATGCTCTTTTTTCTTGAGGACAACCAACGGTTTAAGCTTAGGGGGATTTGATGTGCACAAATCATATCATCTTTTGGATCATGTTTGGTTGCATATCCATGTTGTTTTGACTCAATTATCACTCTCATTCATGCTAGATTATATATTTTTAGCTATTCTTACTTGTCTCATGGTTTGGATTGTAGGTACTACATTTTATAATGAAATGATGAGGAATATATCATATTATCAGTTATTTGATCACTCCTCAAGTATCTATATGTTTTGGGATTGACAACTGTGCAAATACCACTTTTTACGACATGTAAATCAGACTTACACGCTGAAAGTTATGAGCAGAATACACAACAGACCAAAACAACCATTGACACACCATCTTAAAAAGACACACCATGCACCTGGGAGTGTCGAGCAGACTGAAAGTTTCTGGAAAGTTACACGGCATGCATTAATTCAGCACACGTCGTGCTCATGGGAGTGTCGAGAAGACTAAAAGTTTCTGGAAAGTTCCATGACGTGCATTTCTTCAGCGCACGCCGTGCGTAGTGCAGATTGGAGCAACTGATGAAGGTTTTGCACGACGTACACTTTGGACACACGTCGTGTCTCTGGCAATTTCAACATTTTGAAAAATATGAGTTTTTTGTTTAAAACAAAGAGGAAACTTAATGGGCAGTTATCTCCAGTCATTTGTGGAAGTTCCCTCATCCCAGAGCCAGAGGAGAGTAGAGGAAGGCGATTTTAAGGAGAACAAGCACTACTACAGAAACGGCCTTTGGCGTCGGTCGTTTAACCCCATTTGGCGTCGGTTTCCGACCGACGCCTATGTGGGCGCCGCTAAAGGTCGAACACTTAGGCGTCGGTTTTTTAACCGACGCCTATTTAACATATAGGCGTCGGTCGTTTAGTAGATAACCGACGCCAAAAGGGTTCGCGCCACAGAAAACGGCATCATCTAGGGCACTTTCTGCGTCGGTGTTTTAGTAAATAACCGACGCCACTATGGAATATAGCGTCGGTCTTTTAGTAGATGACCGACGCATAAAGTGCCCTAGATGACGCCATTTTTTGTGGCGCGAACACTTTTGGCGTCGGTTATATACTAAACGACCGACGCCTATATGTTAAATAGGCGTCGGTTTGATATGAATATTCGACGCCATTTCCAGGACTGCTTTGGCCACATCAGGCGTCGGTTTATTGAAAAAACCGACGCTGTAGGTCTTTCCTGACGGTTTTCTATAAATAACCGACGCCTATTTATATTTTTTTTTTTTCATATCAGTTTGCAGGCCTGCTGTGGCTGGTCAGCAGGATGAGAACCTGCAGTTCAGTTTTCTGAACTGCAGGTTTACGACATCCATTGATATCAGCCTACAAACAGGCCGCAAACCTGCAAAAGTCACAAGCAAAATTCTACACAAGTACATACATTCAGACATCAATTCAATTCTCACATTCACACACATATAGAAACATTCAAATACATGTATTAACATTCAGAAATATTCATTTACATAGTATCATTCATTATCGCTATCAACATCCCAATTATATCTTACAGTTGCCACTGCTTGTATGGCTTTTGCCCATTCTTCTCTTACTTCATTTAATGCTTCCATCGTATATGGAGCATGTATATTTTTTAAACGTTTACCTGTAGTGTTGTCAGTTTTAAACACCTGCAAAGAGAATGATGTATATATATAAGTAATAATATAAAAATAATATAAGATTGATATATTGCATACTAACTAATGAGAATATATATAATACCTCATGTATGGTATCGATGTCCAATGCGGCATATTTGATAATCATCTGCATAAATCGCATCACATAGTATGCGCATGCCCATCCATTGTCTTGTGTAGCACACTATAAATTGAAACATACAAAATAATACAACTAAGCACAATTCACATCAATAATATATATATTTGAGTCGGGAACTTACTTGTACGTTCTGCCAATTTATTGGCTGGTTCTTTTTCCTTGGGACCGTTCCTCCAGCCTTTTTGAATGCATCTAAACCCCTACATGTTAATATAACACAAAAAATTGCATAAGTAAATAGTAATGTAATAAAAGATGTTAACGGATATAAAAATGAAATATTTCTCACCAGAATAATGGCATTCTCATTACGTGTCCAATTTTAGTGTTCAATGTACTCCCCGCAGGATCTAGATAATAAACAGTGAATGTCCCGGGGACAATGACTAGTAACTCCCAATGTCTACCGCTAGAAGTAAGAAGTTAACAATTAATAACTCAAAATGCAAAATAAAAATGGAATTTTCTTAAGTCCAAATTATAAATAAAGTAAACTTACTTGACATTGAATGGAGCTATTATTATCGTCTTCTTTTGCTGACCAAAAATTGTAAAAGCATCTATACAGTATTGTTGAACATTATCAGGGTCTTTAGCTACCAAACTAATCAATGATGGAATCAAAAATCCCACATGATCAAATGCAAATTGTTTGCAATGATCTTCGACTAGGTAGCTGCAAAACATATAGGCGTATGCATTAATATATAAGAAACCAGATCACCGGATCTTACACAAGGTATATGGATGTATAAACAAGATCTCACCTTATCCATGTCTCTATCATTGATGTATTCAGCCAATCATACATAAACAGCTCAATAATATCTTGTATAAATAAAGAGCTATCGTATGATTGACCTGCATAATCTGCATCTAAAGAAATAATTATAGGGCAATGTACATTATGTGCTCGTAGCCAACATGCCATTCCCCTACAAGCAGGACCTAACGGGTATGTTAGGTCAGTTGGAACCCAATCGGGTAATGCGGGAAGTGGAAGTGGAGGCCTAGGTGCTCCTGGTGTCTTCTTTTTAACCTGTACATATAATTTCAGATCAGTTGACATCATATATACACATTAACAGTCTAAATCAATGTAAATTTATCTTACAATTTCAGTCGTGTAGACGACATCTGCTTTGGGCCACAATATCACCCCGCCTTCTGCATCAGCAAGTCTATCAATATCCGGGTGGGGATATGGCAATGTAGCTTCTCTCCAATCAGGTAACACACGTATCGGGCTCACACGAACGTAGCCCTGTGGCATTGGAGTCCCGTGAAACATTGCCCCAGGAAGGGACGGGTAAGCCTGCGCCTCTGCAACAACGTAGTCTTGCATTCTTAAGCGGCATGGCTTCAATGCCTACAAATTTACGTAAAGAATATTATACATATATACATATCATCTTGAAAACATAACAACTTGAAAAGACTAACTACAATGTCATAAACAATACTTACAGCAGACGTGCTAGGCGATGGGTCTCCAGGATTACTCGCAGTCTGTGCATCAGGAGAAGAGTGGGTCGCCATAGGCGTATTGGAAGCCTGAGATGCCTGCCACCGCAGCAATTCTTCCTTGACCTTCTCAGCAACTACATCGTTGATCTTCTTAGCAACTAAATCCTCAACTCTCTTATTCTCCTATACATGGATAAAAGAAACATTAGCTTCTTATTAATGAATTTCCTTTTGCAGTAACATTCTAAAAAAAGAATAGGTTACCTCTTCTTGAGAAAGTCCCGCTCTGGGTTTGCGCTGGGATGGCCCAAAGAATGCTTTGATGCCAACACCAGCGCCGGCACCTCTAACACATCCAGGATGCTCTGGGTTACCCAGAGCAACTGTCAATTCATCCCTTGTGCCCTGAGGGATGAACGTGCCTTGTTTCCTCTGCTCGTGCAGCTCCCGCTAATCACCATAAACAGAAATTGGTAAGTTAACACCACAAATAATCAATATTCAAACGATTTCTCTAAGAGTTGTATTTTACCATTTTTGCAGCCGCCTCAGTAGTTACAGGCTTCTTTATTTCACCCTTCTTGTTTTGCCTGCCAGCTATCCAGATATCATGGCGAGGCATGGGTGTGGCAGACTCCTGAGTAGGAGCAGACTCCTGAGTAGCCGCAGACTCCGCCTGTAGTCTTTGGCGAACGCTTGCATAGCCTTTTGGACCCATAGTGTGGTCATGCACATTCAGTGCACGCCTTGCTTTTTGTGCGTCACTGAGGGCCTAGTTAGTATGCACATTAATGATTTGGTTAGTAGCACTAAATGCTAATCTTGAATAGGTGAATACAATGTATATTAATTAAATTAGGAGTGACGCCTAATACCTTGAATTCTTCAGATTTTCTTGAAGCAACAAAATTGTCCCAATCTTCTTTGTCCAAGAAGTTCCATTGTTCAAGGGCTGACTTCTTCTTCTTATCACCCTCTTTTATGTATTCTCTGTTTAGATTTGTCCTATAATTCCTAAGCATCTTTCCAGCGCGTTGCATCACATTTTTACGATGCAACTTCTCATCCAATGCAAACAGATTCTGTAAAATAGAAATGTTATTAACTAGTATCCAAAATAGAATTGCAAATAATAGAATTTGTAATCTACAAAATAGAATTGCAAATAATAATAACTCACGCATAAATCCTTCCATATCAAGTCTTTTTTCCCTTGAGGAACTTTATGCCAATTGTCATACTTAACACCACAATGGCTCCGAGTGGTACACCCAAGATAGTTCACAAAATTATTGCGGTTCACTCCAATTGGATTTCCTCCATTATCAAACTCCACCACCAATTTAGATCCACTACCACTTAGCGCTAATAACTTCTTCAACAGAGTGATGCCCCTTTTCTTGTTAAGTGTCTGGTGTTGCGCATCAAGTTGCTCCAGTGCTTCAGTGGGTACAGGTGCATCAACCTAAAATTTGACAAAAATAAAACACACTAACTTAGCCCAATATAGAAATATAGGATATATGACATAACTAGAAGATAATGAATTTTATAGAAATACAAGATATGTTTTTAGAACTTACATTAGTATCCTCGCCATGCTCGTCATGGACAGCATGCTCATCATGGACTTCATGCTCATCATGGACATCATGCTCATCATGGTCAGCCATCTGAAAATGTCATTAAAAAGGCAAACATTTAGCATTTCTATTAACTAGAAAAAGGCAAACATTTAGCATTTGTATTAACTAGAAAAAGGCAAACATTTAGCATTTGTATTAACTAGAAAAAGGCAAACATTTAGCATTTGTATAAACATACATGTCTCTAAAATTGTGATCTTTTATCAATTAACAATCCTTCATTGTGATCTCCGCGCACATATAAGTCATCATTAGCTTCAATATTTTGTGGAGTTGGCAACCCAACTGAGAATGGACTGGAGTCATCATACTTATCATAGTACTCTTCTTCATCTATAGGATCTTCAATGAACTGTCTTTTACCATGAAGAACAACCAACCATTTCTCATTTGCAGGATCATCGATATAGAATATTTGTTTCGCCTGTGATGCCAATATGAATGGTTCACCCTTCTCGCCAATCTTTTCAAAGTTCACCAAAGTGAAACCCAATTCATCCACTATAACTCCTTTGGTGTTATCAACCCAATTACATTTAAAGAGTGGAATTTTGAAATCTATGTAGTCAAACTCCCAAATGTCCTCAATGACACCGTAATATGACATTTTAGCTTCACGTGGACTCTTATCCTTTGCACTTGCAAAGTACATAGTCGACGCTTGAAGAGTGACCCCACTATTTTGGACGACACTCTTATCATCTTGGCGCTTTGTGTAATATGTGAATCCATTAATGTCAAACCCTTCATAAGACATAACATTCGGTTTTGGTTTAAAGGCGAGGCATTTGATAGTTTCTGTAATATCATGTGGTGTTTGAGATAGTTGATGTAAGACTTTATCTTCAAACCACTTAGTAAAAGTCTTATTATGCTCTCTAGCAAGCCACATTGAACTTGCTCGAGGATGTTGTCTCTTTATGAAATTGGTATGTTCCTCGATATAAACACTCACTTCATCCATATTGTGTAAAATATACAAGTGAGCTTGTTCCAACTGCTCACGGCTGATTACTTTCACCCGTGATCCCAAAATTCCTTTGCCCTCCTCAATATTCTTGTCATTATCAGGAGTGTCATTACCACTGAGAAAGTCATTGCAAAAATCCATAACCTCTCTCGCCACATAACCTTCAATAATACTCCCTTCAGGCCGATAACGGTTTCGAACATCACCTTTAAAAACGCTCATGTATCGTTCAAAGGGATACATCCAATGCAAGAAAACTGGTCCCAACATTTTCACTTCCCTAGTCAAGTGGACAACAAGATGTACCATGATATCAAAGAACGAAGGAGGGAAATACATCTCAAGCTGACATAGGGTAACAACCACTTCTCTTTGCAAATTATCGAGAGTATCAGGGTCAATAACTTTGCTGCATAGACTGTTGAAAAAGAAACAAAGTCTGGTAATCGCAAACCTTACATGCTTCGGCAATATAGATCGAATTGCCACGGGCAATATTTGTTGCATTAGAGTGTGACAATCATGAGATTTAAGACCTATCAACTTCAGATCTTTCATTGATACCAATCTACGGATGTTGGATGAGTAACCATGTGGCACCTTAACATTTACCAAGCATTCACAAAAAGTTTTCTTCTCCTTTCTAGACAACGTGTAACAAGCGGGAGGTAAGTATGTTCTTTTATTACCCATTTCACGTAATTCTGTTAATTCTGACCTTATTCCCATTTCACGTAGGTCCAGTCTGGATTTTATCCCATCTTTAGTCTTACCTGGTATATTTAATAGAGTACCAGTGATGCTATCACAGACATTTTTCTCAACGTGCATTACATCGATACAATGCCTGACTGTCAAAGAACTCCAATAAGGAAGATCCCAAAATATTGACTTCTTCTTGAATGAAGAATTGTCACTCCGTGTGGCCATACTACATTGTGATTTCTTACCAAATTCATTGACAATGTCTTTTACTCTTTCATAAACAACATCCCCTGGTATAGGTTTAGGTGCACTTCGTTCATCATTCCATCCATTGAATGCTTTGCGCTTCCTACGATACGGATGGAATTTTGAAAGAAACCTTCGATGACCAAGATATACAGTCTTGCCGCCATGTTTTAGTCTTATTGAATCAGTGTTTTCTTCACATATAGGACACGCTTTAGCTCCTTTGACACTATATCCAGACAAATTCCCATATGCTGGAAAGTCATTAATAGTGCAAAACAACATAGCGTGCAAACGAAATGTCTCTCTTGCTGAAGCATCATAGGTCATCACACCTTCAGCCCAAAGTTTCTTTAAGTCATCAATCAAAGGTTCAAGATAAACATCGATATCATTTCCGGGTTGTTTAGGGCCCGATATCAACAATGACAACATAACATACTTATTTTTCATACACATCCAGGGAGGAAGATTGTATATAACAAGCATGACTGGCCAAGTGCTATGTTGGCTGCTCAATGTCCCGTACGGATTCATTCCATCTGTACAAAGCCCAAGTCTTAGATTCCTATCTTCTTCACCAAATTTAGGGTACAATAGATCAATCTTCTTCCACTGTGGGGAATCAGACGCATGTCGTAGGATCCCATCATTATTTTTCTTAACATCTGCATGCCACCTCAGATTCTTCGCATCTTTCGGATTTGCAAACAAGCGTTGAAACCGTGATATTATAGGTAGATACCACAACACCTTGGCAGGAGAACCAGTTTTGGACTCCCCCGAAGTCGTCAATTTATACCGTGACGCACCACATTTTGGACAATCTTTCAAATCTACATAGTCCTTTTGAAATAATACACAATCATTCAGGCATGCGTGTATCTTCTTGGCCTCCATTCCCATTGGGCACAACATTTTCTTTACCTGGTATGTTGAGATTGGAAGCTCGTTTC
This sequence comes from Alisma plantago-aquatica, assembly GCA_963693085.1. Classification (NCBI taxonomy): domain Eukaryota; kingdom Viridiplantae; phylum Streptophyta; class Magnoliopsida; order Alismatales; family Alismataceae; genus Alisma; species Alisma plantago-aquatica. The sequence continues at coordinate 392,168,013 of OY856410.1, read as the reverse complement.
CTTCAGGAAGCATTTCTTTCAACAAAGTCAACAATGAAGTGAAGCTTTTGTCGCTCCATCTATTGTTAGCTTTCAACTTATACAATCTCAAGACAGCGCTAAGCTTCGTAAACTTAGCACAACCTGTGTATAACGGTATCTCAGCATCATGCACAATGTTTGTAAAGATAGGAGGTGGATCGGTGTGCTCTACCCTACAACTATCCAGCATCGCATCAACGATGTCTGCTGGAACTGGTTCGTTCACATTTACGTCATCAGAGGCAATTTCTTCTTCCACCCAAGCACTGCTATCGACATCTACTGGTTTCGATTTTGAAATCTCTCCATGCCAGTGCCATTCTGTATAGCCTTGTACAATCCCGTTGCACATGACATGACTTTTGATTTCCTCACCAGTGTTGACTTTCAAGTTGTTACCGCAATGCCTACATGGACAGTAGAACCTATCTGTAGGTTTTTTCCTATGTTCCTCGGCAAATCTAATAAACTGATCAAGACCAGATATAAACTCTGGGGTGCAACGATTACGAATCGACATCCATGATCTATCCATTCTATGATCAGAGAAAACAAGTATATATTAGGAAAAGATTAGGCAACATTTCCCTAGTATATAATAAATGTGTACCACCTATCCCATCCTTGAACACCTAATCTCACTAGTAAGTGTATAATGTGTATTGGGTTTTCGAGAAAATTTCGGCAGCATTTCCCCGCTGTTCTCTAAGTACATATGTACTTAGAGAACAAACGGGGAAATGCTACCAAAATTTTCTCGAAAACCCAATACACATTATACACTTACATCCTAAGTGAGATTAGGTGTTCAAGAACAGTCCCAAACCGGGGACTATCCAAGATTTACTCCTAATGAGTCAATCTTGGATGGGTTTCTAGGCCAACAATAATAGATATCTACAATGAAGCCGGATTCCATACAAACAGTATATAATTTAGTGATTGTTCATTCTAATTTATACCAATGTACAAGTAATATAAAAAACAATGATTGTTCACATTCTAGGCCAACAAACACATGTGATGTCATTCTTATATATAATAAATGTGTACCACCTATCCCATCCTTGAACACCTAATCTCACTAGTAAGTGTATAATGTGTATTGGGTTTTCGAGAAAATTTCGGCAGCATTTCCCCGCTGTTCTCTAAGTACATATGTACTTAGAGAACAAACGGGGAAATGCTACCAAAATTTTCTCGAAAACCCAATACACATTATACACTTACATCCTAAGTGAGATTAGGTGTTCAAGAACAGTCCCAAACCGGGGACTATCCAAGATTTACTCCTAATGAGTCAATCTTGGACGGGTTTCTAGGCCAACAAACACATTTGATGTCATTCTTATATATAATAAATGTGTACCACCTATCCCATCCTTGAACACCTAATCTCACTAGTAAGTGTATAATGCGTAATTGGTTTTCAAGAAAATTTCGGCAGCATTTCCCCGCTGTTCTCTAAGTACATATGTACTTAGAGAACAAACAGGGAAATGCTACTGAAAGTTTCTCAAAAACCCAATACACATTATACACTTACATCCTAAGTGAGATTAGGTGTTCAAGAACAGTCCCAAACCGGGGACTATCCAAGATTTACTCCTAATGAGTAAATCTTGGACGGGTTTCTAGGCCAACAAATACATGTGTTGCATTCTTATATATAATAATTGTCTATAAACTACAAGCAACATGGTTAATCCTAATCAACAGAGCATTATTAAATAATAAATCAAGAAATCAATAGTTTCAAACAAAAGGTCTAGGAATCTTTACTAGACATTATATGTATCCCTAATCATCATATTTAACATACTACATTATTTTGAACATCCAGATCAGATTAAGATCATACTATGTTATAACATATTATCGAAGGAAACATATTCTTCATGTAGTGTTGATTCTAGAAGTCTAAGAAGGGAATCTGAGAATTTTAGATGCTTACAGTCTCTAAGGGATAGAAGTAAGGAATAATTTATACCTTTTCTAGTTAAGGATTTTGTAGATACTTGGACTAGTCCTAAATGAAGAAAGTTGTATCTTAGATTATTTTTTATCATGTTTAGATCTCTTTCAGATAGAAGTTGTATGCATTCCTATGAAGGTGTAACTCATATAGTTTTTTCAGTATCCTTAATGTAATAATTAGATATCAAATGAAAACTACCTTTTGAGTAAATGGTGGCGTAGGAAGGTCCAGTTTTGCATTGGAATGAATGGTGACATAGTAAGGGGCAATTTACATTTGGATAATCGATAGAAGTGAGTGACTAGAGGTGAATTAGGGTTTGTAATTAAAGGGTGTATAATTTTCTTAGGATTTAAAGGAGAATATCTACATAAAATTGCAATAAAAAACAACAACATGATGAACATGATGAATATGATATCAAATGAAAACTACCTTAGTCAGAGATAAAGATGTGTCTAAGAACAGTTATCAAAATTTTTATAATTGTCTAAGAATACTCATTTCCCCATCCAGCAAGTCCTGACACTAGAATGGCTCTACGACACATGGCACTACGTGATTAAGGTTTCACTTGACCAGTTAATGCCAATTGTGTGAATTAAGGCAGAATCAAACAAGTGGATAAACAATCCCTAATTCTTTTCTAAAAATCATAATTATATAACAAATCCAGAAGATATAAAACATATGAGACATATTCTGAATTTCAACATCACATGGTACTATATCATTTTCTTTCATGAGACTATACTTGCGATCCCACCGTTACAGGATATAACTCAATATTACAATATCCTAAGGTACCAACCCTTATTATATCATGGAGAAGATCACACCTCTATTAGGGATCAACCATTACTAAAGGTCATTAAGACCATCACATCATTCCATGCATGATCATCATTCATTTTCAACACCTTGAAAAAGGTTCAACATAACATTATCATACTTGTGATGCATAGATTCAACATAACATAACATTATAGAGCTATGAGTTCACATGGTAGTACAAAAGAAAGCATCCATTATAAGGATATGATAGCCACCAACTAACATTTTATGGTTACAAAAAGCATTACAAAGAATATTCCTTCATCATACCATACAAGGAAGCTAAGTATGATTAACCATCATTCCTCAATTGCATTAAATCAAATCCAACCAGATAGGAGAGAGTGATGTTACAAATCAACACCTCAAACTAAACCGGAGGTTCATACACTTACTTAAGTCAAAGAACATCCTTAACACATAGCATTCTCATCCCATCACAGAGGCATACGGTAAAACATTAGCATCACAGAGGCGCATACCTATTGGCGCGGGAGGCAGCGGGAGTCAGGTGGAAGCTGATGGCGTGGCGGCGAGCTCCAGGTGTCAAGCAGGCGTCGGCGGCGCCGTCGGCGGCGAGCTCCAGTCAGGCAGGCCGCGGCGGCGATCAGCTCCAGGCGTCAGGCAGGCTGAGGCGGCGAGCTCCAGGCTCGTCAGGCGTCGGCGGCGAGCTCCAGCAGCAGTGGCGGCGGAGAAGGGGGCGCCGGAGTAGCAGTGGCGGCACGACGGCGCTGTCGTGGAGAAGAAGGAGAAGAGAATCGACGGCGACAGGGTGGGAAATCGACGGAGAAGCAGAAAAAGGGCTTGCAATGAAACAGAAGAAGAGGAAGAGTCGGGCATCGCGGGTTATAAAGTCCCAAATAGCGTCGGTTTTTTACAACAACCGACGCCTAAACGTCTTTAGCGTCGGTTGTCTGAGAAAACCGACGTCCAACTGGGCGATAATTTCATGAAATTGTTTGGCGGGAACCACCTTCAGCGTCGGTTATCCTTTAATCACCGACGCTGAAGGTGACACTTTTCGCGCAAATTTTCATCAGACATAGGCGTCGGTTTCTACCTAAATAACCGACGCTGAAAAGGACACTATTTTTCGCGGGCGACTTTAAGCGTCGGTTTGTTATAAACAACCGACACTGAAGACAAAGCGGTACCCGTGTCTGGCTGGTCTTCGAATATAGACGTCGGTTTTCGTAAACAACCGACGCCTAACATAGAAGGCGTCGGTTTTTCTTAATAACCGACGCCCAGAAAAGTGTCACTGAATGCTATTTCTGTAGTAGTGAAGGGTGGTTTCTTGCCAAAGGAGCCCATTTCTTCTTCTCTTCTTCTCCATTGTCTTCTCCAAAGGTGCAGTAGAGCTTCTCCACTTCACGCAGCTTCTCGAGAGAGGAGCCAGTTCGTCTTGGAGCAGCTAAAGGAGGAGAATTTCCTCCCCAAGCCGGAATTCCACTTTCTTGTGGTTACATTTTTGGATCTCTTTGTTTTTCCTCCTCTAGATCATGTTAAAACCTAAATTTTCTATAGCAAATCTGCAAAGCATGATTATGGACAACTAATTCCCTTTTCTTGGGCATGGGAGAGTAGCTCCCATGTCATAGCATGTAAGGAACATGATAATTTCATACTAAATGCTAAGTTGCTTATTTTTCCACCTTGTGAGCACTGTTTTATTGCTTCTTGCATGTATGGTTGGCCACTTTATGTGCATTTTTTATGCTTTCTTGCTTGATTTGAGAAGATAAGTAGCAGAGTAAGGAGGTACTCTCTTGGCAACTCCTTCTTTACCACATGAGTGGAAATTATGGTGTTGGGGAATAGGATTGTGATCTAAAATGAAATTCATACATGAGAATGTTGTATTGAGTTAGGATCGTTGTTCTTGTACTGATTGGTAAAGTGTAATATACAACTCTCCTTTAAAACAAGTGATTATTATGTTTAAATTTCATACTCTTATTTTATGCTATGATATGTTGGTGAAATCCTAGGTTCAAGATCCTTCCATATCAGAATCTTAACCTTTCTTAAGTGATAATTTATTGTTTTTTTTAAATCTATAATTTATTTGTTCTAATCCAATCATCTTGTGTACAACGATCTAGATTATTGAAAATCATAACTCTTGTGCCTAACTAACCAATTCTCCTTGTGTTCGACCTCGACTACAACTACTCTCGTATACTTGTGGGATATAGCTAGTTGAGTAGAAGATCATTCTTATGATTGAAACTCATTACTGTAAACAACCAACATTAATCTATAATAACAAATGTTCATTATGGAATGCTTGTTTGTGTTAATTGTAAGATTATGACATACTTCAATATCTATGAAGGAATAATTCTTGAAAAGTTATTTTGTCTAGTGGCCCCATCATTGAAATTTCTGACTGTGCCACTGTTCATGGGTATCATGCAACATGGACTTGTTTATTAGGTCATTTGATCCAAACTCACTAACATTTGTGACGTATTTTATCGTTAATAGTCCTTCTTAAGATATTGACCTGATCCATGGAAATGCAAGACCTACCCATTTTGGTTTAGAAATCACGATACATATCCCTCCACCCCTCACTGATAAACTTCCCATCTACACATATGTCAATATCTTATTGATGTTTCAAAACACCCACTAAAGCCTCACAACCTCCCTAGTCCATTGAAAGCAAAGTTGGGGAAGACATTTTACACAAACGACTGTAAAAGGTTTTCATGATGACGGGTCTATGTAGGAAATGACTAAGTAATACAAGCATGCGATCTGTGATTTTTGTGTTATGGAAAATGAAATAATGATCATGTCATATGCATTACTTGTGTTGCTTCATTAGGATTAAATAACTCAGCTGTAGATGGTGTATGTATTATATGTTGCACACATTAAATTCATAACATCACAAACTAATAAATCAAAGTATTACTGACAAAAATAATGCATCAACTCGAAACAAATACTCCAAATAGTAAAGTGGCATTTCACAAACCAAATAACAAGTTGCACAATAACACATTAATAATCAACAATTGAGTTTCACACAAATAAATATCAAACCAAATGATGCATGTGTAATGTTCGAGTAGGGATTTATATACTAGAACAAACTGATGTGGAAAAATAGCAATTGTATACACAAAGTTTTATTATGATTCAAATAGCAACTGTAGGTAAGTCCTACTCAACATATAGTCATGTGTGATTTTATGAACCATGATGTTTTGAATACTTCCTTAATGATCACCAACAAAGTTTTTACATAGGAATAGTAAACATGGACACCTATGAAAAGAAGATGTAGTAGAATATATGGCCATACAGGAAAGTAGTGTCAACTTGGAAAATATATGGCCACACCTAACTTTAGTATAAACCACATGAATATATTACCACTCATGGATAATGAGTGATACAACATACTGAAAGGGAAAATTAGCAACTTCATAAATTCAGAGTGTTGGTACGAGTAAAATTCACATGATACACATAATTAAACAAATTGTGAGTGAATGTATGTTGTAATGAATATATAATGCCAAGTAATTAACCCAAACATGAATTTCATATGCATTGTCTAAAAATTAATTATGTCACTACACATAACTCAGGTCTGATACAAAACTAGGTTACCATTGAAATCAATGGCAAAATAATATGCAAAATACATGATTATTTGAACCATGATGTTCAAAACCTTTGCTAATTGGTTAACTATGTTATCACATGACACTAGAATGGTAAACAAATGGAAACACCTAAAAAAAGTACAAACAACACAAATATATGGCCAAATAAGAGTTCAAGGTGGATTTGATTAAAGAATGCCAACACCATAGTTCAGAATGAACTACCCAAACATATGACCATAACTCAAACTAAATTGAACATTAGTAACACATTCTAAAGAAATGCAAATTGAATGTCTATATCTAATAAACACAGAGCATAGGTTAGTGAAGGTATGTGAAAATATAAATCGAAAGTAATATGACTAGGACTAACTAGAAACTACATAATTAAGGAAATTTAGCCTATACAATTCATAATATCTATCCAATCATGCAATCTAGGCAATTAAGCATCCAGTTATGGAAATTGGTGCGATTCTTATCAAGGCCACACACGAGACAACTAAAGGTGACTAGAACTAAAGGTGATTAGATGCAACCCTAATGGAAAACACACAGATCTCTCAAAATTTGTATAAGGACCTAGTCCAACGCACATGCTCAACTAATCACACGTACCCACAACCGCATGGGGTCGTGCTGTAGTATAGGCTAGTGGTAATATTAGGGTCAATCCTCAAGGAGAGAGGTAGCACTAGAGCAAGGTTTGTGTGAGCTATGTTCCTAAAACAGAGTCTAGGGTTGAAGGGTTTAAAGTTGATTTTGTTTGATTACACTACAATTGCAAGCAAGAAAGAGAAGGAAAGAAACCAAGATAACAAAAATTCTAGATTAGTCTAAGAAAGTTAAGGTTATCAAACTAAGCAAGGCAAGCAATTAGGCTGGACCAATGAGTTATACTACACTAGAAAGCTAAGTTATCAACTAAGATGCAAGCTAATCAACTAAGCAAACAAGAGTCCATGTTATCACTAATTAGCCAAATTAACACAAGCAAGGTCAAAGGAGCCCTAACTACTTGTGCAAGAACTAACTATCTAGAACTAAGCAATTATCTAAGGATTAACAAAGGCAATTTACTACAATACCATTAACAAGATAAGAAGGCAAAGGTTGGTTTGAAGAAATATGATGGGTAGGTGGGCCATTTTGGAGTGAACTTTGATATTAATTGGGGGAAGGTCAATATAGCATGCAAATCTCACATTTTAATCTAGATTACCAAACCAAACAACAAGCCAAGTGTTATTAGAATGTACCCTATACTACTAGTTTAAAAACTAGGGTTAGGTGTAATTCTAGTAGAACTTGGCAAGTCTAGGTTTCTTGGGTAAGTGGTATTTGGGAAATTAAGATCCAAGGGTAGAAATGGGAGTAGAGTTGAGGTTATTTCACATCATGTTACTTGCCATCTAGCCTTTAGGAAGCTCTAGGAAATTTCACTAATCACACTTACACTAGCTACATAGATCTCACACTCAGTTATAGGATAAGGGAGATTTATGTAGGAACAAAGGGGGCTAGCTAGGGATCCACTAATTGGACCTAGGATCCATTCCTAAGATTGCCACATACATTCCAATTTCCCCTAGAAGATAAGTGTCATCAAGCATCACAAAACAAGCAATTTATGTTTAAAAGCACAAAACACATGCAAGATAATGGAAACTGAGATAGAAGCAAGAGGCAATCATCATAGAATGAAATTTTATTCATTACAAGTTATTTCCCCCAACACGGTATCAATGTCACATTTTAACCCAAACAGCCCACCACTAGGGGCTTAGCTAGACATGCTCAAAGAAAAGATAAAAGAAATGAGAAGAAGGGGATAGGACTCCATGGAGCTGGAAGTAGATCCTCCTTATTCACCTCCTAGATGTTGTAGGGTGACCTCCCTCCTCCAAGGTAGATGACAGTCATGGAAATGAAGGGGATTATGGTAAAAAACCTAGAAAATTAGGTTTCTATGGTGAAAATGAGGTGGAAATGGTGGATGGAGAGCATAAATGCAATGAATGCTCTAGAGTGGGTGGAGATGAGTAATGGTATCTAAAATAGTGTTGTGGACACCACCCATGTGTATATAGGTGGTGGTTAAAGCACTAGGGTAAGTAGGGGTGTTTTTAGAAAAATAGTGTAGAAAATGCTAGGGTTTAGGTGGTAGCACAGTCGTGCTGGGTAGAACAACCATAGTGGGTAGGGCTAGGAATGACCGTGGTGGTGTGGAATGGTCATTCTAAGAAAGTGTAAAAATCATAGGTTGAGGTGGTAAAATGGAGGCTGGTAGCATGGCCATGCTGGGAAGCACGACTGTGGTGGAGGCTAGGTAGAACGGCCATGCTGGGTAGCACGACCATGGTGGGTGAGTTGGAGGTGAGGTCATTCCCTTTAGCATGCCCATTTTGACTTCTGGTAGCATAGCCGTGCTGGGCAGCACGACCGTATTGGGTGGCTTCATAGCATGTCCGTGGTGACGATGTTGCTATATCTTTGTAATTTTTGGAGTTTCTCTGTAACTTTGGCATTATCCAGCACAACCATTTCTTGGCACCACGGTCGTACTGGGGTCGTCATTAGCAAAATCAACTTGAATCTTCATGATAAATGAACTTATTAGCTTGATTTCGACCCTTGGCCATTAGGGTTAGGTTGAGGGAACTTTGGGGTATTCTTTGGACCCTCGATGAGTGGAGGATCCTAGAACTCCTTCCTTCTCTCTCATCCATCCAAAGCATGGTTCAAGTACCTGAAAAGTATGCAAAGAACGTCCATAAGTGCATTTGACAATAATATGCATATTGGGGAATTTAACTTGCATTCCACTATGTTTAGATGTGATTGAGATAAAAATACACAAGATGAAGCCCTAAAATAGGTTTGCATTACCACCCCAAACTTAAAACATACTTGTCATCAAGTATGCTCCAACTCAATCTCTCTCTTAAATATTCTTTCAATCAACAAGAGTGACAAATGCATTACAAAAGAAGACTATTGACTACATGGTCTTAGAAGTGACTAAGTCCAAGTGTTCCACCTCTCTCCTCTCTACTTTCACAAACCAATCATGAAATGATCACTAAGCATACAAACTTCAAATATATAGCATAGAATACACAAGATTTCCATATGCGCTTCATGTAATTTCGGGTTAACCTTTTCATGTTGGTGTTAATCACTAATGACTAGGAATGATGTTTCACTTTCATGTGTTCAATCTTATGCCTCAAACCACACAAAATGACCCACATGGTTGTAGAAAGGGTAAAGTGCGGTAGAATTTGATGTTTTCTAGATGAATGGACATGAAAAATGGAAGAAAGAATTGCGGTAAGATTTTGGAGTGCTTTTACACACTCATCTTTTCTTTATTTAGATTCCCTTAAACCGGAGCATCTTTTTATTTTCTTTTTGTTTTTATTTTCTTTTCTTATTTTCTTTTATTTTTCCCTTGATGTAGGTAGGGCATATGGTGGATAGAGTGAAGTGGCTATATGTATATATGGCCACCCCAAACTTTTGGAGGTGGCCAAACATATATATGTGCTCTAAGGCATCCTTTCATGAGGTGGAGAGGTATGAAGATGGTGAAAGAAGAGTCAAGTCAAAAAGGGGTCATTAGTGTAGTCCTCAACATAGGATTTCCTACATGAAAACTAATCAACACTTCATCAAATGATATCACACCATATGATTGAACAACATGAGATTCACAGTTATATCATGTGATTCCATAGGCTCTAAGTGTTCATAGCTTGCTCAATTAACAATATAAACAATTTGGGTTCACTATTTGAAAGAATTCTGGAATGTAATTTAAGAGGGATAGAATAACACAATAGTTGAAATAGAGAGTTTAGTACCTCACAATTTTAGGGTTTACACAAGATGAAATTTGAGTTTTCCATGAATTGGTGAAGAGAACTATAAAGTAAAATATTTTCATGACTAACTGTCTTGGATTAAAGTTTGTTTCAATTTGTGTTACCTAGGTTTTACTTTGAAATATTAATTCATATTTCAATATATTCCGTCTCATTCTAAGTTTTAGCTTTATTCTATATCAAATATCCATTTGTAGGCAAATAAGTCTAAATATATATGAGTTACCCATGTATCAAAATGCATTTATACTTTCTAACTTCAGTCTACTAGAGTAAGTGTATTGTTCTATGTTATCTATAAATAGTAGGATAACTAGTGATATAGGTTTCTATAAAATTAATATACTCAATGTTGGTACCTTGGTCTCAACTAACTTGCAATGCTAATGTATGAATATAAAATTGGAATATTTTTTCATATAGTCTAACCTAAGTTTATAGTTATAAATTTATTATTGTCTATAATCAAATATATTTCTCTTTTATATTTTGTTTCTTTAACATCAATATTTTTTATCAAAACATGTTTGTTTAATTTAGTATATAGTGTAAGTCATTATCTTCTTCTCTTTAACTATAATATATATGATTATAGGGTTCTTAACATGTGATAATCATATGATTAGTATTAATACAATAACACATGTATACCCAATGTATATGCAAGTGGAAATACCATGGAGTCGGTCAACCCAACATTCAATCTACCTTTTCCAAGTACTAAGTCATTAACCAACTTGTCACATTATGTTACATTATTAGTAATATATAGTTTCATATTTCACAAATTTGTGGGTTAGTCTATCTGACAAACGAACAAATTATCAACATCTAACTCTTCCTTTTATATAAAGTTTATCTACCAAACTTGTGAGCATAAGAATCTAAGAAAAATCTACTATATAGTTGGTTCTTGCTTACTCTTGGTGGTCGTTCTCCTTGTAAGATCATGTAATCAAATTCCAATAGATAACTTGGTAAATACATCATAATATGGATGCATCTTGCTCATCAAAGATGATCCCAACCAATGAGCATTGTCTCAGATAGATAGTAGGTCATTGATGGTGCCAAGATTCAATCGTAAGAGGAAGGGTGCTCATAATCTGGTCTTATCTAGGAAAATAGAACATGATTAGAGATGTTCTTCCATGAGGAATAAGAAGAAGAACTCCCATGAGTAACCTACTACACTTTGACATCATTTGGATTCAGTGTGAAATAGCAATGTGACAAGGAAACCAATGAAATTTGTTGCCACCATGGTTAGGAGAAAAGCCAGATATGCCTTAATGATAGTGAATAATGTTTTGTGACTAGAAATAATAGAAGTTAGAAGAAGATGGTATGCTATTTGTTTGTGATGAAATTTTGGGAGTCATCAAAGAAAGATGTTGGTAAATGAGGCAGGTTGTTGTGACATTAGGCAGTCGGCGGTGGATACTATTAGTTGGAGGAGTTTGTCAGGGAGTGATTTGTTTATAGGTATGTCCTCTTCAATTCATGGTCAGAGGGTGGTTTATATAAATCGAGGAAGTGGTTCCAAGATTTTAGAGAAAGTCTCTTGATGAGGGGAAGTGGGAAGATAAAAGGAATGGTCAAATGTGAGGAGGTGGTTGTAACATACTTGAATCTAAACATATGTATTAAATATCTCTTATTTTAAGGTCCTATTCCATTATGTTAACATACAATATATTTCTGACAATACAAAGCACATTAAGAATAATTGGTGTTATGGATATATAAATATCCTTAGTATTTGGCATGCAAGGTAAAATAATCATAATACACTCAATAACAAGACTTAAGGAACACATATACCAAATACCTTGCTTGATTCTAATTTGACATCCTAAAATATTCATAGGGGTATAATATGAAATGAATCAAATTAAAGTGTAATAAGTGTTAAAATGAGTAAATACATTAAATGTATCTATGGTATACAAGTATTGAAATCTTTTAATTAAACATCTTAAAAATGTGAAATTGTTGGCACCATTGGATTTCTCACATGTTAATTGATCTACTTATCAATTGTGGTATCAATCAGACTTCAATTGACTGAACACTTACTAGTTTGAATTCCTAACTTAGTATACACCCTTGTATTCATATTAATTACATTAATATGCCACCGTCTTTCTTATCTATGAGACCTGCTCCCCCTTGATGCAGTCAATGCGCCCAGGCCCTACGGATCGTGCGACTTCCGCAGCCATGGTTCTTCTTCTCCATCTCCACTTCTTCTTATCCCACGATTCCTTCCTTCCTCTCCCTCTCCCACTTCTTATTTCCTTCACCCTCTCCTCTACAGATAAAGCCTCTCTATATGACTATATCCCTACATCCCACCGACACCAACCCTAACAGCAAGGTTGTGCTGCCGCTAAGTTCAATGGCAGTGAAGCCTCCAGCTTATCAACGTCTGCCTTCTCCTCTCCCTCTTCACCTACCTTTCATGCCCTGATCACTGCCACTTCCTCTCCTGTCTCTCGTAGCCGCTCAAGTTCCAGCGTCACCGCCTATGGAGGAAGCCGCAACAGACATCGTTCACCTCCATGAACGCGACACTATAGACACCATGGTCTACCACCTGGAGCGCAGCCGTCACTATGGTCCTCGTCTAGGATCCCCCTCACTGACCTCGACCATCTGTAAGATGATCAGATCTTCCTCTCTTCCAGTAATGCACAAATTCCTTATTCCCCGTCTTCACCTTCACCCTGGCCTTGACGGCAATGCAAATCCAGGCAGTGTCGCTGCTTGCTCTTCATTTCCTCATCTCCCTCCTTCTTAACCTCTCCATTTCTGAAGTCACACGAAACCATGTCCACTCGTTGTTCTATCTTACCCTACTGCCGGCCGACTTATCAGTAAGATTGGATGACAACTATTACAGTGGTAAGGATGGTTCCAGTGGAGCCCTCTGCACATTGTGGCCTTCCTCAGCCAACACTCGTTGTGGTGCAGGTGCGGCTGACACCACAAGGGGCGATCCCACTTTCCATGTAGGTAACTGGCAACACCACCAACCTGACCATGAGAAAAACCTACCTTCTCATGCTCCATTTCTGATCGCCACAACCCAAGAAGAATCGCAATCCACATCCTTATCTCCAATATCATATTTCATCAATGGCACTTGTCTTCACTTATGAACCATGATGTCAACTTCTCCTTTCATTCACCACCCGATTGGCCATCACGTCCAAGATCTGCATCGACCACCAAGACAACTTGGTCATAATCAGGTGTTGCATCATGACTAGGACACCAGACATCCATCACCAATTTTGGATCCTCTGTAGCCGACCACCATAAATCGATGCCATGTCATCCCTTCCACGCTGCCATGTCTACAACCAATAGTCAAATCCACTGCCACCTGCTTTGCAACATCCTCTTTTCCCCCAATCACCATGGTGGGAAGGCTTGCAGCTGCCTATTGTAGAAGGTCTATAGTAGGTGCAACGACCACCTTCACCACTAAATTGCCACACTTCAGATATCACCATTAACACCACTATAATTATCCTTCTTCATGCTAGTCACCAATGCCTCCTCTTCCTTTCTCCTTTGCTCACACATCTCATGTCATGTTGCAGCTGTGAGAGCACCACCACCTCGGACTGCAATGGCCGGAGACAATTGTCCAGTGACCACCTGTAGCTATAGTGGGCCCATAACCCACAGGTCCACAACCACCACCGCACATGCTAATTCTGAATTTCATCAATACGTGCTCAGCCATCATACAACTCCATATCATCTTGCAATCTGCTAGATCGAGCACCACCATGTGCAATTGCATCACCACTGATCTAATGTTGCATCCCTTACTCCACGAAGGTCTAAGACATCAAGGATGAACAGAAGCCTAGTGGGTCTATAGGTCAGTAAAAGTTTGTTACTTTTGTAACTTCGTTTCCTATATGACTTAGCCTAAGAATTCGATTAGAGAATGATATTGTTGGATAATACATCAATAGGAAATACAGTTATTAGTAGAATAGAATTATGCCAATATGTATACAGTCATGACTTAGTACAGTATACATGGATTTTGAAATATCGGTGGGTTTATATACTTAATAACAATATGGAAGCGAATGATGTGCATGAACTGCCATATAAACTTTATTACATCGACTAATGTAGTCAATTCATTTATATACCTAATCACCTTTAAGTGCTTATATAGTGAAATGAAAATTAGAAATATAGATGGGTCTAGGAAATACACCTATCTAGGATGATCAAGTTTTGTGTAGAAGGGCACATAAAATATGTACACGAATGTGTATTTGTAAATGTAAGTTTGGGCAAAAATCCACATCAAACATGTATACATCGAATACTACTATTCAAGACATGTTCAAGAACTATATAATGGAATGTGTATACACACACTAATAAGCATGCTAAATATGATGTTAGGAAGAATATAGAAACACATGTTATTTGGAAGAGAATGATACTACAAAACCTAATTGGAATAATGCATATATGTAAATTTGATTTCTACAACTAAATATGGATACATGAACTAAAATACATATTAGAACTAATGAATGATACATTCACTTTATAAGATTCAAAGGTCTAACACACCATTAAGTGAAAATAATTTGGATAAGGGTTTAATATAGCATAATAGGGTGGATACACATGTATGCTTTGATTTGCCTAACATACCTAATATGTTCATAGGATGAAAACTCAGCTTCGTGGATCAAGTATACAGATTGAGTTAAGATTTAGTTGTGAAGTTCAGGTATGTACATCCTCTATTTTATTTTGGGCATTTTTTGACTGAACCTACATTTATTTAATGAGGCATCTCTTAAACCGTTATTCTACTTGGAAATCCATTTGCTTGGACATTTATATTTTCCTGCTCTCAATTCATTATATCCATTTAATTGTTGTGATACCTTGTTTATAATGGGTTCTTACACCCCTCATGCTTTGATTACTATTTATGAGAAACTGGTTGTAATGCTAGTCTTGCTCTCTATTTTATGCATGCTACATGTTTGACTAGAATATCTAGAATAGTGGTACTTATGTACAACCATACTTATATAGGGCGTGCGTATTCCGCCTGGGGTGTGCATTTCCACCCTTACTTTTAAGGCCATGATCCTATGGTGGTATCGCCCTATTTTATGTATATTTAGTCTACATTGTTATGCATGTAAATATTTGTTGTTTTAATATGAATCTGCGGATGATTATTATGGCAAGACACTCTTTATTATCATGCTTGTGATCTGAATTTAATATGCCTCATTTCTTTTGTAACATTTCTGTTGAACTTACCTAATTGCAAATAGCCCCTTCTTGTGGGAACATTTCTTTTTGCACTTTTACCCCAATATAATGTCCAAAGTTTATTATGTGTACATACTCAGCCTTTGCTGACCTCTTTGTTGTTTCCAATGTTTCTGGGTGATGTTCCCTTCCACCCAGGTTTAGGTACATTGGAAGATAAAATCTCAAAAAGATCACTAACACGACATGGACTTAAGGATAGCTTGGAATGGTTGGGTTACCCTCTGCTACTGGCTTTAGTTGTACTTAGTTCAAGTTTTGTAAGTCACCTATTATGGTAAGGAACAATTGTATAAATGAATCATGAAGTAACTTTGTAATAGTTTTGTTTCCGCTGCTTTATTATTACATGTCTCTTGTATTATATCATTTTGAGTGGATTCCCCTTTCGGGTCTCCTCTTTACAAAATGGTATCAGAGCTTAAGCAGTTGGTGACTTGACTATTCCAAGTTATCTTAGGTTGACTTTTAATTAGGTTGCTGACCCTTAGAGGTTGTTGATACACCTATTGCCTAATAGTAAAACCCTCAATTAGAGGATTCAACCCTAATATTTTAATTTCCTACACTGTGCTAGCCACCTGTGTGGATGAGAGTCAGTCTTTAGTACCCTTATCACCCCTATCCTCTGTATGGTGGTGGAAATGCCACCACATGGAACTGACTTTTGTTAAGTTTGGTTTCTATTTTCTATTTTCTAGGATTCTTCCTTAGAGCTATGAAGTGTGAGTTGATTGAATAGTCATAGATTGAAATTACCTTAGTTCTCACCTTAACCCCTTCTATTTGTTGTTACCTAGCATGCCTCACATACATCCATTTTGGGTTGAGCATGCGTGAAAAAAAAAACATAAAACCCTGATGTAATTTCTAGAGTTGAGATTAATTCCTTGACACTATGTGATAATTAGAATTAACTCTATTATGGTTAGGCATGACTTTCCCTCAACATGGAGTGCCTCATCATAGTTATGCCCCATGGCCAATTATCTAATGGCAGGGTACCGATCTCATTGAGCTTGTTATGCCTCATACATGAGAATTGTTTGATGAAAGTTATAACTTTTGGTAGATATCCTTAAGTGTTCACCTCTCTAACCCAAAATAGTGCACTTAGTTTACCTAGTGGTTGATATGAGTAGGTTGACTATATAGGTTACCTTATCATGGGAGGAACAATGGTTGTAAACCAACTAGTGATGGGAATAAATTCATCCTATAACATTGGGTAATCTTATGACTTCATTAGGTCTCGAGATGAGGCATTTTGAATTATGATTAAGAGTGACATGGGTAATGGTGTATGTCATGCATTATTAGGATTTGATAGATGTTGATTGTGTATAATAAGAAGTTGTTACCCTCGTATGCCTTTGAAATAAAGATGTAGACATATTCCCTTTTAGGTAATAGGAGTAGACCCCATTTGTAGAATGCAATGATGATTGAATAATACTATAGGTATCATCCGATGGATAAGTGGTGAACTTGGTTCTCGAATTGATTTTTGCGCCAATTTTGGATTTTTCATCGTAAGATTTTTTTTTCCGTCAAACTTATTTTCATTATTAATTTATATGTACAAAAGAAAAGTTTTCATATTCTATCGAAGGTATTAGAACCAAGTCATTGCCACAAGGAAGTTTGAATTGTAGAGGAACCCTTTAAATGAAGAAGTACTTGACTGAAATGATGGACATGAAACCCTAGGACTAACTGTGGTGTAGAGAGTGCGTAGAAGCCTTGGATATTTAAGACCTAGGTTTACCCATTTTTTCCCTATAGGTTATGATGATGATAAGTAGATGGCGAGGTTGTTGTTGCTGATGTTGTTGATGATGATGATGATGATGATGATGATGATGATGATGATGATGATGATGATGATGATGATGATGATGATGATGATGATGATGATGATGATGATGATGATGATGATGATGATGATGATGATGATGATGATGATGATGATGATGATGATGTGAACCATGATCAAAGAATGGAAAAACTATGATAACATTGCAGGTATCCCATATGGATGCAAATTGGGTAACATAATCCTAGGTCTTGTTGTAACTTTTCTAGACCCACATCTAGGATAAGCAGATTTATGAATGCATGATACATGGAGGCATATGGCTTCATATTGAGAGTAGACCATAACTGTGACATGGATAGTATGATATGACCCCGTACATTAAATATACTAGAAATGTATAACTTGGTTAAGTTTATAACTCAGTTTACCATACCAACAGTGGATGGATTTCGAGGATGAAATTCCTTTTAAGGGGTGGAGTGTTGTAACATACTCGAATCCAGACATATGTATTAAATCTCTGTTATTTTAAGGTCCTATTCCATTATGTTAACATACAGTATATTTATGACAATACAAAGCACATTAAGAATAATTGGTGTTATGGATATATAAATATCCTTAGTATTTGGTATGCAAGGTAAAATAATCATAATACACTCAATAACAAGACTTAAGGAACACATATACCAAATACCATGCTTGACTCTAATTTGACATCCTAAAATATTCATAGGGGTATAAGATGAAATGAATCAAATTAAAGTGTAATAAGTGTTAAAATGAGTAAATACATTAAATGTATCTATGGTATACAAGTAATGAAATCTTTTAATTAAACATCTTTAAAATGTGAAATTGTTGGCACCATTGGATTTCTCACATGTTAGTTTATCTACTTATTAATTTTGGTATCAATCGGACTTCAATTGCCCAAACACTTACTAGTTTGAATTTCTAACTTAGTATACACCCTTGTATTCATATTAATTACATTAATATGCCACCGCCTTTCTTGTCTATGAGACCCACTCCCCCTTGATGCGGTCAATGTGCCCAGGCCCTGCGGATCGCGTGACTTCTACGGCCATGGTTCTTCTTCTCTGCCTCCACTTCTTCTTATCCCACGATTCCTTCCTTCCTCTCCCTCTCCCGCTTCTTATTTACTTCACCCTCTCCTCTACAGATAAAGTCTCTCTATATGACTATATCCCTACATCCCTACGACACCAACCCTAGCAGCAGGTATGTGCTGCCGCCAAGTTCAATGGCAGTGAAGCCTCCAACTTATCAATGTCTGCCTTCTCCTCTCCCTCTTCACCTACCTTTCATGTCCTGATAACTGCCACTTCCTCTCCAGTATCTGGTGGCCGCTCAAGTTCTAGCGTCACCACCTATGGAGGAAGCCGCAATGAACATCATTCACCTCCCTAAACGCGACACTGTAGACACCATGGTCTACCACCTGGAGCGCAGCCATCACTATGGTCCTCGTCCAGGATCGCCCTCACTGACCTCGACCATCTGTAAGACGATCAAATCTTCCTCTCTTCTGGTAGCACACAAATTCCTTGTTCCCTATCTTCACCTTCACCCTGACCTTGACAACAATGCAAATCCAAGCAGAGCCCAAAATTGCCAGGAAGCGCCGCCGCTTGCTCTTCGTTTCCTCATCTCCCTCCTTCTTAACCTCTCCATTTCTGAAGTCACACGAAACCATGTCCACTCGTTGTTCTCTCTTACCCTACTGTCGTCCGCCTTATCAGTAAGATTGGATGCCAACTATTGCAGTGGTAAGGATGGTTCCAGTGGAGCCCTCTGCACATTGTGGCCTTCCTCAGCCAATGATCGTAGTGGTGCAGGCATGGCTGACACCACAAGGGGTGATCCCACATTTTGTGTAGGTAACCAGCAACACCACCAACCTGACCATGAGAAAAACCTACCTTCTCATGCTCCATTGCCGATCGCTACAACCTAAGAAGCATCGCAGTCCACTTCCTTATCTCTAGTAACAGATTTCATCGATGGCACCTGTCTTCACTTATCAACCATGATGACAACTTCTCCTTTCATTCACCACCCGATTGGCCATCACATCTAAGATCTGCATCGACCACCAAGACAACTTGGTCATAATCAACTGTTGCATCTCGACTAGGACACCAGACAACCATCGCCAATTTTGGATCCTCCGTAGCCGACCATCACAGATTGATGCCATGCCGTCCCTTCCACGCTACCATGTCTACAACCAATAGTCAAATCCACTGCCACCTGCTTTGCAACATCCTCTTTTCCCCTGATCACCATGGTGGGCAGGCCTGCAGCTGCCTATTGTAGAAGGTTGGCAGTAGATGCAACGACCACCTTCACCACTAAATCGCCACCCTTCAGATATCATCATTAACACCACTATCAATATCCTTGTTCATGCTAGTCGACCAATGCCTCCTCTTCCTTTCTCCTTTGCTTACACATCTCATGTCATGTGGGAGCTGTGAGAGCACCACCACCTCAGACTGCAATGGCCGGAGACAATCGTGCAGTGACCTCCTGTGGCTATAGTGGGCCCATAACCCACAGGTCCACAACCACCATCGCACATGCTAATTCTGAATGCCATCAATACTTTCTCAGCCATCATACAACTCCATATCATCTTGCAATCTGCTAGATCGAGCACTACCATGTGCAATTGCATCACCACTGATCTAATGTTGCATCCCTTACTCTGTGAAGGTCTAAGACATCATGGATGAACAAAATCCTAGTGGGTCTACAGGTCAGTAGAAGTTCATTACTTTTGTAACTTTGTTTCCTATATGACTTAACCTAAGAATTTGATTAGAGAATGATATTTTTGGATAATACATCAATAGGAAATACAGTTATTAGTAGAATAGAATTATGCCAATATGTATACAGTCATGACTTAGTACAATATACATGGATTCTAAAATATCAGTGGGTTTATATACTTAATAATGATATGGAAGCGAATGATGTGCATGAACTGGCATATAAAATTTATTACATCGACTAATGTAGTCAATTCATTTATATACCTAATCACCTTTAAGTGCTTATATAGTGAAATGAAAATTAGAAATACATATGGGTCTAGGAAATACACCTATCTAGGCTGATCAAGTTTTGTGTAGAAGGGCACATAAAATATGTACAAGAATGTGTATTTGTAAATGTAAGTTTGGGCGAAAATCCACATCAAACATGTATACATCGAATACTACTATTCAAGACATGTTCAAGAACTATATAATGGAATGTGTATACACACACTAATAAGCATGCTAAATATGATGTTAGGAAGAATATAGAGTCACATGTTATTTGGAAGAGAATGATACTACAAAACCTAATTGGAATAATGCATATATGTAAATATGACTTCTACAACTAAATATGGATACAAGAACTAAAATACATATTAGAACTAATGAATGATACATTCACTTAATAAGATTCAAAGGTCTAACACACCATTAAGTGAAAATAATTTGGATAATGGTTTAATATAGTATAATAGGGTGGATACACATGTATGCTTTGATTTGACTAACATACCTAATATGTTCATAGGATGAAAACTCAGCTTCGTGGATCAAGTATATAGATTGAGTTAAGATTTACCTATGAAGTTCAGGTATGTACATCCTCTATTTTATTTTGGGTATTATTTGACTGAACCTACATTTATTTAATGAGGCATCTCATGAACTATTATTCTACTTGGAAATCCATTTTCTTGGACATTTATATTTTCCTACTCTCAATTCATTATATCCATTTAATTGTTGTGATACCTTGTTTATAATGGGTTCTTGCACACCTCATGCTTTGAATATTATTTATGAGAAACTGATTGTAATGCCAATCTTGCTCTCTATTTTATGGATGCTACATGTTTGACTAGAATATCTAGAATAGTGGTACATATGTACAACCGTACTTATATAGGGCGCACGTATTCCACCCGAGGTGTGCATTTCCACCCTTACTTTTTAGGCCATGATCCTATGGTGTTATGGCCCTATTTTATGTATATTTAGTTTACATTGTTATGCATGCAAATATTTGTTGTTTTAATATGAATATGTGGATGATTGTTATGGAAATACACTCTTTATTATCATGCTTGTGATCTGAATTTAATATGCCTCATTTCTTTTGTTACATTTCTCTTGAACTTACCTAATTGCAAATAGCCCCCTTCTTGTGGGAACATTTCCTTTTGCACTTTTACCCCAATATAATGTCCAAAATTTATTATGTGTACATACTCAGCCTTTATTGACCTCTTTGTTGTTTCCTATGTTTCTGGGTGATGTTCTCTTCCACCCAGGTTTAGGTACATTGGAAGACAAAAGCTCAAAAATATCACTAACACGACATGGACTTAAGGATAGCTTGGAATGGCTGGGTTACCCTCTGCTACTGGCTTTAGTTGTACTTAGTTCAAGTTTTGTAAATCACCTATTATGGTGAGGAACAATTGTATAAATGAATCATGAAGTAACTTTGTAATAGTTTTGTTTCCGCTGCTTTATTATTACATGTCTCTTGTATTATATCATTTTGAGTGGATTCCCCTTTCGGGTCTCACTCTTTATAGTGGCCAAGACAATTATCGACGATCAACATCTTTTTTGGCTGGCAGAGGTCAGCTTCCTTGTGCATATTTCTAGGATTTAAGGTTGTTTCACGAGAGGTTGTTGAGTGGCACAACTACAATGAAGAGTGGGCAGGTTGATTTTGTGGCCTGAGATGGCCTAATCATGGAGAACAACTTTGTTGTTTCTCTACAATTCTCTATGTAGGTACAAAGGTTCATGACTAGAGAAGAAGAGGCGTGGGACCTCTCTCATTTACTGGCATAATAAGACCTTTGTATTAAATCCCTACTTGTGAATACTCATTTGTTCAATATGAGAAATCTGTTTCTTTGGGATTTAGTGACAATTACAATTCCAATAAAGTAAATATACTATACCTACTCTTTAATATAAGAATATAATATCATTTCCAATTTTAATGTTTAAAATTAATGTCTTTTAATTCAATAAATATTTTAAATTGATCTCAAAACAATTAGTTTACAAATCACAAGTATTCAATGAATGTAAAGTAAAATCAAGATATGTAGGCCCAAGAACTTTACATTGTATTAATAGGTATTGAATGGCTCACCTAAAATTGAGGGACCTTTTGGAAAATATTATTCAAAGGGAGAGCAAGGGTCATAAGAACAAGACATTCACTATAGAAACTAACTAGTTCAAAAATAGACATAAAAAATATGGTGAACCGAGCCAAAGAAGATTATAATTCTAGTGTTGAATTTCTTAGATGTAATCCAACAAATGCCACGACTATTGATGAGGAGGAAAAAATAGCTAAGAAGTTACTACAATATGAAAAGGCTGAAGAGGTGTGTTACTGGCAGAGAAGCAGACTCAAGTGGATACAGGATGGGGATAAGAACACTAAGGCATATCATGATGTTGTTAAAAGAAACTGGATTGGAGATTCCATTCATACTCTTACCAGAAGTGATGAGTCAGCGACTAACTCCCCCGCTGATGTGGGAGCGGAAGCTATGGATTTCTTCAAGATACTTTATAATAAGAACATGCTTGAGCCCAGACATGTTGGCAGGTTACCCAGCAAGAAGGTAACAGATGTGATGAACATTGGCCTCTGTGGTCCTGCTTCGGAAGTTGAAATAAAGGATGCTCTATTCTCCATTGGGGCATCCAAATCTCCTGGACCTCACGGGTTTAATGCTAGGTTCTTTCAAGCTATGTCGCACATCATTAAGGATGACATCTGTAGAGCTATAAGATGGTTCCTTATTGGAGGGAACATGGTCCGGAGTATTAATCATTCTTTTCTGAGACTCATTCCCAAGAAACAATTGGTTAACTCTATGGCTGATCTGAGACCTATTGCGTGCTGTTCGGTCATCTATAAGATTTTATCTAAGCTCCTTGCTAAGAGGTTGAAGGTTGTTCTTCTTGATATCATCTCTCCTGTGCAGTCTACTTTTGTGAAAGGTCGTAGTATCTCGGATAGTGCTCTCCTCGCCTCGGAGTTCCTTCTCGACTTTAAGGTGAAAATAGCACCAGGAAAGCTTGTGTTAAAATTGACCTGGCTAAGGCTTATGATAATGTCAGGTGGGACACGCTTTGGAAGATTATGGACCATATGGGATTTTCAAATAGATGGATAAGACTTATGAAAGAATGTGTCACTACTACCTCTTTTTCGGTGTTGGTGAATGGCTTCATGTATGGTCTCTTTAATGCTTCCAATGGTATGAGATAGGGGGACCCCTTATCCCCTCTTCTTTTCACCTTGATTATGGAGTCGTTCACCTCGCTCATGGAGGAAGCCATCCAGAATAAACATCTTACTACGTTTCGTCAAGGCAGTGTTAAGGTTCTCGATCACATGATTTTCACATATGATATTCTTGTCTTCCTTGCTGCTAATGTAAAAAACCTGAGGAATTTCAAGTAGATGATGGCTATGTTCGGAAAGCTTAGTGGGTTATACATGAGCATTCTGAAGTCGAAGGTTTTCCTGTCGAGAGCTTGTGATTCTAGAAGAGGGCGGCTCAAGGAGGTTGTTGGCATAGAATAAGGTTCCTTCCCCACTCGCTACCTGGGTATACCCATTACTGGTGGCAAAGCGAGAGGTAGAGACTACAATGCTTGTGTGGATAGCCTCAGAGAAACGGTGGCCAAATGGAAAGGCATTAAAATATCTATGGCGGGTAGGTTGGTCCTGGCTAGAATGGTCATTGCTGGGAAGATTCGGTTTTGGTGTAGGCAGGCTGAAATCCCTGGGTTTGTGCTTATCAAATTAAACAACATCTGCAATGCTTTCATTTGGGGTGGGAGATCCCATGCTATTGCCTGGGATACCATTAAGAGGGGCTTCAAGGAAGGGGGCCTTAATGTTCAGTGTGCGATGGACATGGCAGTAGTGGCTACGACTTCAAGAATTGACAGATTTCTTAGATGTAATAGCTCGAGCTGGAGCAAGTGGATGCATCTTAGATATGGTGACCACCTTAATGTGGTCTTGCACAACATATCCAAAACTTGGAGGGAGATGACCAGGTTATGGCCTGCTCTGGAGGTGGAGTATACACACCAGGATGATGGCTGGAGGTTGAGTATGAGTGGTGCTAATATGGGGGTTGCTGTGTTCGTCACTCCGCAGGTGCCTTGGGATCCCATTCTCTGGAATCAATTTCACTGTCCCAAGTGGAGCTGCTGCTCTTATAGAGCTATTCTACATTGTCTTCCCACTCTGTATCGCCTTCACTCTTGGAGCCTATGTTCCATTACTATATGCATGTTGTGCGGTAATGATGGAGAAAGCCATGGGCATCTTTTCTTTGGGTGTGCTTATACTAGATACATTTGGTGTAGGACTACTTTAAAGATGGGTTGGGGTGGCAGCCCCCCTTTCTCTCTCTTCGAGGCCATTACTTGGATTTTGGGCAAGACCAAGCACAATACTAATTTGAGAAAGCTTGGAGGCTTATGCCTCTCGGCCGTATGCTACTTTATATGGAGAGAGCGTAATTGCAGATTACATGGGAAAAGGCCTACAGATTGTGTGGTTCTTTTTGAGACCATTGTACATAATCTGGTTCTTTCCTTCAAAGCTAGGCCTTTGATGGGTTTGGGAGTTAACCTTTTGGTTCTCTGTCAGTGGGGTTTTGTAGAGTAGACCCACTTTTATAGTATATGGGATTTTGTTGTCACCCTATACTTTTGGTTTTTATAGAAATATTTTACCTTCTCCAAAAAACAAAAAAATATACACAATTTTTGAGAAAAATAATTTAATGTCCTTGGAATGAAGGGAAACTTTGCAATTGAGATAATGTTTAGGAAAATTGAGAACGATAGCTCAAATGTAGATTTAGTATTGAACTTTCAGTAAGTTATGTGAAAAAGTTGTCCTTGTTGCGCTTGGGACTAAGACCAATGGCATACCAAATATGAGGAATTATTCAATGATTTCCATCTTAATAAATTTATAGGATAGTTTCATATCCGCTTCTGTAACATCATTGCACATGAGTTCAGACTCATGTGTCGATCAGAAATGGGTCTCCCCTCAAACATATTAAAATTCATAAATTTAGAAATAGAATACTTTGCAATATCTTGATCATCAATATTGTATATGTTATCCTAACTCACCCATAGAGGATTTGTATTAGTGATCAAAGGAGAACATTATATGTCATATATGATATTGAACGGTGCAAGGAGGATAAATCCTTAGCACAAATGATCCTTCTCCCACTTAGTGATTTTCAAAGATTTTTTAAGGTCAAATTATTTTAGCAGGGGACATCATGTATCACAGAGTCAATTAGGCCAACAATGGTATGGAAAATTGTCATTCAACTTTTCCATCATTTAGAGTTTATCTTTGCACAACATATAAAACACACTCTGTCTCCTACTCCTATATACTAGATGCAAATAATCCTTGATTAATCTATGCAAATTTTATGTTAGCAAACCGCTAATAAAGATAACACAAACTAAATTGTAACTACTATCAGAAATAATGAAGAAATGACTACTACATCATAGGTAAGGTGAGCAGTTCTGCAAGCCTCGAGAAATACACTTACTTCCCAATTCTATTTGATGATGAACTTAAATCATTGGCAAGTATCCTTATATCAAACTTTTTCGTTTGAATGAATGTTGGATGTGTTGTTTAACAAATGATAATTATTTGGAAAACCGACCTCCACCAAAAATAGCACCCATATATTTGGAATACACAAAACAATCAATACGTAATTCTATTAAAACTGTGTGCTATGATAAGTTGGATAAAAATCTTTGATGTTATTTACATGACATGCAACCACACAGCTACTCCGGTCAACTAATGCACTCTGTAGCTCAACTACCATCTGAGTCACCAACCACCACATTCATTTTCTATCCATTAGCAAAAGAGTTAATTTCAATATCCAAATTTTTTTCTTCTGTTTCCCACCGATTCTCAATTATATATAATACTATCAACCATTGTCGTGCTTTTATTAAGATGTAAGTACAAAATTAGAACGTAGACATGTGAACGATGGTGCCAAAAATCATTATCAACTAGACCACATATTAACTAATACAATGCATCGAATTTCAAGATTTATATGCATATATATATATATATATGTATATATATATATATATATATATATATATATATATATTTCTCTTCACTTTTCATCATCAATTGAACCACACACAACAATCATATTTTTACATATTTGACTACCAAGTCTATGAATTGCGCAACATACTAAAAAAATCATTAGTAGCAACCGTTGTATGTTTTCTTAGCATAGTACGATACAAGCTTTTAGATGAAATTTTTTTTCTTTTATTTCTCTTTACTTCTCTGTTAAATATTATGAACATTTCGACAGTCACATTTCTACATGTCTTGCTACTAACTCCAAAAACAAAACTTAATCCAATTCAAGGTAGTATGAAAACATATGAGTTGCTAAACCCGAATATACATTAGCACAACACTTAGATAGGTTGGTCTTTATTTATATTTGTATAATAAATTATAAATTTTGTTAAGAAATAATGTTGCATCCTCTAATATACTTTCAGTACAAGATGACTTGCATAATGACACCACATTAAAACGGTCACTACTAGAACCACTATATGTTTTATTTGAAAAAGTGCGACATAAACTCCTAGGAGAGAAGTCTGCTAGTGTGCGACTGTATAGCATGCATGTAACTGCAACAAAGTTGATAATAATGTCTAACCACTCACCACCCACTAACCATCCAACCACTTGAATTTAATATTCCGCTCACAAACAAAACAACTCATTATTTTTTCCTTAATTTCTTAGTTGTTTATAATGTCTCAGTCACCCACAATCACATTTCTACATATTTAGCTACTAAGTAAAAAAATGTACTTAAATGTGCTCAAGACAATATAAAAGCTATAAACAATCAGACTTAAAATTAACTAGCACGATGCATCTCATTTCGAAAAAAAATATTATCTATTTATTATGTTGATAGCATTATTTAGTTTAGTATGAATAAAAACTATATACATTATAAGTAATCCCATTTGATTAAAATATATCTGGCACATCTCTTCACAATTTATTAGTAATGCCAAGTACGATACTAGTTAATATCTATTACATTACCAAAAATAACAACCATACTTAATATAAAGCAAAACAATTCTTACAATCAAATCTTTGATCTGGAAAATATAATATAAGTCACAATGACTAGTAATTATTTTTATATAATGTCTATATTTTCTATAAATAAATCATCGTTATTGCAAATGATCCATAAACTCACGTTCATCAACATTGAATGAAAATAAAACTATTTTACAAACAACATAATATCGAAATAAACATGTCTATATTTCTATATAATGATACCAAGTTCATATGGCCTTTTTTCTTTCACTTAAGTTACCAACTAAGGTTGATGATTACGGCGAGGTAGTACCTACCACACATGAATGGTGGCCTAGGCATGGTTGACGATGGAGACAAGGAGACAACCTTCACAAGATGACATCTATGAAGTAACAAATGGCTGGACACGGATGCGGGCTGAGCGTGGCTTCAGCCAGGGTGCGACCATGTTCTGGTCATGACGGCAGGTTGGGCCCCACTTCATTCTGGGTGCAAAACGTCCTAGTCACGACACCAGCTTTAATCTGGGCGCCACGCTGTCCTGGTCATGTTAGAAACTTTGACATGGTGGCGAGCTAGGTGCCATTTCAGCTTGGTAGCGACGGAGTCTCGGTCATTACGACAACATGGGCATGGCGATAGTCGCAAAATTGGAAAATAACCAGCACGCGACACTAAGCCGGGTGTGATGACGGTGGACGGAGCCACATTAAAATAAGGAGAGATTGGGGATCTCCTTTTCGTTCTATCATCACAGAGACTCGGATCTCATTGGCGGATGAACGTAAGTCCGCTCACCTTTTCCCTAGTGGATGGGAATTCTTAACTAACCATGAACACGTGCAAGGTGATCGTATATGTTGGGGCTTTGATTTTCTCAACCACAGAGTTGGCATTGTCCATTCGTGGACCGTGGCTTCTTATAGGGGATTTCAAATACATACACTTTGCATGGGAAAAAGAAAGGAGGACATGAACGTGGCTTGAGAGCGATGGAAGACTTCAACAATGTTCTAGCTACTTCAAGACTCATTAAAGTGCCTCTTGAAGGATCAAAACTTACATGGAACAACCTTCAAGATGTGGAACGACAGGTCTCATGCAAGCCGGATCATGTGCTAGAGAATGATGAATTCATAGACACCTTCACCGAAGCTTCCACAACCTTGGAGTTCCCATCGGCAAAAAGCAATCATACCTCCCTACTTACGCATCTAGTGAGGTCGGGTGAGAAGAAGACTTACAAACCTTTCTGCATCCTGAACTACTAGATAGGCCGGGAGGGATTTACGATACGATCATGCAACATCATAGAGTTATTTTTAGAAATCACGGGCATGCTGATTGCTACACTCCCATGTACCTACTTGGGTTTTTCCCTCACCGGACGATTTTTCCTCAACATTACTACACTTGTATAGATTAGATGCGAAAAATGATAGACAAATGGCCGACAAACCGCACCCATTATGCGGAAGGGATGATGTTTATTTGATTTAATGTCCTTGATTTAATACATTTCTGGGTAATGAAAGGGCATATCCCACCACCTCTCCTGGATGGAGTACAAACCATCACAACACATTTCTATTGTGACTCCTCTTCTCATACCAGGTCATGGGATAGGATGGCCCTCCCTTTTGAGGAAGGGGGCCTCAATCTCAAGAAATTCAATGAGGTGGCTTGGTGGGCCAATGTTAAAAGAGTTACCAAAATTTTCACCAACTATTTGGACTCACTGGATGAGGATGCACTATGGTTGTACTTGGAGAATGACTGAGACCACAAGCAAGGCTTTTCTTCCACATGAAAACAAATTGTAGAGGAGTACCATAATTGTGTGCATCTATTCTATATGACGCCACATGGAGCTTTCTCCATTAAGGAGGACACTTGCCTTCTCCTTGGGAGGTTGTTAGATGATGAGGATGTCAAAATACAAATGACAACGGTTATCAAGACACTAATGACAGTGCCTCTAATGACAGTAATGACACTAGACACTGACTGTGTCTCCTCGTCTCTTGCCCATTGCAGCCTGTGAACTAAACCCTTTATTATTGTCAGTACTCAGTGCATTGGTATTGTACGTAACACATTAGTGATTGTAATCAATTGATATATATTAATACAACTACACAAAGAGTTGTTCATCTTCTTGACAACTTTTCTCGTCTTCTTCATTCTTCTGTCTCCCTCTTATTCCTCAGATGGTAACAGCCTGCTAACTGGGACAGAGGTTGTGGCACTTGAAGGCCATTATGTAGTGGGCTATCACAGTCTACAAAGAAAAACACAAGGCTCTATCTGCGGCAGATAGAGTGAGCCGATGGGCACCACAATATGACTCGAGATGCTACTTGTTCAACATGGCACCACAATATGACTCGAGATGTTGCTTGTTAAACATGGAGGATTTAAGTGGGGAACACTTGTTCTTCAAATGTACTTTTGCCAACATGGTGTGGGAAGAGATCACCAAGGCCCGTAATATTGGGAATGATGTATGTAACCCAATTACGGACCTTGATTCCATGCCTAAGGACCGGTGTAGGGAATGGGAACAACTCATCATCATGGCTATGTTTGTTGTAGCCTACTTCGTTTGGAAATAAAGGAATAATCGCAGGCATCGCGACCAGAGACAAACAGGTACGAATTTCACTATGGCGTACCGCAACGCAATTAGGAGAGTCCTTTTCGCAAATCATGATCTGAGAAATGTCCTATAAGCACAAGTGCAAAGGACGTGGGATGTTCATCGAGTCTTGTAGGCCCCTGAGCAGGCAGTTTGAGTTTGTGATTTTGTGCCATACAACATTACGTGGTTGGTCACTGGCTCGGCCTTCTGACAAACATGTCTTGTTTCCAGCCCACCACCCTGCATGGTTCGGTGAGGTGTGCTGTCATATTTTGCCTATAGATACTAACCGATTTTACCGAGGAGGATCAAAGGACACCCAATTTCGGCTTTCAAGTATGTAGTAGGACACAATCTTGTGGTGCACACACCTTTGCGTAGGTTGTTGCACATAGACCCATTGGTTCACCTAATTGGATGATCTAAACCCATCTGACTGGGGACCGAAAATCTGATTAGGAAACCATGGATTGGATTTTGGGCCGAGTCACAGTCTTGGGCCTCTCTGAGGCGTTGTAGGTAGGATAGGTTTCCTATTTATAAACTTCATGCAAAAGGGCCTTTGGCCGAAGGTTAACTTAAGCTAATTCTTCATCAAATAAATTATCAAGTTTCCAGAGGGAGAGAGTGGAGGTACTATGTTTTTTATAGGCTCGACTGTCTGTTCGACTCAATAGTACTGTGGTTTTTTTTTACACGGTGGGACAGTTTGAGTGTGCCTCTCAATACTTTTTACATGTCCCGATATTGGAGTAAGAGTGTTGATGTATATGATGTCTTGTGTTAATACGGAATAAACTGCACCCTCTACCAGATTAGGACCGAGTGTCACGAAGCATTCAGTCCGAACCAACAAATTTAATTATATTTATACATGTCCAGAAGATCACCAAAGGTAGGCGTTCACACTGAAAGTAATTTACAAACAGATGGGGGAGTGAATACGGTGCATTCGAACCAGATAACAATGACTGCTACACGACAACCAAACAAATATCATTCTCCTCTTATGCTGGAGAAGTCGTCATTAATTAAGTGCACTCATGACGGTCCCAAAGCGTCTAACCTCTGCTTAACGAGGATGGCTCAAGCGAAAAAGCAAACAAAGGCACAGACGTGGCGATTGCAATGCCTAGCGAAGCATATCGTGTCGCTCATATCGTCAATCACGTTGTTTTCCCTTCGCCCTACCCATACCTACCATGCAACTAGAAAACAAAACCGTCCTCAACTCTTCCACAAATCATGTATCTTCAACTTTGCTAAATTTGCATAGTAAATTTGACACCGACATCCTTTGGTTTGTCTATATACTGAGCCGTTGACATCGTGTGTTCTAGGAATTCGGGCGTCTCTCTCTCGTCCACGTATCATGTACCTTCAACTTTGCTTACCTTGCTTAATTTGGACACCGACATCCTTCGGTTGTCTGTATACCGAGCCGTTGACATCGTATGCAATAGGAATTCGTGCGGGCACGCCAGTCCGTGGCTAAATCTTTTCTCTCGTTGTTGACCGCGTAAACACTCAACCCATTTTTTTTTATATAAGGTTGGAAAATATTATCAAAACGAAAAGGAGAAAAACAAAATATACTTATTCTACCGCGTATCTACAAATATAGGTTGGTGATCTTGGCAAATTTTTTAGATCTCTGGAATTCTTGTTGTTGGATTCGTCAAGATCTCCGATCTTATGCTTTTCAAAACATTTGGAATATGATGAATTCTTTCACAGTCCTGCAACTTCACTATCTGTCATTGTTGCCCAACCTTTGTATTGAAAAAGGTAGAAGATAAAAAAAATTATAATAGAGAGGAGATCTTCTTCATTTGTATTTATATTATCGAAGACACGTCTACATCTTTCCTTCCAGGTGTTCTAGAAATAAGAAGAAAGAATAAAATGCCAATTTTGAGGTTCTATGACGTTTTTATTGAGTTGCTCTCAAATAAGTAGGTAGATCATGCTATTGGTAGTTATTATCAGTACACATATAATTAAGTATTACAATAGAAAAGGAACATGTAAAAAAATATAGTTTACTGATTCCTCATTTTGGAAGAAAAATAAGATATATTACGTCCATAAAAATTTATCTTCATGAGATTATATTTGATGAGAATCTTATTCTGATGTGTAAGTCAAAGATGAAACTTGATATTAGATGGAATTTTATATTTTTGTATTTTTTCCGGTCAAATAGAATTATAACTTCCATGTAACTCTGTCATAATATAAGTATAGATATGCTTAAATATGTTTTTATTTGACTTATTAGAAACAACTAAATCTGCTTCATCTCTAAAAGTAATGTTGTTATAATATGATTCCAAACTTTCACAAGATTTTGGTTATTATTTTGTGTAATAGGTAACCAGAAAGTACCTCTATAGTGCTATTTAATAAAGAAAAAAGTTGTATATACTTTTTTATTTTGTAAGAGAAATCAACCCACTAAAGAACACAAAATCAATATTGGATTTCCTCTAATACGGATCAAGCCAGAGATCCAACTAGGACACCTAGAACAAAAGGTGAGTGGACAGGGCAATCTCAGCCATTGGATCGAGCGGGAAGGGCTCAAATCGCTCTAAAAGGTATTTTCTTTCAAAATCCATATCTTTTGATCCATATGTTGGATTTATACATCTAAGGTACTTAATGAAAGCTACTGAAGTCTAGATATGTACTGGCTTTGGTGCATGAAGTGAATATGGTTAAATGAGAAGTGATGCATGGGTGTTGTTAGAACCCGTCACACTAAACGAGGTTACTCAAAATATAAAATACAAACGATCACTAATTACTCACAATCCCAGAAAAAGGGTAAATTAAAATCAATTTTAAAAAACCACATGCTCAGAAATATTTACATTGAAGCCCAACATCTTTCTTATATTCATACTAAGCCAAGAAACTGATGAGTTTGTTCCATGTCCTCAACCATACAATATGTACACAGGAGAACATAATTCATACATTCACATAAACTAGCATTAACATGCTAACAAAAGCTTGATTCGTTTGAAACATCATATCAAACTATTTTGTCTAGACCTGAGAGTACATGGATGACTTCTAGGACACATTAGACATCTAAACAAACTTCTCTAATGTCCATCATCAAAGTTTCTTCTCACTGCCACGGGTATGCTGTCATTGTTGTCGATCACCTAAAAAGATGTGGTGACGCACGGGTGAGACCCATGTCCCTATGAGAGATTTAACTCTCAAAACCGCTTATTGAGTATAACAGGTTAAGCAATTATAAACTTTAATAAGATCATACATATTAATTAGATAGGAATAACTAAAGGCATGATTAGTAAGATACAAAAAGGAATAGATAATAACTATCATCATTAGTCTGATTATTAATATATACCCTATTAATAGCGTAAGAAGTTCAATAACATGTGCATAGATAACATCATGAACAAGTCTTGTAGCATAGCATCTCTATTATTATGAATAAGTATAGCTACATAGGCATAGATAACAACATTAGAATGCCTAACAAGTAGAACAGATCTACATCATAAGTAGAGCTAACAACATAAGCACAACTATCTACATAAGCATGATTAGTCATGTAGGCATCTCTATTACAGAGGCATGGTTAGCATTATAAACATAGCTAACAGTATGGGATAACTAGCATCATAGTTATAACCAACAATAGCAGTATGTTTATCAACATAAGCATTTCTACTATCTTTTAATGCACCAAATCTCATGTCTTTTGAAAGAGAACAAACAAGAGTTATCATCCAATGTGAAATGATGTGTATAACCCCAAACATATATGCTACACGACTGTATTACATCTTTTTTTTCCCCTAAGGATTTGAGTTGTATCACCCAAATCCAACTAACCACTGCTAAGTCAAAATTAGTGCCATACATGATCTATGGAAGAGCTAGACTCAATGATCTCACCAACAAATCTTGGTCAGTTTGAGAGATAACACAATGACATATAGTCAAACTGTAAAGCATCGACATGTAGTCATGTAACTAGCTCGCCTTGGTATTGGTCACAAAACTAGAGAACAAATCATGCATGACCGTTCTATAAGATGCATCATGTAGTTGTACTTCTGCCTTTCTCACATCACAATATCAAAATATTTGAGGCATGACTGCAACCATCTTCCAAAACCTGCAATCATGGATGCAGTGAGGTACTCGACTTGCACCCTCACATATTCAACAATATGCGCTCGGATTTTCCTACAAGAATTGCTCATTTCACCATCCAGGAAGTTCTGACATTGGAATGGATGTATGTCATAGGGTTACTACATGATTAGAGTTTCACTTGATTAGTTGTGCCATTTGGGTGAATTAAGGTTGCATCAAACAAGTGGACATACAAACCCTAATTCATTTCTAACAGGCATTGTTATATAACAACTTTAGAAGATATGAAATGTATGAAATTTATTGTTCCTCATCTCATCATCACATGGTACTATTCATTGCCATTTATGCGATTACACTTGTCATCATACTATTGCAAGATATAAATCCTTATCACATTATCACAGGGTATCAACCCTTGTCAACATAAGAGGATTATACCTCATTCAGGGCTCAACCATTCCCAAAGGTCTTTAATACCATTACATTATATCCTGCAAGTTCATAATTATCTTTCCATGCCTAACAACATGGCTTCAATAATCATCACCATTCATTTCATACATAGGATCAACATGATATTGCATTTAAGAACTAAAAGATGTTCACGGGATAACATTGCAGGGTAATCTTAGCATTTAAGTGTACTCCTTTATTATATCAAGATATAAGGAAGCTAGGTATGATTGGCCACTCACACACTTATAGTCTACCAGTTTAGCATAAGAAATCATAAATCATAAATCTATGATGACCACCAATTAACATATTAAAACTACAATCATTTATTCATAATAATATTCCATCATTATATTAATCACTCAAGGAAGGTTAGTATGACTAATCACCATCACCTATTTGCATTAGGGCTAGGTTTAGCAAGATAGGTTACATTGAAGATATGGTTCAACACTCATACACAAATCCTAACTCATGGCTTCCTCATTCAATATTTGATGCATAAGATAAAGCATCATCTTCACATTCCATACCATCCTCAAGTATGGATCCATACATAACTCAAGGGGTAACGACCAAATTATAGCATACTAGGGTTTTGATAAATAATAAGAGAGAACTCCATGATTGTATTAATCATTCAAGGAGGTTGTACATAATTAATCACCATCACTTGGTTGCATTAGGATTAGATGTAACAAGCTATACTTCACTAGGGTTACCCATTAATTCATTATGGTGATTATTAATTATATTCATATGAAGGCAAAGGTAAGACTACAAGTTTAAGGCATTGAACCATCAAATTATCATCATTAGAGCCATAACATTACACTATAGGATTCACCCAAAACCATGAGAATGTTGAAGCATCAACTCCTAACCATTGAATCATGGTCTTTGTTCAAAACCATCGATTAAGGTGTAAGATTGACTTTTGAACCATTTAACTAAGAAACCATCAAATTAGGATTAAAGGAATCAACACATTAGATTTAACCTCACCATAATTTGTGGTGTCTAGGACCACCATCAGTTGCTAAGCTTATGCACCATCACTTGTCATCACTAGGTGGTAAAGAAAAGTAATGGTACAACAAAAACCATCAATTGTTATAGGACATAAGGCCATCATTTGAAACCATCATTATGGTACTAAAACCATCGAGTGTTGTGTATCCAAAAAAGTTCAAAACATAACTAAGAGAGTGGAAATCATTTGGAACACTAAGGCCAAGAAAACAGAAAGAAGAGCAAGCCATTGGTTTTCAAGGTGAGAAGGAAATCAACTTGAAAAACCCTAGATGGTGATCATCCAACCATGGAACTGTAGCCATAGGTTGTTAAGGAAAAGCACACCCATCATTTGTTATTTAAGGGAGTCTATCCAAAAAGTAGTAAAGGAGTCACCATTGGTTGTTAAGATAAATCTAACAAAACAACCGAAGAACTAAACCATCGAGTGTTAAGAATTAAGGAGTAAAACAACCCTTATACCATAATTACTACCCACCATTTAAGAGACACTACACCATCAAGCATTAAGCTTACAAAGGAATAAAAAACTTGCCTAAGGTGTGACCACCAGTTGAAACCATCGTTTTTCACCATTGGTCATCAACATCGGTTGCTAAGAAGACAACTCCATCGGTTCTAGTGTAAGATCATCCATTGGTTCATGTATAAAGTGGAAATCAGGCTAAAAACTCCAAGTATAGGTCATCATTTGATAGGTAGTAAGCAATAAATGAGAAGAGAGTTATAAAGCTCACTTGTAGGAAAAGAATCATATCAGATCCCAACCAGAAGGAAAACTCAAGCAAGGAGGGTAGAAAATCATAGCATAAGATCTAAACTCAACCAACTAGCACCTTTCTCCACGAAAGAAGCAAACCCTAGGTAGAAGGATCAAGAAAGGTAGGTTCTTTGAGCTTTAGAGCAAGATTTACCATGGAAAACCATGGTTTTGTCTAGGAAGAAGGTAGGAGAAAGAAGAATAGAAAAAGAAACGATAGAAAGAAAGAGAAACTTACTAGTTTAGGTCTGAACAAGCAAAGATGCTCCACAAACCCTGAAAGAAGGGTAGATCTGAGCTCTAGCTACTTGCACAAGGAGATCGCCCATCTTCTTCTACCTTGGGCATCGGATCTACCACCAAGTAGGGGAATATGAATATCTATATGGCATGGGAGAGATAATGGTCTAAATCTTTCGTTTGGGTACCTAAGGATAAGTATATAAAGCTTATGGATAAGGGACAAAAGAAGCTTGAGGTGTCCAAACAACTCTCCATGTGTCCATGGCCAAGAGCTTCCATGGCCATGCAAGAAGTAGCTCCACCAGTTGTGGGAGTATGATAGAACACCATATGAGGAACTCCCAAGAATACCATCAACCTCCAAGAAAAGGAACCATCATTTTCTTAAAACCTTAGTCACTTGAGTGGTGAACCATCGGTTGATCACCTCTTTTAAGTAAACCACAGGACCAAGTGAACCAAAGCTAGAAAAACCATTGACCTACTTACATCTAGTGATGAATAGAGGTTTTCACTACCTGTTGGTGTCCATTGGATGTCAACCAAATAGGGGGCATCATTTGATGGCCTCAAGGTAGCTCATCCATGAAGGGGTAAAACCCTAATTCACCATTGGAGAGAAACACCACTAAACCAAGGTACAAATAAGATCCACATGGCTCAAAAAGCTCTAGAATGATAAGAAAACATCTAAGGATCACAAATAATGTGACAAATTGCAAATAAAACCCACATTTGGGTAAATTGCATAAAAGTTCAAAATGTGAATAACTTACACAAACAATAGACAAATTGGACCAAACTTGAAACTTAAGCTTGTCACATGATATAAAAGCACCTCATATGATTTGGTTAAGGTTTTAAGAAACAAATTATGATAATTAAGAATGTTCAACCATTTAAGCAAGGTTAGGGGTCTCACAACCATAAACCCCTAATAGGGATTTTGCCCCTGAAATCCAAGGTAAGCAAAGATGAGTACTTCTCAAGAACCTCATATTATAACCTCCACATGGTTACTTCCATATAATGGTGATGTGACATCACTCTCATAGAGATCATGTTCTTCTCATTCAGTTCCTGCATGTCTCTAGTGAGCCTTAAAAGTGGGTTCAAGAATGGAATCATGTTTAGGTTATCGGACTTTAGAAAATTATAATACCTGAATGTTTAAGACACCTGCAACTAGCACATGGTCAAAGTAGTTTGGGGTCAAACACAGGGATAGGAAGAATGGCACTTCAGAACTTGAGTTTCTCTTATCTAAGCACATCAAAATGGGGTGCAAGAAAAGGGGGTGTTGTAACATGAACTAAACATAAGGAAACAAACAAAGACCCTATGTCCAAAAGGAGTTACAAGAAAGATTTAAGTTTTGGGGTTTAGATATTTTTATAGGTGTTTTAAATAATAGAATCTAAGGAGATAAAACTATCGTTGAGGTAAAGCACAAAGGAAGAAAACTTAGGCATAACAAGAAACAACGGAAAATATCCTACAACTTCTTATCTCAAAGAGGATACCTCTAACTACACACTGTTTCCCTCTCTAAAGGGCAGTGGGAGTAGATTAGAGTGGGAAGATAAGCTGGGGCGGCCCTAACCCTGGGTACTCTCGTACTCCCAGGACAGACCAAACTCTAGAGTTATGACTTCCCTCTCCCAAGGGAGTCGAACAGGAAACACGATTTGATAGCTAGTCAAAACATGATCCATGCATAAAAGGCTAGAGTTCAGATGCTATAAAGAAATCATCCAACAAAAAGGAACCAAACATAGAACAATAGGTATTAAACTCCACTGATTCTATACTCATAGATATGTAAAGAGGATTTAGTTACAATGCATAAGTAATGAAATTAAAATGTTGAAAAGGGAAGATAGGTATCAGGTTCCTTGATTTAGGAAGGCCATAAACAACAGAGGACCCCTAAGGGACTGCTAACCTGGTACTGGGTAGGAGCTCTACTTGATACACCTGTGTCGGGTAGCCGACCCTCTCGGGTGACATGCATGACATCCAGGGCATATTGGGTAGAACTCCCTACCCGATACGACCGTGTCGGGCAGCCAGCCCTCTTGGGAAACATGTCGTAACGATTAGTCCGTATCAGGTTCGATATTGTGTAGGGTTAGGAATTGCTTAGGTTCTCAGGTTCCTTGTATCGGCTATAGAGGGACCAGCTGTCTCGGGTTAAGGCCCATCTAGGAACCCAGTAGGGGTGGCTCTCCTAGTCGTATCATGCTGCTGCGGCTACCGGGATGGGTTGTAAGTGAACTCCTCCCGCCCCTCTCAGGTTGGGGGTGTGCTCACATAGTATCACTCGACACGCCTTGGAATGTGACACACTAGCTCCTGATGTCTTTCCAAAGTTAGCTCTCGTGGGGTTCTGACCCATCCCATCAGAGTCATATAGCTACTATTTATAGGCAGCAGCTGGTAGAGGTTGCGGTCCTTGTGGGGCCACGTGTCCTTCATAGACTCCATTTATGTGGCTTCAGGGATGGTTGACATGTTGTCGCCTGGCACGACAGGCG
This sequence comes from Alisma plantago-aquatica, assembly GCA_963693085.1. Lineage (NCBI taxonomy): Eukaryota > Viridiplantae > Streptophyta > Magnoliopsida > Alismatales > Alismataceae > Alisma > Alisma plantago-aquatica. Next base: position 392,128,415 of record OY856410.1, on the reverse strand, counting down.
TCGTGTGCTGGGTTATGAGCGTATCAGGTGATCCTGGTGGGAAGCTGCTTCTGATGAGTAACTCGCATCACGTGACATGCCCATATCGAGCTGATGAGTCGTGGCAGGAAAAGCTCCCTGTCGGGTAGATAGCGTACCGCTCGTCGGGGCTCCTCGCATGACACACCCATATCAGGTTGCTGCCATTTTAGGAAGCGACCGCGATGGGTAAATGGCTGTGTCGGGGACCAGTAAAAGGGCCGATGCAGGTGCTCATTGTAGATGGGCTAGGACGGGCCTTCTTGCGGACTTTAGGTGGAAAAACAAGGGAAATCTCTACAAAATATGGGAAAAGAGTCAGGGGAATAGTGAAAGTTATTTCTATGTAGTAACAAGATAAAACAGAGAGGAAAAACAGTTTAGAAGGCAGTTTTGACAATGAAATAAAGGCCCTAAATAGCCCCAAAATGGGTGTTATCAACTCCCCCAAATTTAGCATTTTGATTGTCCTCAATCAATTGTACTTATCTTAACACTTTATTTGTAATACTTCTTCATACCAGACATAGTCCTCAAACAAGGGGTTTGAGCGAGTTCTGAGATGTCTTAAGGAAAATTACATCTATCTACGAGCAAAGGAATTTATTTTTCCCTGCCTTATTTTAAGAAAAAAAAATCTTCTCTTCAGCTTCAGCGAGACTTGGGTGCATGATTCTGAAGTTAGCTTTCACACCAAACAACGTGGAAATAGAAGTTGGGTTTTTGGGTAGGCTTAAAGGTTTTTAGGTTTTTCTTGTTTTCCATTGGTCCATCCAGGTACGGGTCCATTAACGGGCAAGTGGTCCATGCAGTCCAAGACAGTTGGCTTTAGAGCAGTGATTTTACATACTACGTGCCACTGCCCCGGATCTACCATGCCTAAAGATGGGTACTTTTGGAGAGACAAGTGGGGTTTATATATATATATATATATATATATATATATTCGGCACAACTCTCATGTTTTTATTCACTCTCATAAGGCATTTCTCTCTTTTTGGGATTTTTGATGGATAGGGGAAAAAGGAGAGTTTTGGTGTTTGGGTAGCTTTTTCCTTCGCATGCACATCTCTTAGCTGTTGCGAGATTATTTTTTGAAGTTGGCGTAGAAAAGTTGTAACCTTTTTGTCGTTTGAGACTGCATTTTCAGAAAGATCATAACAAAAATGTTCACCACCTTAGACGCTTAAAGAACGATCTGGAAGAAGTTGTATCTGATTTTTACTATAGAGTGTATTTGTATAATAGTTGAGAGGCAAGCAGTTGTATATGTACTATTTTGTATCGGACATGTATGTATTATGTATACATGATATGGGAAAGAATAGAAAGATAAGGGGGAGAAATTTTAGGTACCTCCCTCACTGATATGCTACCCCCCAAACTTACCCCATACTCTGTCCTCATAGTTGTGAGATAGATGAGGAAGGGTAGTGATAAGTTAGTGAGGGTTTAGCCGGTGAGTGCGCCTTCGCCAGATAGAAGCTCCAACACATACTCTCCACATTTGCTTTAATAGTCGATGTGGTGGAGCTTGTTGGGTGTTTGTTGTAGCGTCACCGAGCTAGAGATCCATTCTAGCATGTAGATTCCACAGTCGTTTGATTGTGGAGTTTGTTGTGGACTGTTGTGGCAGAATTGAAGCTCGTACCATTTGTTCACCATGTTCTCTAGGAACGACTGGATCAACATTGCCACCTCAATGTAGTATTTCCTTACTAAGTGCTCAAGGGGTGTCAATGAAGTTGATGTACACTGCACCAGATGATCTTTGTTGCTGTCAGAGCTGTTGTAGAAGATTACTGCTCATGGGAAAGTGTACATCATCAGGAGCGTCTAATGGTTGTAATGCAACATTGGAAAGAATATGATACACGACATGTTGTGTTGTATCTCAGCCAGAAATAGTTGTTTCGCTCCTGATTTATCAACTAGGCAGGTATCGTTGAACACCATTGGGTGGGCGATGTAGGCAAATGCATCTTGTTGCTGTCGGTATCGGACGGAGGTAAATGCATCTTGTTGCTCGATAGGGATCTGGCCGGTAGTGCAGGCCGATATCGGGTTATGTTTAGTAAAACAAGGCTTGCCCGATATGGGTGCTTGATATGGATGCCCGACATGGGCACCGCACGATACTTGTATCGCCTGGAAAAGAATCAGAGGCTTCTACGATCTCAAACTGGTTATTCAAACATAGCGTGCGATAAACTTAGAAAAGGTGTTGTCCGATGCCAGTCAGGTGATACAAGTATGGGCCACGTCTTGAAACAAAACTGGGCGATGAGTCATACTTGATACACATCGTATCATTCGGGAGTGCAGGACAAGTGTGTCACGCGATTCAGTCAAAGGACCGGTGAAAAAGAAACTCAAAAGGCGGAACCCGCCACAAAGCAAGTTCATTGCTCGATACTGGCATAGTGTAAAAAGGGTGTCGTGTGACACATGTCTCACCCGACATGAGGTGCCGCACGATACGGTCTACCCGATACATCACGCGACATGATCATTTGATTACTCAATAAGGTTTATCATGTTATACCTATATCGGGTGAGGTTGCTGGCGTGTGACACGGGTATCACGAAGAGATTGGCTGACATAGGAGTTGAAGTAAAGGCAGGATGCATGATACAAGAGTAGGTGAAAAGTAAATGTAGGTTCCTGACAAAGTTAAACTCGAGTTACTATATATAGCCATAGCGAGCGGGGATAAATTGGGGAAAATAGGGGCACATGTCGTGCAAGGAGGCGAATCATTTCCCGAGACACAGTAAAACCAGTCTAATATGTCACGTCATAGGGCGATCTGGCTTCATAAGAAAGCTTCACGCTGCGCAACATGCATGTTGTGTGGGATCAGCATGTCGCGCGACACGCTTCCATGTTTACATTTACTGCTCGATACGGAAAAGCACTTATTGCGCTATGCGGGGTGCACTGGCCGATACAACTTTGGGCGATAGAGACGCCCAACACGACGCAACACGCGATACTCGCAGCTTGCCCGACACGTAATTCCAGGGGCTGACAATGTCACTTGATAGAGGTGAAGGTAGTCTGATTAGGAATCATGTGTCTCATAAGGCGAGAAGGAATGGAACAAGTTGGAACACAGCCGATAAGATTCTCAAAAAAGTAAAAATGAAAAACAAAACAAGGGTATAAAACTAAAATCACATAGCATTGATGGGTAAAACATCATTGGCATGAAAGAAGGCTTTCAGCCTTAGATAGTACTACTCATCAAAGCTTATAAAAACTAAGTCAGTGGCCCATAAAATGAGGGAGTCTGTGCACGTGGCACATGCACTGACTCGCGCCTTATTATAATGATAATGTGTGTAATGTTTTTCTTTAGGAAGGGAAATAACATCCTATGCTAGAAAAATAAAACTCGGGTTGCCTCCCGATGAGCGTTGTAGTTTCCTTCATCAGCTCGACATCATCAAATCCTTTTACTCCGCTCCGGTGGTTGTTGTTCAGCTTCTTTAGGGCCATATCTGATATTCTCACAAAAGCTTCGTCTTCATAAAACCTTTTTACTCTATGCCCGTTCACTGGAAAGACTTTTTCCGGATCATCCTTATCGTAGAGCTCCATCATCCCAGATGGGTAAATATTTGCAACGGTGAAAATTCCAGACCATCTACTCTGTAACTTCCCTGGAAAAAGATGGATAGAATATTTAAATAGCAAAACCTTATCATCTTCATTGACATCCTTTTTCCTCAGATGTGAATTGTGCCAAATATTGGTCCTCAACTTGTAGATCCTAGCAATTTCATAGGCATGGAGTCGCAACTCCTCAAGCTCTTGTAGTTGAAGAAACCTTTTCTTTCCACCAACGTCTGGTCCATATTGAGCTACTTGATTGCCCGAACACTTTATGCTCCAATTCAAAAGGAATATGGGAGGCTTTTCCATATATCAGACGGTAAGGTGTGGTGCCCAACAACATCTTAAAAGCATTCTTGTACGCCCAGAGAGCATCATTTAAGTTAGCCGACCAGTCCTTGCGGGACTTGCCAACTATCTTCTCCAAGATCTGCTTGATCGGCCGATTGGAGACTTCCACCTGACCGAACGTTTGTGGATGATATGGCGTTACAACCTTGTGGCGAACGTAGTACTTACGCAGGAGCGATTCAAACTATCTTTCCATAAAGAGAGAGCCGCCATCACTGATGACGGTCCTTAGAACTCCAAACCTTAGAAAGATAATCTTGGTGAAGAGTTTGATCACTGCCTTAGCATCGCACGTAGAGGAAGGCACTGCTTCAACCCACTTAGAGACATAGTCGACCGCGATGAGAATATATTTGAAATTGTAGGATGAGGGAAATGGTCCCATATAATCAATACCCCACACATCGAAAATTTCAACTTCAATCCAATCTGCTGGTGACATCTCATTATGATGGGAAATGTTCCCAGTTCGTTGACATTCATTGCAAGACTTCACAAATGCATGAGCATATTTGAACAAGGTTGGCTAGTAGAAACTAGATTGTAGCACCTTGGTAGCTATCCTCTGACCTCCTAGATGTCCTCCATATGGAGAGGAGTGACATTCGAACAAAATTTTGGGGGCTTCCTCCTCAGGTATACATCTTCTATATAACCCGTCGACACAATGCCTAAACAATAAAGGATCATCCAAATAATAGTTCTTTAAATCAGATAAGAACTTCTTCTTCTTCTTTTGATTATAAGTCATATTTGGGGGAAGCTGCTTACAAGCCAAGTAGTTGCAGAAATCTGCATACCACAACCCCTCAGGTTCGGCTGAATGGGCTAAGTAGATGGATTTGTCAGGGTTGCTTTCATTGATGGGAAGCGGGTGATCTTCTTCTACCTGTATCCTGGAGAGATGATTTGCAACTACATTCTCTGAGCCCTTCTTGTCTTTGATCTCATGGTCAAAATCTTGTAACAACAGTGCCCAATGCGGTAGTCTGGGCTTTGCATCCTTCTTCTGCATTAGATATTTAATAGCCCCATGGTCGGTGTGAACAACCACCTTTGAACCCACGAGGTAAGACCTGAACTTGTCGAAGGCGTACACGATAGATATCATTTCTTTTTCTATATTCGTGTAATTCTGCTGAGCCCCATCTAGGGTCTTGCTCACATAGAAGATAACATGATGCTTCTTGTCTCTCTTTTGGCCGAGTACGACCCCTATAGAAAAATCATTGGCGTCACACATAAGTTCAAACGAAAGACTCCAATCAGGGGATTGGAGAATTGGTACTGATATTAAAGAGCCCTTCAGAGTTGAGAACACCTTCATACACTTCTTCGTGAGGTTAAACTTCACATCTTTTACCAGAAGGTTAGAGAGAGGCTTGGCTATCTTTGAAAAATCATTTATAAACCGCCGATAGTAACCGGCATGACCCAAAAACTACGAACACCTGTAACTGAAGTAGGTAGTTGGAGCTTAGATATCGCCTCAACCTTGGATGGATCAACTTCAATACCTTTACTTGACACCTTGTATCCAAGAAATATCCCCTCTTGTACCATAAAATGGCATTTTTCCCAATTGAGGGTGAGGCTATGTTCTTCACATCATCTCATTTCGAGGGACAGATTGTTCAAACAGTCATCAAACGAGCTACCGTACATGTTGAAATCATCCATGAACACTTACATCTTGTCTTAGAGCAGATATGCAAAAATGGCGTTCATACACCTCTGGAAGGTAGTAGGTGCATTATAGAGCCCAAAGGGCATTCTTCTAAAGGTAAAAGTTTCGTAGATGCAAGTGAAAGTTGTCTTCTCCTAGTCATCAGGGTGGATGGGGATATGGTAGAAACCTGAGTACCCGTCCAACCAGTAGAAGTAGGAATGATGGGCCAGGCGTTCCAACATCTGATCAATGAAAGGAAGGGGGAAATGGTCCTTGCGAGTGGCGGTGTTAAGTTTCTGATAATCTATACACACCCGCCATCTAGTGACCATCTTGGTGGCCACCTTGACCCCGTCATCTCCCTTGACCAAGGTCATCCCCCCTTCTTTGGAACTACTTGGATTGGACTCACCCACGTGCTATCACCGATAGCATAGATAATTCCAGCATCTCAGAGCTTAACTACTTCTTTTCTAATGACTTCACAAAGTTTTTCATTCAGCTTTCTTTGTGGCCGGGCATACGGCCTAGAGTCCTCCTCCAGATGGATCTGGTGCATGCACACCAAAGGACTTATCCCTCTCAGGTCCTTGATTGAGTAGCCTAGAGCTTTCCTCCGCAAACTTAACTCTTTGAGCAGATGGTCTTTCTAGAAATCGGTCAACTCTGAGTTGATGATTACCGGGTGCATCTTCTCTTTATCCAGAAAATGATACTCAAGGCCTTTTGGCAAGAATTTTAGCTCTGGTAGGACTTCCTTTTTCTATTCTTCAGTAGGGGCTTCTAGGAGAGTGGCATATCTAACTGTCTCAATAGGATCTTCATCCTCAGTCATTTCTTCAATATCCAGATAGGCCAACAATTCCCTGACCTCAGGAACATCGATCTCTCATAACTTCCCAGTTAAGGCACGCATCAAAGGATCTACCATGGCCTTCTCTTCCTGTACTTCATCGCATAACTATTGATAGCTCTCAACAAAGTAGGAGGATTCAAAGAACGAGGGGCCCCTCATACAATCACTGATGTTGAAATCGATGTGATATCTTCCAACACAGATCATAATCATTCCCGCCTCGACATCGATAAGAGCTCGGTCAGTGGCAAGGAAGGGTCGCCAAAAAATGATAGGGAAGCTCATATCTTCTATGGTGTCGATCAAAACAATATCAGAAGGGATAAAGAAACGTCCCACTCGGATGGGCACATCTTCAACGACACCAACTGGCTGGGTGAAGGTATGGTCAACTAGTTGTATCCTCATGTTGGTGCTTACCATATTGGTGAGCCCCACTCTCTTGGAAAGGGACAAAGTCATCAAACTGATGCTGGCCCCTAGTTCTGCTAGACCTTTCCGAGTTACATTATCTCCAACTTGAAAGGGGATCACTAAGGCCCCTGGATCCTTCTTCTTTAAAGGTGTATTAGTTTTGATTAAAGAACTAGACATCTTGGCAAGCTTCACAGTCTCTACGTCTTCTCCTTTCCTTTTTCTTGTTATCAGGTCCTTTATGAACTTGGCATAAGTGGGCATTTCTTCAATGGCATCTAGGAACGTGACGTCCACATGCAACTTCTTTATAGCGGCCAGAAACTTTTCATACCTCTTCTTCAGCTGGGCTTTTACTAGCTTATGTGGGAATGGTATGCGGGGTGCGTACAAATCTGGACGCTCTTAAGAAGAGACGTCGTTAACCTTGTCTTTGACTACTTTCTTTGACTTATGCGTAACTTCTTCCTCAACAACCTCTGTGCTAACTCCTTCAGCGGGTGCTATTGTTGATGTTATTGTCTTCTCAATGGCTGGTGATACCATCATTCCTAACCTTAGAATGACCATTTTGCTGTCTCATGTCCTCGTGGGTTGGCTTCAGTATTGGAGGGGAAATGCCCCACCTGATGGTTGATGGATTGGGTAAGGCTTGCCAGTTGCTGATCAATCTGTTTGTTATGCTGCTGGAGCTCCCCTATCTGGGTAGAAAAACCACCCATCTATTGTTGTATTAGTTTGAGCATAGCCGTGCTATGCACTAAGCTCTTGTTCATCCTTTCATTGATGTTGTTCTGTCTCTTGGCAAAGGACATAAATTCCGTCGTCAAAGACAGTCGTGGCTTCTGGTTTTGTTGGAAGGCCCTCTGTTGCTGGAACCCTATATGTAGTTGCTGATTTGATGGTCCTCCTGAAGGTTTCCCACTCACCAGTTGGTGAGAGTTCTCAGCAGCACTGGTATCCCCATAAGAGAAACCAGGATGGTCAGGACGTCGGTATTGAACAAAACTCACGTTCTCTGTAAAGTCCCGTTTATGATCTTCTTGGGGTGCGGTGTGCGGGAAGAAATCTGACATGTGGTCGGGCTCTCCGCAGGTGATACAACTCTTCACGACCTCCTATCGAACCTTCCCTTTGTAACCTTGCTCCTTGAGGGACTGGACATCTGTCATCATCTTGTCAAGCTTGGCTGTGAGGGCCTCCATAGCCTTAGATTCACCTGGAGTAGTGTGACTTAGCGACTCTCGGTCGTATTCTCCATCTTGTTGGTTCGTAGCCATGTTTTCAATAATCTCCCTGGCTCTTTGGGCACTAAGTCCCAAGAAATCACTGCCAGCAGCAGCATTCAAGGACTTCTTCTTAGTGGGGCACACCCCATTGTAAAACGTGGTGATGAGCTTTGGTTCTGAAAAACCATGATGCGGGCATTCACGCTGGTAGCTCTGGAATCTTTCCCAAGTCTAATGAAGATTCTCCGAGGGCTTCTGGGAATACCTCGTGATCTTGTTTTGACATTTGATGGTCCCCTCGATGGTGAAGAACTTGGCGATAAGAGCATTGGCAAGATGCTCCCAATTAGGAAGCTCCCATCCTGTAATCTGGTGTAACATTGTAGTGCCTTGTCCCTCAGTTAGAATGGGAAGCACTGGATGTAGATATGTGTTAGCGGGACTCTGTTGATCTTAAAGGTGTTGTACGTCCTCTGGAATTTCATTAGATGATTATACATGTTCTCCTCATAGGTGTTTCCACTGAACCTATTATACTGTAGGAGTTGGAGGAAGGAGGGCTTTAGTTCGAAGTTGGTGACATTTAGAGGCTGTGTTACAACTGGGTTTCTCTCTTCATTAGCTCAAACTTGAACGAACAAGCGAAGAAAGCAAGCTTTAGGGGCTTGGTCAACCATGACTTGTCAAGACCTTGGATGACCTAGAAAGAAATAAAGGAGTACCTGGAAAGAAAAAAAGGTGTAAGAGCGTTGTATAAATTATGAACAGTAAATATTATGTGTAGTAAATAGTTGCAGTATTATATGCATATGTACAAGGTTTTGGCAAAGTGCAAGCAAAACTAAAGTTCATAGAATGGTTATCTTTGCCTATCCCCGGCAACGACGCCAAAAAAGTTGATGAGCCTTAAACGTGGGTCCAAGAATGGAATCATGTCTAGGTTATTGGATTTTAGAAATTTATAATACCCGAATGTTTAAGACACCTACAACTAGCACAGGGTCGAAGAAGTTCGGGTTTGAACATAGGGATAGGAAGAAATATGCTTCAGAACTTGAGTTTCACTTGTCTAAGCACATCAAAAGGGGGTGCAAGAAAAGGGGGTGTTGTAACATGAACTAAACATAAGGAAACAAACAAAGACCCTATCTCCAAAAGGAGTTACAAGAAAGATTTAAGTTTTGGGGTTTAGAGATTTTTATAGGTGTTTTAAATAATAGAATCTGAGGAGATAAAACTGTCGTTGAGGTAAAGCATGAAGGAAGAAAACTTAGACATAACAAGCAGCAACGGAAAACATCCTTGTGGGGCCACATGTTCTTCATCGACTCTGTTTACGTGGCTTTGAGGATGGTCGACATGCTATCACCTGGAACGACATGCGTCTCGTGCTGGGTTGCGAGCGTATCGGGTGATCTTGGTGGGCAGCTACTTCTGATATTTATCTCACATCACATGACATGCCTGTATCGCTGATGAGTCATGGTAGGAAAAGCTCCCTATCGGGTAGATAGCGTACCGCTTGTCAGGGCTCGTCACACGACACACCCGTATTAGGTTGCTGCCATTTTGGGCAGTGACCATGATGGGTAAATGGGCATGTCAAGCGACCAGTAAAAGGGCCAATGTAGGTTCTCATTGTAGATGTGTCGGGACGGGCCTTCTTGCAGACTTTGAGTGAAAAAATGAGGGAAATCTATACAAAAGATGAGAAAAGAGTCAGGGGCATAGTGCAAGTTATTTCTATGCAGTAATAAGATAAAACAGAGAGGAAAAATATTTTAGAAGGAAGTTTTGAAAATGAAATAAAGGCCCTAAATAGACCCAAAATGGGTGTTATCAGTCTCATCTTGGGTTAACATAGAAACCCTCTCATAAGAAAACATTCTCAATATGGAACACAAAAACTTGTTGTTCCCCCTATACCACTCTTGTAGTAACATTCAACATGAAATGCTTGTAGTCATCCTACTATATTCTATCTATTATATTAACACACCACTCAAAATTCATACTTGCTAGCTTTTTGTCAATCATGGCATGTGCCCCATACCATTCCTTGAAGAATTACAAAAGGTTATGTATCAATCCCTTTTCTCTAGATACACTAACACTGGAACACTTGTCATCTTCTTCTTTAGCATCTAGAGGAAATGATGACACTAGCACCTATCATTCCATACAAGGAGAAACATCATTCCTACTCAACCTTGTTAGGGGTGTAACAACAACACGGTCTTCACCTTACCAATATTTACACAACACACTTAGCAAACATATCATAATACCAAGAAGACATTTTAGTCAACCCCAAACTCACTCTTGTTCAACTAGTCACATATCTATTGCTGCTTTAACACTCCTAAGGTTTTTACAAAAATGTTGATCATGTTGTTGACCATCTCGAAGCTACACTGAGATGTTACTATTCAAAACTTGCCACAACTTATAAGGACATAACATGAGCACTCTATTTTTCAAGTTCATAAACATTGTTGATGCATTGGTTAGTTTAAATGACTAACCCTAAACTCACCATGACCATGTAACTTATGTCATCCACTCTAAGTATTATCTACTAATATTCCAACCTCACGCCTACCTAAAGAAACATTATAACACTTGTTTAATGGTATGAACTATCTATCCTTAGCAATGGTCTTGCCCAACTGTCAGTAACCCATATACAACATCAAAGAATCAATCGCCTTACTTCCAACAACACATGGAGGATCTCAACATCAACCATCTCTCTTTATATGGGAGACAAACACTATAAATATCATTAGATACACACCTTCAAACTCAGGTACCACTGGTACACCCTGGATACTAGGATTGATTACCTTGGTATTCACCACATGTTCTATAAGGAACTCACATGCAAGTAAAGTATGATACAAGATCATTTTGAACTCTTCCTCTGTGGCCGTCCCTAACGCTTCTCTGCGGCAATTAGGGTTTCCGTAAGGTGGAACACCTTCCTACCCTAGGGTCTTTTATCTTGCATGTCCAAGTGACGCACAATCTTCCTGGTACTTTCTCCATCATGGAGGAAGAGTTAGCCCAGCATTACTCCAAGTTACAGTTAACAGCAGAAGAAGAAGAACCGATAGAGATCGTCCGGCAACCAGAGGAAGGGGAGTCGGGACATCGGAAACGAGAACTGGTGGCGCGTATCCTATCCAAAAGAGCAAAAAACTTCTGGGTGATGAGACGCACCATGGCACAGGCGTGGGGGTTGGTAAACGAAGTTATCTTCAAGCAGTTAGAAGGAGAGGTGTTCGTAATCCAATTCTTGGTCTGGCGAGACAAATAGAAGGTCATCGACGGGGCACCCTAGAATTTTGACAACAAACTCTTAGTGTTCAAAGAGATCGAAGATGACGAGCAACCAGGAGATATTAGTATCACGCATAGCTCGTTCTGGGTTAGAATCTATGGGCTGCCGCTAGGGCTGTGCTCAAGAAAATCTATCGAAGAAGTGGCGAGCAGGTTGGGTGAAGTCATCGATCTGGACATCGACGAGTTGGGTTGGGAGACCTCGGCAAGGGTCTGCATCAATATGGAAGTAGGGAAACTGCTGAAGAGAGTCCTCCGCGTAAGGGGGAATCATAATAAGATCATGACTCTAGAAATCAAATATGAGAGGCTTGCAAATTTCTGCCATCGCTGTGGAAAGCTGGGGCACGTGGAGAAAGATTGCAATGACAACAACGAGGATGATGATCGAGGCCCATAATGGGGCGCATGGTTAAAAGCGTCACCAAGAAAGCAGCGCATCTCGATTTAGGAGGAGTTACATGGCAACAAGAGAGTCCAACAGAAAGTCATCTTCAAAAATAAACTTAAGCCCGAAGAGAAGAAGAACAGTTCAAACCAATACAATAAGGAAATCGGAACCAGTACATGAAGGGAAGGAACAACAGACTGCACGGGATCAGCTTGAGGGGAGCCGAGATTCACAAAACAAGGCCATTGGCATCGAAGAAGATAGCGAGGAACCTGTATACAACCTGGGGAAGATTTTCCCAGAAGTCCAAGCAACTCACGAATAGGTGGGGAATCGAGAAGAGCAAACTGTGGAAGACGAGGTGTCGTCGAGGAGCAGAGGTGTACCCAATATCTTGAAGCCCGAGGGAGAGGGGTCCCAAACAAGGAAGATACAATACTCCAGATAGGAACTACTGACAGTGAGAGAAGACGACCAGCAAACCCTAGAGAAGTAGGGAGAAGACCGCAGCAAGAGTCCCAACGGCAGGAATAAGGAAGTTGTAGCAGCTTCTTCTAATAACCCAACGAACGACAATGCCACTGCAAGCTCGAGGGAAGAACACAGAGTGGCACGAACAAGAGAACATCAGGCAAAGGAGTTAAAGAAGAAAGCTACTAAGAAGACAAGGGAAGACCATAGGAAGAAGAGGGATCCACCGTGGGTGTACAAAATGAGCAGAGCCCAACGCCTGGGAATTACTGAAGCGGAGGTTGAGTGGATGACTATGGCAGGGAAACGCAACAGGAATTCCAACCTATGTGACATGGAGGTGGACGTCATGACATCTGTTGGGGAGACATGGAAGAGAGCAAAAGGCATGGAGACATCACAACCTTTTCTTGGGACTGATACAGTTCAAGTAGCGGAGGCTGGGACGTACCAGCCCCGTGAACAGCAATGAAAATCATGAGCTGGAACTGTCGGGAATGGGCCGCCCTGACACGGTTAATGCACTCCGGTCTTGGTGCTGGAGGGAAAGCCCAAACATAGTTTTCCTTATGGAAACTATGATGTCAAGCGCTGGTCTAGAAGTTGTTAAAATAAAATGTGGTTTCACGGAAGGAATATGTATTGCAAGCTTGGGGAGAGCAGGAGGATTAGGGCTGTGGTGGAAAGACGTGGATTTGAACATTGTGTCCTACTGACCGGACTAAATCGCGCGTCCTAAAATTGGAGGCGCATTTGAGGTAGTCGAGCCTTCACATTTATAACCCGAATCCTTCTAGGCCCCCGCAACTTTGTTTACGGGGTCGAAGTAGTCATACGAGGTCGAACACAAGGACAAGGTGGGACGTGTTGACGACTCTGAATCGACACTCTACACTCTGGTGGGTATAAAGTGATATTAAAGTTCCCCAAAGGGGAACAACAAGCTGTCACGATTAAATCAAAGAAAACTATCTCCAACTGGAGTTACAAGAAAGATTTAGATTTTGTCATTTAGCAGTTTTTAGGAATTTTCATGCAACAGAAAATAGAAAGATAAACTGCAGTTTAAGGCGTAATGCAAGGGATAAGACTTCAGTAAGACAAGTGGTAGCAGTAACACCCTGCACCCCTCCTCTCAGAGCGGGTGCCTCTAACCAAGCTTCAACACCCCTCTCGAGGTTGCTGGGCTCAAGTTAGAGTGGAATGATACTAAAACAACTCCGTTCCGGGCACTCTCGTACTCCAGAATCGGACCAAACACTAGAGCCACAACCCGACTCTCGAAGTAGTTGCGACGGGAAAGACGATTTGGTAGCTAAGCGAAACGCAATCCACAACATGCAAGCTAGAGTTCAGATATCCAACACAGCAGTTACCCAATCATAAGGCACCAAGCATTAAACAAATAGCAGTTAAGCATTTCTATTTCCATAAGCAATAAGGGTCTTAATACAATGCATAAGCTAAGAATTTAAATAACAAAATTAAAGATAGATGTCGCCTTCTTGATGTAGAAGAACGACAGACTACTGTAGCTCTCCTGCCCGATACCAGTCAGGAGCCGAGCCCGATACAACAGTGTCGGGCGGCACCCCCTCTCGGGCAGCGCCGACTGACGACTGACTGTATTGCTCAAGGACCCTGGCCGATACGCTCATGTCGGGCGGCACACCCTCTCGGGCGGCACGCATGACGGGCGGAGCGTATCGGGTTCGATATCATGTCGGGCAAAGAGCTACGAGTCTACTGTCGGGCACTCGTGTTGCTCATCTTCGCTGGCCGATATCGGCCCGCAGTGTCGCCCGGGACAACACTAAGTGAACCATCCCTTCCCTCTCGGGATGAGGGAAAGCTCACCTAGTGTCGCCCGGCACAAGCACTGGGCACGATACTCTTGCTCTCACAGCTTCCTTCGATGGTGGCTCCTGAACTTCCGAACTGTCTTGTCCGAATTCTCTTCTGACCTCTCGACCCGACCTATCCGACCCTCTCCCACTTTCTCCGACTTTCTATAGCTGCTATTTATAGGCGGCGGTTGAAGGAGTTATGGTGCTGGAAATGCCACGTAGCTCCCTTATACGCCGGTCGATGGATGTGGACGGCCGATACACGTATGTCTCGGCGCGAGGCGCTGGCTATCGGTCACATGGCTGGCGGCACACCTGCCGGTGGGTGGCTGTGTCACCCGACGAGTTTGGTTGTCGATGCGGCTTTGGCTCCTTGTCGGGTAGACGGTATGTCGGCCGACACGTCCTTCTTGCGCAGCGCCCTTCTCCACCGATCATTCTCGTGTCGCCCAGCCCCTGTCGGGCTGGGTTGTATCGGGCGTCAGGAAGGTCGAGACGGGCTTAGACTTATTGTGGGCCGGAATCGGCCTCATTGCACAAAAACGAGGAAAACTCTGTAGAAGATAGGAAAAATTGGAATAAGAGCGTTGCTTGGCCAATTATTGCGAAAATGCTAATAAAATAGAGGAAAATAGCAGAAATGAGTAGTTTTGATAACAGAATAAAGGGCAAAACGTCACAAAATTTGGTGTTATCAACTCCCCCAAACTTAGCTTTTTGATTGTCCTCAATCAATATTTAAACTAAACTTTGTGTTGCTTCTTCTTGTACAACAAAACTTTAAGGCTAAAGGGTAGCACAAGATTTGCGATGTCTTGGAGGTAATGCTGTCTTAATGCGAACAAAAGACCTTGCCCTACTTGCCTTATTATTTAAGTAAAATTTTTCTTCTCCACAGCTTCAGCGAGACTTTGGTGTATGATTCTGAAGTTAGCTTCCACACCAAACAACTTTATTTTAGGGGAAGAAAGTTGTGTATAGGGTAGGCTAAGGCTTTTTGGGTTTTTCTTCTTGTTTCCCATCGGTCCATCCAGGTAAGGGTCCGTTAACGGGCAAGTGGTCCCTGCAGTCCAAGCCAGTTGGCTTTAGAGCACTGATTTCACATCCTACGTACCACTGCCCCAGATCTACCATGCCTAAAGATGGGTACTTTTGGAAAACAAGTGTGTATATATATATATTTTTTTTCTTTTATTGGGCACAACTCTCATACTTTTATTCACGCTCATAAGGCTTCTTTCTCTTTTTGGGATTTTTTCTGGGTAAGGGAAAACAAAAGAGATATCTACTGTTTGGGCAGCTTTTTCCTTCTCCATACTCGTCTCTTAGCTGTTTGCGAGATTATTATTTTTCAAAAATTTTTGGATGGCAAGGCACAATCTTTTGTTTGTTTGAGACAGCATTATCAGAAAGATATGACAGAACTTGTAACTCATTAAGCATACAGAAAGTAATCTTTGCAAGAAGTCACAACAAGTTTTTATTATAACAGCAACTTTGTACATATGCCTAGGGACAAAAATTTGCAAAGGAAAGATTTTTGAAAATTAAAAATTTTTATATATATGGCATGCGTGCGTAGATCAAATATACAGGAAGATATAAGAGCACATCAGGTAAAAGAGAGTGAATATCGTTAGAAAGCTTGAAATGTTAAAAGAAAATTTATACCCCCCCTCACTGGCATAAGGGTACCCCCCAAACTTACTCCATACTCTGTCCCAGAGTAGAGAAGAAAGCAAAAGTGAGGTAAAGTTTAGCCAGTGAGGGTTAGCTCACTGATGTGCTGCAAAATGCTCCTACGAAGTTGCAGCATGCCATTGGGAGGTTGTCTAGCGGGTTCGCTTTGGCTATGCAGCGGTTGAGCTTGAGCGTAACCCTCAAAATTCACTTTTGACCCGCCCTTTCTTCACATCTCCGTTGTGAACGTAAACAAAAGGACTGATTATCAGTCCCTAGTTCAGTTCCCAGGAGTGTGTAGTCAGGGTGGGCCCTCTCCCTTAAGAGGACAGAATCGAGGTGCCTCGAAATTGTTCGGAGGCCTTGGTTGCCGCACTCTTGCTGTCTCTGGAGATGGTCCCAAGCCACCCCAAAGACAGGCTGATAACTAGGTGACTCGCTATTGGAGCTACCAAATCAAGAAAAATCTCCCCTTTCATTGTTGTTGCCGCTTCTGCCCGACTGTTGTTACTGTTTCCCGCGCCGTGCTTGTTGGTGCGGCTGGTGGTTTGCTCCATACAAGCCATACCTGTTATTCAAAATTAGAATTTATTCATCCGTTAGGCAAGAAAGATGATAAGTGATCGGACGACACGATGTTGTCGTGCGATATGACTCGACGCCCGACACAAGTGTCACGGGCGATTCGAGGTCACATGAAGCAAAAACATGACATCGCCGTGAGAAGCATGACGCCCGATACGATACATCGGGAAAACGCTATCGACTGGCGTTACGCGCGAAAGCATGTCGGGCGATAGAAAATCTGCAGGTCATGTAAACCCCATAAGCGGCTCGGTAAAAGATACTGGCATCGGGCAACAGGGTTATCGGCCGATAAACGTGTCGGTCTACAACCCTATCGGCGACAAGCCATGTCGTTTGGTAAGAAAACAACAAGCCGGCCGATACGCTTCGCACGATCGAAAACCTGTGCCAGGAGAGAGAAAACGTGTCGGGAAAAAGGTGTGTCAGGCTATACCTTTTCTCTCAGGAGGCATCGCCCGTTACCAGGGCGAAGGCAAGATGGCCGACACACGAGCAAAAGGGAGGATCACTGCATGCGTTCCAGGTGGCAAAAAGGAGAAAATAATAGCCCGAAACGAAGAAATCTCCACGCTATTTGTAGAGAACCCAGCTGGGGGTAAAACAGGCAAAGCATGGCGCGCGTCGGGCATTTTAGTCACGCTATTCCCGAGACGCGCAGTCCCATCGGGCAGTCCAAGGGTCATCCACTACCCTTGCGACGCCCGGGGCGAGGCTGCCCGATACAAGCGGTTCTGCGCCCAGCTGGTCAACACGGTAGAAAAGCGGGCGGTCAAAAGGCCAAAACTAAACCTGGGTGAAGTAAAAGGCCATTGCAGGGTAAAACATCATTGGTATAGAGAAGGATCTCCTACCTCAGATGATATTACTCCTCAATGCTCCGCAAAACACAACGGTGGCTCATAAAACAAAAAGAGTCAGCACGCGTGCGCATGCACTGACTCGGGCCTTATTACAGTCCATAATGTTTGTTTTTACAAAGAAAAGAAATGCATCCTAATCTATGACTCGGGCTGCCTCCCGAGGAGCGCTGAAGTTTCCGTCGCCAGCTCGAACGGTGTAGGCTCTTCGGTTGTACCCACATCCAACAAGTCAATCTCTACTTTCCTGACAAAAGCTTCGTCTTCATAAAACCTTTTCACTCTGTGCCCATTCACCTTGAAGATCTTAGTCGGGTCATCCTTGTCGCGGAGCTCCATCATTCCTAATGGGTATATCTTTGACACAGAAAACGGTCCCGACCATCTTGTCTGTAATTTCCCAGGAAAAAGACGGATGGGGGACTTGAATAACAAGACCTTATCCCCTTCGCTCACATCCTTTCTCCTAAGGTGGGCATCATGCCACATTTTTGTTCTTTCCTTGTAGATCTTTGCATTCTCGTAGGCGTGAATCCTCAGCTCTTCGAGCTCTTGAAGCTGCAAAAACCTCTTTTCTCCTGCTTTGTCTAGGTCCATATTTAGGAACTTGATCGCCCAAAGGGCCTTGTGTTCTAGTTCCAAAGGCAGATGGCAGGATTTTTCATATATAAGACGGTAGGGGGTGGTTCTAATGGGCATCTTGTAAGCAGTATGGTAGGCCCATAATGCGTTGTCAAGTTTCATAGACCAGTCTTTCCGTGTGCGGCTGATAGTCTTTTCTAAGATCTGATTGATCTGTCTGTTTGAGACCTCTACCTGCCCCGACGTATATGGGTGGTAGGGCGTAGCGATCTTATGTTTTACTCCATACTTACGTAGGAGCGCTTCGAACTGCCTTTCTCCGAAGTGTGACCCGCCGTCGCTTATTACGGTGCGCGGTACACCGAAACGGGGAAAGATGGTCTTCTCAAAAAGCTTGATAACTGACTTGGCATCGCATGTTTGGGTGGCTACCGCCTCTACCCATTTCGATACATAATCTACTTCCACTAGTATGTATTGATACCCCTGGGATGGGGGAAACGGCCCCATGTAATCAATCCCCCATACGTCAAATATTTCCACTTCGATCCAGCTTGCCATTGGCATTTCATTCCTCCGCCCTATATTTCCCGTTGACTGGCACTCTTTGCAAACCTTTACAAATCGTGCAGCATCTTTAAATAAGGAGGGCCAGTAGAAACCTGATTGTAGCACTTTCGCCGTTGTTCTTTCGCTACCCAGGTGTCCACCATAGGGGGAGGCATGGCATCCCTTCAGGATATCAGCGGTTTCTTCTTCCGGGATGCACCTCCTGTACAAGTTGTTTGCGCATCTTCTGAACAGGAGAGGATCATCCCAGTAATAATTCTTGGCATCCGCAAATAGCTTCTTCTTTTGATTGTAGGTGATGTCAGGAGGCAGCTCTCCACAAGCAAGGAAATTGCAGATGTCTGCAAACCAGGGCAAACCTTCTTCTTGAGCTTCAGCCATCATAGGAGCTTCGTCGGCAAAGTCGTCGTCGATTTGTGGCCCTCTCTGTCTCTCAGCCACTATCCTCGATAGGTGGTCTGCGACCACATTTTCCGCGACCTTCTTGTCGATAATTTCATGATTGAACTCTTGGAGCAACAAGGCCCATCTCAACAATCTGGGCTTTGCGTCTTTCTTTTGCATTAAGTATTTTATTGCCCCATGATCTGTGTATACTTTGACCTTGGATCCGACGAGATTCAACCTGAACTTGTCAAACGCGAAGACGATCGCGAGCATCTCCTTCTCGGTGGTTGTGTAGTTTACCTGTGCTTCGTCCAACGTGCGACTAGCGTAGCAAATCACATGGTGCTTTTTATCTTTCTTATGCCCCAGGACTACTCCAACTGCGTAGTCGCTAGCGTCGCACATTAGCTCAAAGGGTAAACTCCAATCTGGCGCTTGAAGGATAGGTGGTGATACTAAAGCATTTTTCAGGGCCTGAAAAGCACTAAGACAATAGTTAGAGAAAACAAATTCAGCATCTTTTACCAGAAGATTGGACAATGGTTTGGAAATATTTGTGAAGTCCTTGATGAATCTTCAGTAATATCCAGCGTGCCCGAGGAAGCTTCTTATCCCCGTGACGGATTTTGGTGGAGGAAGCTTAGATATAGCTTCGATTTTGCTGGTATCCACCTCGATCCCACGCCTTGAGATCTTATGCCCTAGAACGATGCCCTCCCGCACCATGAAATGACATTTTTCCCAGTTCAGGACCAGGCTATTTTCCTCGCACCTTTGAAGTACTAATGACAGATTCTTCAGACAGCTATCGAAGTCCTTTCCATAGACGGAGAAATCGTCCATGAAAACTTCCACGATGTCTTCTAGAAAATCTGAGAACATTGATATCATGCATCTTTGAAAGGTGGCGGGGGCGTTGCAGAGTCCGAAGGGCATCCTTCTAAAGGCATAAGTGCCGTAAAGGCAGGTGAACGTCGTTTTCTCTTGGTCGTCGGGTAAGATGGGTACCTGGTAAAATCCTGAAAAGCCATCAAGAAAATAAAAATAATCGTGATGCGCTAATCGTTCAAGAACTTGGTCAATAAAAGGTAGCGGAAAATGATCCTTTTTTGTAGCCTGATTTAGCTTTCGGTAATCAATGCACATTCGCCAACCGGTGACGGTCCTTACCGCCACCTCGTCACCCTTCTCACCCTTAACCACAGTCATTCCGCCTTTCTTGGGTACTACGTGGATCGGGCTTACCCAATTGCTGTCGCTAATTGGGTAAATGATCCCCGCGTCCCTAAGCTTTATTACCTCTTTCTTGACGACCTCCTTGAGCATCTGATTCAACTTCCTCTGGGGTTGGGCCAGAGGCTTGGCAGACTCATCCAAGTTGATGCGATGCATGCAAAGGGCGGGGCTAAGGACTTTGATATCATCTACGGAATATCCTATAGCCCCCCTGTGGAGTCTTAACTCCTCAAGGACCCGATCTAGCTGATTGCTTGAAAGATCGGCGTTTACGATGACTGGGTTCCTCTGTTCTTCATCTAAAAATTCGTACTTCAGTCCTTCAGGCAACGCTCTTAAATCCGGCTTTGCTCGGGGTGTCTCCTCCTGAGGTTCTCCCTCAAGGGAGGCATATTTCGCAGAGTTCACCTCCTCCTCTTCTTCTTGCAAGTCTTTGTTAGAAAGGTTGAAAAGGTCGAGATGCCTCACGACCTCAGGATCTTCGAGGTCGGGATCCTGATAGCTTATTGCCCTTGCGAGGGGGTCCACTGTCCGGATATCCTCCTCTATTTCCTCGCAGAATTTATTGTAACTATCCGCAAAATAGGCCGATTCAGACAGGGATGGACCTCTCATGATCTCCTTCATCTTGAAGTCCATGTGGTTGTTTCCAACCCTCAAGGTGATTATCCCTTCAGAGACATCAATCAGCGCCCTCCCTGTTGCCAAGAAAGGGCGTCCGAAGATGATCAGACATCTGGGATCTTCGGCTGTGTCGATGACGATGATGTTGCAGGGAATAAAGAAATCACCGACCCTAATCGGCACATCTTCGACAATGCCAACATGTCTTTTGAAGGAGTGATCCGCCAGTTCAATCCGCATATTGGTTCGAACCATGTCGGTCAAACCCATCCTTTGCGCGAAACTTAAGGGCGTGAGGCTGATGCTTGCTCCCAAGTTCGCTAGACCCTTCCGCTCGACATTGTCCCCGATGGCGAATGGGATTGTGAAAGCTCCGGGATCCCTTCTCTTAGTAGGCAAGCTGGGCTTTACGAAGGCAGAGGAAGTAGAGGCTAGGTACACTGTCTCTATCCTTCCTCACCTTCTTTTCTTCATTATTAGATCTTTGAGAAACTTGGCGTATGTGGGCATCTCCTCCAAAGCATCAAGGAAGGGGACTTCAAGATGCAGCTTCCTGATCGAGTCCATGAACCTTTCGTGCCGCTTTTTCAGATTTGCCTTGATCAGCTTGTACGGGAACGGTATCCTGGGAGCATAAGGATTCCTCCCACCAGATGGCTCATCGGACGGTCTCGGCGCATGCTTTTGGGCTTCTGTAGGCCTACCTCCGCCTCTTGCTGGAATAGCATCCTTGGACCCTTGCTCAGGTTCCGGTGGGGCTTCATCAGCGCACTCTATCGTCTTTCCTGATCTAAGCACTGCCATTACTGTAGTTTCAGGGTGAGGGAGCGTTTTTCCTGCAAGGTTCTTCATCAGAGAAGCCATCTGAGACAGCTGTTGATCGACCTCCCATTGGCGCATCTGCAGACTCGCCATCTGGTGTTGCATGGAATTCAGAGATCCAGGGTTGGTAAACGCCCCCTGTACCAACTGGTTGATAATGGTGTCCTGTCTTTTTATGTAGGCGGAAAGCTGACCAACCCAATTGGGCCGGATCGCCCTCTCGCTTTGGCTCTGACATTCGCCCTCAGAAAGGGGTTTCTCACAACGAGGCATGGTATCAAGGCTCGGTGGAGTAGGTTACAGCTTTGCAGGGTACCTGAAATATCATGAGAAATCAAGTTAGAACACAGAGTTATTTGGTTCCGGCAAAGAATAATGCTTAAAGAAAAAGAAAAAGAGGTGATGTCAAGCCTATTTCTAAGCTTGAGGCACGGGAGTGTAGTTAGTGGCTTCAGATTCGTCAACAGTGCCATTTGCCTTGTCCCCAGCAACGGCGCCAGAAAGTCGACCGGCCTAAATCGCGCGTCCTAAAATTGGAGGCGCATTTGAGGTAGTCGAGCCTTCACATTTATAACCCGAATCCTTCTAGGCCCCCGCAACTTTGTTTACGGGGTCGAAGTAGTCATACGGGGTCGAACACAGGGACAAGGTGGGACGTGTTGACGACTCTGAATCGACACTCTACACTCTGGTGGGTATAAAGAGATATTAAAGTTCCCCGAAAGGGAACAACAAGCTGTCACGATTAAATCAAAGAAAACTATCTCCAACTGGAGTTACAAGAAAGATTAAGATTTTGTCATTTAGCCGTTTTTAGGAATTTTAATGCAACATAAAATAGAAAGATAAACTGCAGTTTAAGGCGTAATGCAAGGGATAAGACTTCAGTAAGACAAGCAGTAGCAGTAACACCCTACACCCCTCCTCTCAGAGCGGGTGCCTCTAACCAAGCTTCAACACCCCTCTCGAGGTTGCTGGGCTCAAGTTAGAGTGGAATGATACTAAAACAACTCCGTTCCGGGCACTCTCGTACTCCAGAACCAGACCAAACACTAGAGCCACAACCCGACTCTCGAAGTAGTTGCGATGGGAAAGACGATTCGGTAGCTAAGCAAAACGTGATCCAAAACATGCAAGCTAGAGTTCAGATATCCAACACAGCAGTTACCCAATCATAAGGCACCAAGCATTAAACAAATAGCAGTTAAGCATTTCTATTTCCATAAGCAATAAGGGTCTTAATACAATGCATAAGCTAAGAATTTAAATAACAGAATTAAAGATAGATGTTGCCTTCTTGATGTAGAAGAACGACAGACTACTGTAGCTCTGCCCGATACCGGTCAAGAGCCGAGCTCGATACGGCAGTGTCGGGCGGCACCCCCTCTCGGGCAGCGCCGACTGACGACTGACTGTATCACTCAAGGACCCTGGCCGATACGCTCATGTCGGGCGGCACACCCTCTCGGGCGGCACGCATGACGGGCGGAGCGTATCGGGTTCGATATCATGTCGGGCAAAGAGCTACGAGTCTACTGTAAGGCACTCGTGTCACTCATCTTCACTGGCCGATATCGGCCCGCAGTGTCGCCCGGGACAACACTAAGTGAACCATTCCTTCCCTCTCAGGATGAGGGAAAGCTCACCTAGTGTCACCCGGCACAAGCACTGGGCACGATACTCTTGCTCTCACAACTTCCTTCGATGGTGGCTCCCGAACATCCGAACTGTCTTATCTGAATTCTCTTCCGACCTCTCAACGTGACCTATCTGACCCTCTCCCACTTTCTCCGACTTTCTGTAGCTGCTATTTATAGGCGGCGGTTGAAGGAGTTATGGTGCTGGAAACGCCACGTAGCTCCCTTATACGCCGGTCGATGGATGTGGACGGCCGATACAGGTATGTCTCGGCGTGAGGCGCTGGCTATCAGTCACGTGGCTGGCGGCACGCCTGCCGGTGGGTGGCTGTGTCGCCCGACGAGTTTGGTCATCGATGCGGCTTTGGCTCCTTGTCGGGTAGACGGTATGTCGGCCGACACATCCTTCTTGCGCAACGCCCTTCTCCACCGATCATTCTCGTGTCGCCCAGCCCCTGTCGGGCTGGGTTGTATCGGGCGTCAGGAAGGTCGAGACGGGCTTAGACTTATTGTTGGCCGGAATCGGCCTCATTGCACAAAAACGAGGAAAACTCTGTATAAGATAGGAAAAATTGGAATAAGAGCGTTGCTTGGCCAATTATTGCGAAAATGCTAATAAAATAGAGGAAAATAGCAGAAAAGGGTAGTTTTGATAACAGAATAAAGGGAAAAACGTCACAAAATTTGGTGTTATCACCTACTCTCAACATCACTGCAGCTGTGAAGTGTCAGGTTCAGATTCAGGTGACCCATGGAGAGCAGTCGGGATCTATGGCTGGGCAGACCAACAATAGAAGCACAAAACGTGGGACTTAATAAGGGAGTTAAAAACGGTGTCACCGCTTTCGACAGTCTTTTTTGGGGATTTCAATGAGATTACGTCAAATGCGGGGAAATAGGGGGGACAACCAAAGACGATGAGGTTTATTCAGGACTTCTGAGATGTGATTGATGACTGCGATCTCACGGATATGGGTTTCAGTGAAAACATGCTCACTTGGCAGAGGGGGCTAACGCCAGAGACTCTTATACGGGAAAGGCTGGATAGAGGATTAGCATGCCCAGAATGGATGGCTAAGTTTCAACAAGAAAGAGTGATACACCTCACTAAAGTTGAATATGACCATGTTCCTATAATTATCAACACTGAGAATAGAAGGCAGCATAGAAGGAGAAGGCAGCAATATTTTTTCTTTGAACCAATGTGGGTAGAAGACGAAAGATGTGAACAAATTGTTAGACAGGTCTGGGAAGAAAGACATGCCTCAAGGCTTGAGGAAAAGGTCGACTTCTGTGGCAGCAAATTAAAGGCGTGGGCTTCTAAAAAGTTCGGAATTATGAAAAGAAGAATTAGAGAGGTGGAAACGCAGCTAGGGGAGGTGCAATTACTACCTCCAGACAGGGAAAATCTTGACAGATGTACCTTTCTTGCAGGAGAATTGCAGAAGGGTCATAGACGTGATGAAGCTTTCTGGAACGCTAGAGCCCAAGTAAATGAGATGAAATCTGGGGATAGGAACACAGCTTACTTCCATCACAAAGCGTCCCAGAGGAGGGAAAAAAATATTGAAGGCCTTAAAAATGCATAGGGGCGATGTATGACAAAGCTGGAAGAGGTTGAGAAGATCATCACGGATTTTTTCCAAAATCTTTTCCAAACCTCTAACCCATCGGGGTGGCAGGAAGCAATGCAAGGGATTATGAGAAAAATTGACGAGGAGGAAAAGGAAGCTCTGGAGAGGGAGATAGAAACCGCTGAAATCTGGGCTGCACTTGAGAGCATGCACCCCAACAAAGCACCGAGTCCGGATGGGATGAAAGCAATGTTTTTCCAAAAGTTCTGGCACACTGTAGGGGAGGATGTTGCAAGCTATATTAAGGGCTGGTGGAAATTTGATAAAAGCATTTCTGATATTAATTCTACTGTACTGGTGTTGATCCCCAAAGTTCTTAAACCTACTGAGATTGGTGAATTCATGCCAATAAGTTTATGCAATGTTATTTATAAAATCACCTCTAAAGTTGTTGCCAACAGTTTGAGACCACTGATGGATAAAATTGTCACTAAACAACAAAGTGCTTTCATTCAAGGTAGACTTATCACTGATAATGCCCTCATCGCCTACAAAATTTTCCATACTATGAAAGGGAGAAAAGGAAACAAAAAGGGACAGATTACCTTGAAGTTGGACATGTCAAAAGCCTATGATAGGGTAGAATGGAGCTTTATCGATCATATCCAGGAAAAAATGGGGTTCGGTGAGAGGTGGAGGAAAAAGACTTTGGATTGTATGTCTATGGTTTCTCACTCTTTTGTTATAAATGGAGAGCATACCAGGAAGACTCAACCGTCCAAAGGACTTTGCTAGGGAGACCCTCTTTCCCCTTACCTCTTTATTTTATGCGCTGAAGCTTTCTCTACTTCACTACTTTTAGCCTCACAACAAAATATGATTCATGGTGTTAAAGCTAGCAGGAACGGTCCGAGGATTTCTCACCTTTTCTTTGCAGATGACTCCATCCTATTTGCTAGAGCCACCAAGGAAGAATGTCTGAAAATAGCTGAGATCATCAACAAATACGAATGGGCATCCGGACAGAAAATCAATTTATCTAAGACCGAAGTGGCATTTAGCAAAGGAGTTCACAGAGAGAAGAGGGAGGAACTTGTCAGTCTCCTGCAGGTGAAGGATGTGGAAAGACACGGAAAATACTTTGGTCTTCCAACGGCAGTGGGGAGATAAAAAAAACAAGTATTTGCCTACATCCAGGAACGTATTTGGAGGAAGCTGCAAGGTTGGAAAGAGAAACTGCTATCCAAGGCGGGGAAGGAGGTACTTATCAAAGAAGTGGCACAAGCTATCCCATCCTACATCATGAGCATTTTTCAACTACCATCATACCTACTGGATACCATAAATAGCAATATATCCAGATTTTGGTGGGGAGCGAAGGGAACAGAAAGAAAAATTGCATGGATCAGCTGGGAAAATCTTTGTAAACCAAAAAACCAAGGAGGCATGGGATTCAGAAAATTACATAATTTTAACCAGGCGCTTCTAGCTAAGCAAGTGTGGAGACTATTCCATAGAAGGGACACACTAGCCTATAAGGTTCTCAAAGCTAGATATTTTCCATCAGTGAATGTGTTAGGGGCGAGGAGGGGGCATAATCCAAGTTTCACATGGTGTAGTATCTGGAACGCAAAGAGTCTGGTTATGGAAGGCCTGCAATGGAGAATAGGAGATGGGTCTGACATCAATATTTGGACAGACCACTGGATACCAAATATAAACGGAAGTCTGGAGGCCATCTATGGAGTATCTAGTCCGTCTATTCAATGAGTCCAGCAGCTTATCGATCCAGTCACCAAGTCTTGGAACAGTGAACGTGTAGAAGAAGTCTTCACACCGGAGATTTCTAGAAAAGTTCTAGCCGTGCTGTTGGATGTATCAAGCACAGAAGACTCTATTTTTTGGAAGCCGAGCAGAACTGCCGAGTACACTGTCCGGTACGCCTACTGGCTTGCATGTATGCCAGCTGTAGCAGCTACTGCGAGTCCCATCGGAGGAGGAGATTCAGTTTGGAGAGCTATCTAGAAGAGAGGCCTCATCCCGAAGGCAGCCCACTTCCTGTGGCACTGCGCGACGGGAGCCCTGGCCATGGTGGGGCGGCTATACGACCGCTGCTGTCACGAGATGGGAATCTGCAACCTGTGCCAACAAGAAAAAGAGGATGTGAGTCACCTATTATTTAGATGCCCGAAAGCCGGAGAGGTCTGGAGTGTTTGTTCTCTAGAACAGCAAGACATAATACTGAACTGCCGGCGTGCTACAGTAGTAGAAGCGATCATCACTCTAACGTGGATGGGAGATATAGAGAAAGAAGAGGAAGCAATAGCAGCCATGTGGACCATTTGGACGAGAAGGAACGAGATCATTTTTGAACAGAAATACCGGCCGCCTCACATCATTCAACGAGGCTTTCTACAGCTGATCCGATCACATCGTGAAGGCAGAAAGGAGGACAACAGATTAAGGCCAGCGGCAGTGCAATAGGGCAGATGGATACCCCCACCACCGGAAGCTACAAAACTCAACTGTGACGCGGCGGTGGGCATACATAACTTTGATGGAGCTGGGTTAATATGGAGGAACAATATCGGACAAGTGATGAGGATAGATGGTACGAGGAAGCCTTCCTTGTTAGATGCACGATGTGCAAAAGCCTGGACCATCTACGAGGGGCTACATATATCAAAAGATATGGGAATCAACAGTCTTATTGTGGAATCAGACTCGGAAGCAGTGATAAATCTTCTCAAATCAGCAGCCAGGTGCAAGGACCTGTTAGGGACATATCTAGATAACATCTACCTTTTATGTTCTTCTTTTGCTAGTGTAATGTTTAGTTTTTGTAAGAGGCAGGCCAATGGGTTAGCGCATAAGCTAGCCAGGAGGGCTGTCTCGAGTAGTTCTATGTTTAACCCCACCTCTTCTTTTCCATCCTCTGTAATCACTCATGCTGTAACGTATTTGAATGATTAATAGAAGATGGACAAGTTAGACCTAAAAAAAAATGGAACTCACATCCTTGTCTCATCAGTTTTTCCACCATAATAATTAACTCAAAGTGTATATGACGACTCTTCCTAACTCTTAGAAGGGTAAAAAATCATACTCATCACAAAAATTAAGATTTTGGAATTATATTCCAAAACATCCACATTCTATATCAAGGTATTCCACCTTTAGGATTACAGCGAATCCATGGATACCACATAGCATAAGATCCACTTGAAATTTGCACCTCTAAAAGAAGGTAGTCAAAGGAAAACACACTTCCAATAACCCAACAACACTGTTCAGAGGTTTCTAGCAAGGGGTTATTGATTCTATCTTCCACATGAAGATTACACTTTTTATGTGAAATTTTACCTTGTTCAGCTTGGGTTCTTTGCCATCAGCATATGAATTATCATGATTAACATATCACATTGCTCTTTCTTTGTTATTTGTTCATCATTCTTATGTATATACTCTCATTTCATCATGTTTTTCAACCCCTTATCATGGGACATATCATATTTCACATTTTCTTCATTAAACATGAATCATCTCCCTTAGTTTCTTTTACATGTTATGAAGATTTTACATTAACACTTTCTTACACAGATAGGTTGATCTGAGTTAACTCAGGATCCACTTTATCCATCTATCAATATTCTTATTCATCTTCTCATATCACACTTATCTTATGAGTTCTCTTCTATTCACGTGGGTTTTATACCTTGAATCACTTCATTAGCACATACTTATATGTCTTTTACTTTATTATATTCTTGAATTATAGGTTAAAGAACTCTTATTTTGTTGATTTGTATTCAGATTTAGGTTTCTAGATATCATATCTTTCATTTTTAGTTACCAATAATTCATGTTTTGATAGATTATAATGTCATTCTTCTCTTCTTTAGTGTAAGATTGAGGTTTTAGCACCATGATTTTTGATTTGTTATGCTCTTTAGATTGTTTCAAATTGACTACTTGATCAGAGTAATCAGAAAGAAATCAATCTAAGAGTTCCTTACTTACCTTTTCTTCAATATTGGCATACCTAGCTAGGGCATGCAAGTACTGAGATTTAGGTGAATGCACCATATTTTCATGTCATGTTCCTTACTTAGACATCATCCTAGTCCTAAGTCATATAGTCCTTGTAGACTCAATGAACCTAAAGCTCTGATAACAACTTCTGTGAACCCATCACACCAAACAAGGTTACTCACAACAAAAAACACAATCGATCACTAACTACACACAACCCCAGAAAAGAGGGTGAATTAAAACCAATTTTAACATCAACAAATGCTCAAAAACATGTACATTGCATCCCAACATCTTGCTTGTATTCATACTATGCCAAGAAGCTAATACAATTTGTTTGATAGCCTTAGCCACACAATATATACACTGGATAACATAATTCATACATGCCACACAAACCAACATTAACATGCTAACAAAAGCTCGATTTGTTTGAAACATCATATACAAACTTTCCTGCCTAAAATTGAGAGTACATGGACGACTTCTAGGACACACTAGACATCTAAACAAACTTCTCTAATGTCCATAATCACAGTTTCTTATCAGTACCATGGGTATTCTGTCATTGCTGTCGATCACCTAAAAAGATGTGGTGACCCACGGGTGAGACCCATGTCCCAACGAGAGATATAACTCTCAACACCGCTTATTGATTACAGTAGGTTAAGCAATTATATAGTTTAAGAAGATCAAGCAGATTAATCAGATAAGAATAACAATAAGCATGATTAATAAAAAACACAAAGGAATAGATAATAAGTATCATCATTAGCCTTATTATAAATATATACCTTGCTAATAGTATAAGCACGTCAGTAGCATGTGAATATCTAACATCATAAGCAAGTCTAGTATCATAGCATCTCTATTATTATGAATGAGTCTAGCAACATAGGAAAAACTAGAAACATTAACATGACTATCAAGTTGAATAGATATACATCATAAGTAGAGCTAACAAGATAAGTACAACTATCTGCATCAGCATGATTTGTAGTGTAGGCATCTCTAATTATAAAGGCATGGATAACATCATAAACATAGCTAACAATATGAAATAACTAGCATCATAATTATAACCAGCAGTAGCAATATATCTATCAACATAAACATTTCTATTATCTTTTAATGCACTAAATATCATCTCTTTTTAAATAAAATAAACAAGGGTTATCATCCAATGTGAAACACTATGTATAACCCTATAGAGATATGCTACATGATTGTATTACATCTTTTATTTTTCCCTGAGGATTTGAGTTGTACCAGCCAAATCCAACTAACTACTACTAAGTCGAAATCAATGCCATATAAGATATATGGAAGAGTCGGACTCCATGATCTCGCTAACAACTCCCAGTCAGTACGAGAGACAACACAGTGACATATAGTCAAACTACAAAACAATGACATATAGTCCTGTAACTAGCCCGTCTTGGTACAAATCATGACACTAGAGTACAACTCATCCATGGCCATTCTATAAGAGGCATCCTATAGTTCTACTGTTGCCTTTCACACATCACTATATCACAATATACAAGGCATGAAGGAAGCCATCCTCCACAACCTACAATTGTGGATGTAAGGAGGTACTCGGCTTGCGCCCCCACATATTCAACAATATGCCCTTTGAGTTTCCCATATGAATTGTTGGTTTCACCATCTAGAAAGTTTTTACACTAGAATGGATCTATGGCACATGGAAACTACATGATTAGAGTTTCACTTGATTATTTATGCCAATTGGGTGAATTAAGGTTGCATCAAACAAGTGGACATACAAACCCTAATTCATTTCAAGCAAGCATTGATATATAACCACTTCAGAAGATATAAGACGTATGAAATTAAGATTGAAACCATGTTGGTATGTATGCCCTGAGAGCCAATCATGGGACGATTGGTGGGATAAATTAAGATTGATTTGATAAACATAAAAGGCGAGCTTCCAATTCTTTCTGGTTCAGTCATATGAGATAGTGATAGAACATATTGAATGTCTAGAGAATGAAAGTACTCAATGACGTATGCCTTCAGGTTCATGACCTGAACGATGAGATCATACAGATGCTAAGAGTTTGTACATTCTTGTTATGTCCCTAGTCGGATGTCATTGTGGAAGGTAGATAGACAGCAATGACACACAAGACTAGATTGTGGTGTTGGTTGATGACAGAATCTCATTAGTCATGATATAGAGATATCAAACCAAACACATAGGTACTTGTTAGAGAACAAGGTACCGGACAGACCCACCGTGAGTTTGACACATGGAACCATGAGATGGTAGTCACAGTCAGTACTCACAGTGATGGTGGTGAGTGTGATTCTTAGACCTGAAATCACTGCACTCAACACATGTCGTTGGGCACACTTTGACATCATCAAACACAGTCCTGAAACATGGGTTGTTATAAAGGTGATGATTGGGTGGCTTTGACACATGGGACTTTTGAGGGGTGAGTGATAGATATGGGATTTGTCCCTCCTGAGGGAGTTTGATATCCATGGCCACTTGATGAGTAGGATTGAGAAAGGCGTGCACGCATATGTGAATCGGTATATGATACTGATGTCATACATATCTCTTCCAGTCTACTCTGAGATCAAGGAAGTGAATGAACGTTGACAGGATGACTGTTCCATGCCTCAAGTTCATTCGGGATATCAGTGACAAAGGAATTATACATTCGCTGTAACACCATTCACGGATTGTAGGATGAAAGTTGTTCTCCAACTTTCTACTTTCACTTGGGTAGCACTGATGTGTGACTAGGCACCGCTCTTTGCTTGTGAAGTCATAAGTGTTATGGACTTTCACTGCCAACGTGAAATGGACCTGCAGGGTCACACACATAGGATTTAACCTGGAAGAGGAGTTTTGTCCACAAAGAAATGTTTAGATTGATTACTAAAGGAGTTTAGTAGTTCAATTAAACACTCAATCAGTCGATAGCTCAATATCGTATGGTTCAAGGTGTTGGACGCATTGATTGGAGTATCGGATTGATTGAAATCGCAATTGACTGATTTTTGCACAACCTGTGCTCCCAACCGATCGGCTCATGTGATGAACCGGTCGGCTGAGGTTGCTGAACCGGTCGGCTGGAGTATCCAGGCCGATCGGCTCATGCCCAGGTTGAAACGACCGGTTCAAGAGTTGAACCGATCGGCTCAACTGGTGCAACCGACCAGTTGGGAAAGTCATGTCGGCAAGGATTTTCCTTTGGTTTCAAATTGCCCAATTCGATTGGGAATAATATTGGTATTCGATACCAATTGGGAAAGAAACAAGGAAAGTCTTTTTGAGCCGGATTAGGACCATGAACCGATCGGTTCAGGGCACCAACCAATCGGTTGGAGTGCCCCAAACGATCGGCTCAGGTCCAACCGATCAGCTCAATGGCCGAACCGATCGGTTCAGTTGTGAACCGATCATTTCAAGTTGCAAACCGGTTGCTTTTTGTGGAAAATTCTCAAACCCTTCTACTCCTGCTTTAGTCCCGCATTGCCCGGGATGGAGAACCCTGTCCCATGACTCTCCTATATATATAGGGGTATTGGGGGCTTCTCAAAGTACAGCTCAGTGCAACCAGTTGCTCTACAAGTTGTCGTTCTCTCTGGTTTTGGTAACTGTGAGAGAGCCCGAGCAAGTGCTTCCCGCAAAAGGGAGGTGCAGCAAGGGAAGGACAACTGCAGTTGCAACAGGAGGCAGGAGAGCGTGTTGGCGACTAGTACGTCAACAGGAGGGTGCGACTCCTTCCACTTCCTTGTGGGACAAGGAGTGTGGAGTTCCAGGTGATCCGTGTAGACTACTACAGAGGCGGGAGGACACTGCCGCTTAGGAGGACAACTGTCATCCGACAGTCCGGTTCGAGTAGGAGTTGTCAGTCCCGGTGCGACCAAGAGCTGCACAGACACCGTCGAAGTCCAGAGTTGAAGACCGCGCATTGCGCGAGGTATTGTCGCCGAGCAAGCCTCGGGACAAGGTATGATTATGCAAACCATCTTTTCCTATTATATAGACGTTGACGCGTTTCCTCGGTATGGGTTGGGGGAGAATTTTTTTTGTTTCCGCTGCCTTCTCTGTCTCCCCTAAAACCCAACAGTGGTATCAGAGCCACGTCAACTGCTCTATATTTTAGGAATATCGATATGATCGATTTTGGTTTGTCGCCTTTATTTATTGCATACGATGCGAATAATATCGGATTTATGCATGTCCAATCCTAAATCCACAAATCCCTAATTACATATATGATATGTATTATTAATGCACTCGATACACATCGCCCTTAAACGAGTTTTGTGGTGGATGTGTGTAGCGTGATTATGGCCTATAAACCCCTATCTGTGTGTGGTTGTTTGTGGTTGCTTGCATCTCGGTCTGCGCACCGATCTTCCCTCTCTTAATCCCGATGTAACTCGAAATAATTCGAGATTCTTTCCTACCTTTGCTCCCCCCGAATGTAACTCGGGGTTTCCTTTTTAAAGCAATGTAATAAATAGAATAGGATTTTATTTCCTGTTATGTCAAAGACCGGCGAACATCAAGACGACTGCTCAGACGGTCGGTTCAAGGAGTGAACCGATCGGTTGACCTTCCAGACGGTCGGTTCAAGGAGTGAACTGATCGGTTGATGACCGGTTCGAGGAGCGAGACGAGCGGGTGGCGGACATGATGAGATGCACGACGACCAGGCGAACCGATCGGTTGGAGGATCCAACCGATCGGCTGGTGGCACCCAGACGACCGGCTGGAGAGTACAGATCATTCATGTGATGAGTTGATAAACTCGGAAGGCAAGGCACAGAGTTCATCTTGTACAGGTTGCATGTGATGTAGACCTAGATGACTGTGATTCCTCTTGGCTCGAGGAATCACATTAGGATGGCCATGATCATCGCTTTTTATCGTTTTGTGCATGTTTTCTATGGGATATATCATGTATATGATACGTACTATGTATTGTGGTGATTGGATATGTATATGTATATAAAACCAAATCCCTCATTAAAATATTAAGTCTTATATGCCTTCCATTAGCGGCACATATGAAAAGCTCAATCGACCAAGCGTAGGTTACGCCAAAGCATGGTGCGCCGTCTATCTTGTGGAAGTGTGAAGGATAGACATGTAGGTTCTGCCAAAGCAGGGTGCATGTTCTACCGTGTCAGCTTTTGGGTTAGACTTAACTGGTGATTCTTAGAGCGTCTAAGCCCAGAGGTAAGGAATGTTCATGGCAAGGTGTTGTGGATGTTCATTCAACAAGAGTTGCATATGCTGCAATTGGCAAGAGTTGCCTACCTGAGAGATCTAAGTTGTGGGCGATCAGCCAAAGCTGACTCATGACTTAGAGGATTTCAGGATCTTGCCCACTAGAAGGTTGTACGCTGCAATCTTCCGAATGGATGGTGAGGGCTATCAATTTGAAGTAAAATAGTGGGAGCGATAATTAATTAAAGGCCTAATTATATCGTCAAATTTTCAAATCAATCAAATAAGTCAAAAATGAGTTTTTGGACTAAAATTGCATATTTTCCTTTTGTAGTTCAAATGGCAACAAACAACAACAACTTTTCTTTACGATCGGTCCTTGACAAGGACAAGCTAAATGGGACAAACTTCCACGACTGGTATCGGACATTGAGAATTGTTCTCACTCAAGAGCGTAAGCTCTATGTCCTGGATACTCCAATTCCAGAGGAACCCGCTCCTAATGCACCAAGGATAGAAAGGGATGCTTACAAGAAGCATTCTGATGATGCCATTGATGCAAAGTGCTTGATGATATGTTCAATGAACCATGAGTTGCAGAGGCAACATGAGAACATGGGTGTCATAGAGATGATTCTGTATCTCAGGAACATGTATGAAGATCAGGCACGGTAAGAGAGGTACAATGTTTCTAGGGCGCTGTACAAGTGCGTCATGACAGAAGGAGATCCAGTTAGTCCTCACACACTCATGATGATTGGGTATGTGGAGAACCTGCAGAGACTGGGATTTCCACTGAGCCAAGAGTTGGCTACTGACGTGATACTGCAATCGTTGCCAGAATCTTACAGTCAGTTTGTGATGAACTACAACATGAACAACTTTGATAGGCCACTGTCAGAGTTGTTGGGCATGTTGAGGACAACCGAGTTACAGATGAAGAAGGACAAGCCTAAGTCCGTGATGGTGATCACGAGCAAGAAAGGCAAGTCCAAGCGCAAGGGCAAGGGCAAAGCTAAGAAAGGTTCTGAAGCTAGCCAGGAGTCCAAGCCATCTTCAGCTCTCAAGGCCAAGGGAGGCGTGACAAAGAAAGGAAATTGCCACCATTGTCAAAAGCCAGGACATTGGAAAAGGAATTGTCCTCTTTACCTGGAAGAACAAAAGAAGAAGGAGGCGACTGAAGCCTCTACTTGAAGGTGTCATGTAAATAAACTTGTAACACTTTTTGAGGTATATGATACCAAGATGTAAAGTGTAAAGCATTCTTACTTGGGGCAAGTGTTGCCTTTATAGATAGGAATACTTTAGTTTATTTTCAGCCAATAAGGCATGTAATACAGTTATGAACTGCTATTTCATACTTGCCAATAGATAGAAACACTTTATTTTTGCATATTGTATGATGGCAATTAATAAAGAGATGTTTCAATTTATAAAGATGTGATCTTTGTGGCAATGCCTTATTTATCTTGTGATATTTGATATGCATGAGATAAGACGATACCTAAAAGTTATAGATAACTCAAACAATTTAATTAGAATTAATCATGAGAAATTCATTTCTAGTTTCCATGTGATGGATAAAACTAGACTCTCTTGGTTAGAGAACCAGTAAGGGACATGAATATCTTGGACATGATTAATCAATCTTCACTAAAGTAGTGAAAGAGTGATTATCCTATTAGGTATAATACATGTGATGTATTTACATACCTATTGGAATAAATGCTAATACTTCAAATGGTGTTTAGAGAAATACCAATATGAATGTCTTGAAATGTTCAAGATTATCATAAATGAAGTACAAATTTGGTAAAGTATTAATTCTTGATGAGATCAATGAATGAAATACTTGGACCAAATGTTTGAGATCCTTATGAGTGATTATGATAGTGTATCATAGTGAACTCATGATTAAGGCATGGTGATGTCTGAATCAAGAAGGAATCATACTCTAAGGAGTTAGAGAATGATTATCAAATAACTGAATTCTTCTTAATAAAAGAATACCCCACACTAATAAAAGAAATTAAGAATCACAAGGGTTGTGAGTTCTTATATCTTTAACAGATACACCTCAATTATATATGTGATGAGTTGTTCATGTGATGAGTCAACTATCAAGATGAATATGAGGAACCGAATCTTGAGTTATGGTTTATGACCTTTACATCCTAAATGACATCCATGTGAACCATAAGGTATGACCTTGATGGTAGAACTCATTGGATTATATCCATAAGTGCAAATGAGTCTTAAGTGTTAAGACACATGGATAACATTTTGAGAAGGATGATGCTTTTTGATTGCAACTTAATGACTAAGACATTTGGCATATGGATACTAAAACTGCATTCCTATGAGGAATAAAACCAGGATGTGTACGTGACACAACCTATAAGGTTTATGAATCCACTAATGCAAATGAAGTCTATAAGTTACAATGGACTAATCAATGTGATTGATTGAGTACAAGCAACTCAAAATTGGATCTTTATTTTGATAATATAGTCAAAGGGTTTGACTGATATGTCAAAGATAAAGAAGTGATCTGTGATTTAGTGGGAGCGTATTCACATTCCACATATTGATGTGAAATGGAATTGTTCTAGAATGGAAATCCAAAAGTGGAAATTATCTTTAAGGAAGATAGAGATGTTTCCTATGTGATAGGAATAGAGATCTATAGAGATAGTTCTCGAAAATCTCTTGACCTGAAAGAGAAAGCATACATTGGCAATCTGTACTGAAGTGTTCAGTATGCACAGATTCAGTGGGAGAAAACTTGTCCATGTTACATGGATATTAGTATCCCAAGGCCAAGTGTCCAATTCTTATGAAGAATGGGAACACTAAGAATAGATATGGATCTATCATGTATGTAATCATCCCATTATCTTGCATGTATGACATGGCAAGAATAAAATGCATTCATCATCTTGTATGTAGGACATGGCAATATGATGTGCTCATCCTGATAACTCGCATGTGTGACATGACGAGTGGATGGCTGTCTATTTCCAGTAAGGGTTACTGGAATACCATGAGAACTTGATAAGTACTTGGGAAGTACTAGTTCTATGAAAATAAGGAAGAGTTCGATGTAAAGAATTACATTGATGCGAACTTCCGAAAGGATAGAAAATTAATCGCAAAATACACATAAGATGTATAAAAGTGAAAGTTTGTTGATAATTGGAAGTGTTCCAATAAAGCCATTTAAAAGGGAAATGTCGAGTATCTAGGTGTTAGAGAACATCAATGGATACTATATGGATCTGAAAGTTCATAAGATGAACTTATAATCCACTCATTGATGACAAGTCTGGAATCCTTGATCATACAACGTGGCTCAAGGTTAGCAAATGGAATACAAGATCGCATATTACGTCAACTCCATCTCATACGTGTGACGTACAGCGCAGAGATGAGAGACATGCAATTTATACAGACTTTGGCAAGGTGTTGCCATTACTCACTATGTTGGCACTACAACACAGTAACATGTGGGACATGTTTGAAAATCACTATGAATATGATTCATGGGTGATTGGCTCGCAGTGCAAGTGGGAGTCTGTTGGTATGTATGCCCTGAGAGCCAATCATGGGACGATTGGTGGGATACATTAAGATTGATTTGATAAACATAAAAGGCGAGCTTCCAATTCTTTCTGGTTCAGTCATATGAGATAGTGATAGAACAGATTGAATGTCTAGAGAATGACAGTACTCAATGACGTATGCCTTTAGGTTCATGACCTGAACGATGAGATCATACGGATGCTAAGAGTTTGTACATTCTTGTTATGTCCCTAGTCGGATGTCATTGTGGAAGGTAGATAGACAGCAATGACACACAAGACTAGATTGTGGTGTTGGTTGATGACAGAATCTCATTAGTCATGATATAGAGATATCAAACCAAACACATAGGTACTTGTTAGAGAACAAGGTACCAGACAGACCCACCGTGAGTTTGACACATGGAACCATGAGATGGTAGTCACAGTCAGTACTCACAGTGATGGTGGTGAGTGTGATTCTTAGACCTGAAATCACTGCACTCAACACATGTCGTTGGGCACACTTTGACATCATCAAACGCAGTCCTGAAACATGGGTTGTTATAAAGGTGATGATTGGGTGGCTTTGACACATGGGGCTTTTGAGGGGTGACAAATAGATATGGGATTTGTCCCTCCTGAGGGAGTTTGATATCCATGGCCACTTGATGAGTAGGATTGAGAAAGGCGTGCACGCATATGTGAATCGGTATATGATACTGATGTCATACATATCTCTTCCAGTCTACTCTGAGATCAAGGAAGTGAATGAACATTGACAGGATGACTATTCCATGCCTCGAGTTCATTCGGGATATCAGTGACAAAGGAATTATACATTCGCTGTAACACCATTCACGGATTGTAGGATGAAAGTTGTTCTCCAACTTTCTACTTTCACTTGGGTAGCACTGATGTGTGACTAGGCACCGCTCTTTGCTTGTGAAGTCATAAGTGTTATGGAATTTCACTGCCAACGTGAAATGGACCTGCAGGGTCACACACATAGGATTTAACCTGGAAGAGGAGTTTGTTTCCACAAAGCAATGTTTAGATTGATTACTGAAGGAGTTTAGTAGTTCAATTAAACACTCAATCAGTCGATAGCTCAATATCGTATGGTTCAAGGTGTTGGATGCATTGATTGGAGTATCGGATTGATTGAAATCGCAATTGACTGATTTTTGCACAACCTGTGCTCCCAACCGATCGACTCATGTGATGAACCGGTCGGCTGAGGTTGCTGAACCAGTCGGCTGGAGTGTCCAGGCCGATCGGCTCATGCCCAGTTGAAACGACCGGTTCAAGAGTTGAACCGATCGGCTCAACTGGTGCAACCGACCAGTTGGGAAAGTCATGTCGGCAAGGATTTTC
Organism: Alisma plantago-aquatica; assembly: GCA_963693085.1. Classification (NCBI taxonomy): domain Eukaryota; kingdom Viridiplantae; phylum Streptophyta; class Magnoliopsida; order Alismatales; family Alismataceae; genus Alisma; species Alisma plantago-aquatica. The sequence continues at coordinate 392,089,458 of OY856410.1, read as the reverse complement.
CTTTGGTTTCAAATTGCCCAATTTGATTGGGAATAATATTGGTATTCGATACCAATTGGGAAAGAAACAAGGAAAGTCTTTTTGAGCCGGATTAGGACCATGAACCGATCGGTTCAGGGCACCAACCGATTGGTTGGAGTGCCCCAAACGATCGGCTCAGGTCCAACCGATCGGCTCAATGGCCGAACCGATCGGTTCAGTTGTGAACCGATCATTTCAAGTTGCGAACCGGTTGCTTTTTGTGGAAAATTCTCGAACCCTTCTACTCCTGCTTTAGTACCGCATTGCCCGGGATGGAGAACCCTGTCCCATGACTCTCCTATATATATAGGGGTATTGGGGGCTTCTCAAAGTACAGCTCAGTGCAACCAGTTGCTCTGCAAGTTTTCGTTCTCTCTGGTTTTGGTAACCGTGAGAGAGCCCGAGCAAGTGCTTCCCGTAAAAGGGAGGTGCAGCAAGGGAAGGACAACTGTAGTTGCAACAGGAGGCAGGAGAGCGTGTTGGCGACTAGTACGTCAACAGGAGGGTGTGACTCCTTCCACTTCCTTGTGGGATAAGGAGTGTGGAGTTCCAGGTGGTCCGTGTGAACTACTACAGAGGCGGGAGGACACTGCCGCTTAGGAGGACAACTGTCATCCGACAGTCCGGTTCGAGTAGGAGTTGTCAGTCCCGGTGCGACCAGGAGCTGCACAGACACCGTCGAAGTCTGGAGTTGAAGACCGCACATTGCGCGAGGTATTGTCGCCGAGCAAGCCTCGGGACAAGGTATGATTCCGCAAACCATCTTTTCCTATTATATAGACGTTGACGCGTTTCCTCGGTATGGGTTGGGGGAGAAATTTTTTTGTTTCCGCTGCCTTCTCTGTCTCCCCTAAAACCCAACATATATCACAATATACAAGGCATGAAGGAAGCCATCCTCCACAACCTACAATTGTGGATGTAAGGAGGTACTCGGCTTGCGCCCCCACATATTCAACAATATGTGCTTTGAGTTTCCCATATGAATTGTTGGTTTCACCAACTAGAAAGTTTTTATACTAGAATGGATCTATGGCACATGGAAACTACATGATTAGAGTTTCACTTGATTAGTTATGCCAATTGGGTGAATTAAGGTTGCATCAAACAAGTGCACATACAAACCCTAATTCATTTCAAGCAAGCATTGATATATAACCACTTCAGAAGATATAAGACGTATGAAATTAATTAATCTTCATCTCATCATCACATGGTATAATTCATTGCCATTTATGTGACTACACTTTTCATCATATTATTGTAGGATATAAATCCTTATCACATTATCACACGGTGTCAAAACTTGTCAACATAAGAGAATTACACCTCGTTCAGGGCTCAACCATGCCCAAAGCTCTCTAAAATCATCACATTATTCCTTGCCAGTCAATCATTATCTTTCCATGCCTAACAATAAGGATTCTATAATAATCACCATTAATGTGATACTCATGCTCAACATGATATTGCATTGAAGAACTAAAAGATGCTCACTGGATAACATTGTAGGGTTATCTTAGCATTTAAGAGCATTCCTTTATATATCAAGATATAAGGAATCTAGGTATGATTCACCACCATCACACTTATAATGTACAAGTTTATTATAAGAAAGAATAAATCATAAAGTTGTGATGACCTCTAGTTAACACAATAAAATTACAATAATTTATTAGGAATGATATTCCATCATTATATTAATCACTCAAGGAAGGTTAACATGACTAACCACCATCATTTGTTTGACATAGGGTTAGGTTTAGCAAGATAGGTTACATTGAAGCTATGGTTCAACATTCATACACAAATCCTAACTCATGGCATGCTGATTAAATCCTGGATGCATAAGATGAAGCATCATCTTCACATTCCATACCATCCTCAAGTATGGATCCATACATAACTCAAGGTGAAACCAAAAAATTATAGTATACTAGGGTTTCAATCAACAATAACAGAGCACTTCATGATTCTATTAGTCATTCAAGGAGGTTGTTCATAATCAATAACCATCACTTGGTTGCATTAGGATTAGGTGTAACAAGCTATACTTCATTAGGGTTACCCATAATTCATTAAGGTGATTATCAATTATATTCCCACGAGGTAAAAGGTAAGACTGCAAGTTTAAGGCATTGAACCATTGAATTCTCATCATTAGATCCATAAAATTACACTTTAGACTTGACCCAAAACCATGGGAATGTTGAGGCATCGAATCCTAACCATTTAATCATGCTCTTTGTTCAAACTATTTAAGGTGTAAGCTTGACTTTTGAACCATTTAACTAAGAAACCATCTAATTAGGCTTAAAGGAATCAACACATTAGATTCAATCTCACCATTGATTGTGGTGTCAAGGACCTCCATCAGTTGTTAAGATTATGCACCATTAGTTGTCATCACTACGTGGTAAACCAAAGTGATGCAACAAGAAAAACCATCATTTGTTATAGGACATAAGGTCATTGTTTGAATCCATCATTAGGGTACTAAAACCATCGAGTGTTGTGTATCTAAAAGAGTTCAAAACAACACTAATAGGGTGGCAATCGTTTGGCACACTAAGGTCAAGCATAACAATAAGAAGATCAAGCCATTGGTTTTCAAGGAGAGAAGGAAATAAACTTGAAAACCCTAGATGGTGATCATCCAACCATGGAACTCTAGTCATCGGTTGTTAAGGAAAAACACTCCCATCATTTTTTTTCAAGGGAGAGTATCCAAACATCAGTGAAGGTGTAACCATTGGTTGTTAGGATAAACCAAAAAAAAAACCCAAGGAATAAACCATCGAGTGTTAAACATTAAGGAGTAAAACAACCTTTATACCCTAATTACAACCCACCATGTAAGAGGCACTAAACCATCAAGCATTAAGCTTACAAAGGAGTCAAAAGTTGAGATAAGGTGTGACTATCAGTTGAAACCACCATTGTCACCATTGGTCATCACCATCGGTTGTCAGGAAGACAACTCCATCAGTTCTAATGTAAGATCATCCATCGGTTCATGTATAAAGTGGAAATCAGCCTAAAAACTCTAGGCATAAGCCATCATTTGATAGGTAATAAGAAATAAAAGAGAAGAGGGTTATAGAAAATGCATCTAGGAAGAAGATCCAATCACTAATAGTAGGAAAAATTGAGAAAGGATGGTAGAAAACCCTGACATATGTACTGAACTCGACCAACTAGCACCTTCCTCCATGAAAGAAGCAGACCCTAGGTAGAAGGAGCAAGAAAGGTAGGTTCTTTGAGTTTTAGAGCAAGCTTTACCTCGGAAAACCATGGTTTCATCTAGGAAAAAGGTAGGAGGAAGAAGAACAGTAAAATAAACAAAAGAGAGAAAGATAAACTTACTAGTTTAGGTCAGAACAAGGAAAGATGCTCCACAAACCCTAAAAGAAGGGTAGATCTGAGCTCTAGCCGCTTGCACAAGGAGATCTCCCACCTTCTTCTATGTTGGGAACATTCTCTAACAACAAGATCAGGAAGATGAAGATATGGATGGTAGGTGTAACGTCCCCGAATTTTGATTTCTCCAAACCCTATTGGGAGTGAGAAGACATAATATGAAAACATTAAGCAATTGTATCACAGTGTGTTGCTGAAGCAATATGCCCATACATGATCATACAACCATAACATTTCTCAACATTCAACATGTATATTTATATAACATGAATTATTACAGAATGATTTACAATTACATATTGTATGAAGATTCTACAGTCTAAGAACATGTATGCTGAACTGGGATCTACACAATAGGTACAACCTGTACAACTTGCTCACATCCTGTACTTTTCTCCCATGCTATCTCTGAACCTAAAACATACATGAAACAACAAATCAACACACAAGGTGTTGTGTACATGGGCATAAAGATACATATATTTATGGCTTTCATAATTTTTGAAAAAGATTTGTAGAAGGAAAGAAAATCATAGAAAACACTTCTTGATTAAGCGAAATACTCCAATTTAATTCATTTTCCTAGATGAATTGCATTATCAAGGTGGACTAGTACCAAAACATAAATATTGGGCCCATCCCCGTGTACCAAGTAGTCTAGGGAAACTCCCCATACACCGTGTGCTCTAGGGAGGTGTAATAACCAACATTAATCCATTCCCTCGTAAGGGGGGTAATGAACACCTTAAATAACAACAAAGCATCTACTTATCATTTATGTTTACAAGTGATAAAACATCGAGTACTATATAGTGCTACTACATCCAATATTTGCCATTAGAAGAGAACATACATACATATCATGATTACAAGCAAGAAAACCATAGTCATATACTTAAATAAAACCCACATACCTGAGTTCAGAGATTTCTAACTTATCCATGATCATCTAGAAGTCTGGTCATCACCTGATTAAGACAAGACCACATACTATCATCAAATTCTCACCATCTTAACCCTAGTCATGTTCATTAGGGTTTATATTATCTCATTAGGATATTTCAACGTTTACTTGCATTATTGTTTTATATTTATCTTACTGATGTCATTTTCTAGATTATGATTCATTATCTGAATATTAGGTTCCATATCCTTTTTGTACACATAATAACCCTAGTTTATATACATTATTCAAGTTAGGGTTACAACCAATGTATCACGGTTCATCTTCTTACAACATGAATTTCGTGTACAAAACCGGTCTCATATTTTCATATTATCTTTCAGTTACAGATATGAGAATGTTCTGTGAATTTCTTCATTTATTGAGCATGTATGCATTAATTGCATTATCTTTTGTGTTATTAGCGCTAATTAGACATATTAATCAAATTACATGATTTCGTGCATCAACATGACCATATCCGACATCATATGCATTCTATACATAATTGTGGACTTACTGATATTTTTCCATGATTTTATATCATCATTTGCTATTTATTATCCATTAAACAAGCATTACACATATTACATGATAGCACTATTATTAGTGTATCGAAAGTCTGATATTCTGCTCCCATATTGTTTTACGCATTGTTTTGAGCATTTTGGTACCTTATTTGTATTTTTCTGATAAACATGCTATTTATTATGAATTATGCAAGATCAGGAGAATTTCTGGGAATTTACCTTATTGTGGCCAATCACGCGCTGCCACGTGGCCACCATGGTGGGCACAACTCTTGCCTTCCTGGCTTGGATGAGTCGGTCGGTTCAGGGTTTGCTCGGTCTGTTGTGATGGACCGACCGGTTCCTGGCTTGACCCGATCCTTTCCTTTTCTTCTTCGTGTTCTACGCAATCGGGGCATCTTCCCAGATCTGCGCTTGGGTCTGGCGAGGCTCGATGAATCCCTGGGACAGTGAGAGATCTCCCTCTCTTGGGATCTGCTGGCATCAACCTGAGGATGAACAGACACTTCAAAATCATCGGAGCTCATGAAAACCCAATGACGTGTTGGATCCTCAGATCCCAGCCTGTGAGGTGCCCTGTTTCCTCTGCCAAATAGAGCTCCGTTGATCTACAGATGCAGTGGGATTGCAGTGGCTTGTCGACCCAAGGCTCTGGGCCTCTGCGGCACCAATTGAGGGTGCTACTCAACTTGTTGAGACCCCATGATGGTGTAGTCGTGGTGGATTGGATACAGGAGGCTCCTGGAGTGAAGGAGGAGACCGGGGTCACGTGAGGTGAGGTGCTCGAGGTCAGGGAGGTAGAAGTGACCTTCATTGCAATTAAGGATGAGGGATGATCAAAAGAAGGTCAGAGGAGCTTTTGGGAGCCTTATATAGGCACAAAGAGGCGTAGAGGGTTAAGCCCTAAAATGGGTGCCGCCTCCAGTGAGAGGCACGAAGAAGATGGGGGTCATTCTCCCCGATCCGAGGGTGAGGGGAGTCAGGTGTAGGCTCTTTGACCTCGATTTGGCGAGGGGAATCAGTCAGCTCGGATGATATTTCACGACGATGGGTGAGGTGATGCCTGGACGAGGGTCAGGTTCCCTCTCTTCTCCCCACTCTTTGCGGGAGGTTGAAGACAGAGTCCTAGCCGTCGATTCCATTTGATCTGTGATCAGTCAGATCAGATGGCTGGGGTGTGAGGCCGCATAAATGTCTGCTCCCAGCCTTGTTATCAAGACAACGTGACATTCAAATGTCACACCAAATTACCAACTTAGGTCTAGGGTGATATTAGGTGTATTATTTTCAAATGTCCATAAATCCTAATTGGTTAATCCAAATGCAATAAACTTTTAGGAGTAGCTTAATGATGTCATGATGTAGCTATGATGTAAAATTGGAGTTAAAATTTGAATGTTTTCTATGTCAATTGACTAGATGTCATGTTGCTTGTCATTAGTCTTTATGTTATACTTGGGATGAAATTGATAAGCCAATTAATTAAGGTTGACATCAAACTCTAACATTGATTCATATGTACATAATTCCTCAAAAGAAATTAGTTCACCACTCACTGGATCACTTAATGACTGATTGGTCTCATGAGACCTTAATCAATTAGTAAGGGTATTAATTCACAATTGAATTCAATTAGATATCATAGTCCTCTATCGTATCTCAAATCACCTTATTTTGGTGAAGGAATTCCTGATTGTATTACCAATTCATCAATTTGGTATTTGTCCTATACATGGAATGCTTGTCTCTCAAATATTGTGTGACGTCCCCGGATTTTCTAAAACTTAATCTAATGTGTGACATCCAAATTGAAACCCTCACCTCAGCAAGAATCCCAATTGAAACACACACACTAGGCTAAGAAGAAGAAAATAAGAGGAAGTCAAAAGGAAACACAGTAGCAAATGTACATGAACAATAATAAAACCATACACGCATGTTCACCATTCAACATATAATTACAACATGAATTGTTACAACATTTGATATTACATATTGAACAACAAACTTAAACACATACATGTACTACTACTAAACTACAAGATCTTAAGACAACGTGTTCACCTGTACATCAACTCACCACACAACTCTCACTATCCTGGATCTTCAAGATCATAACCACAACCTATACAAAAGATTATATGTGGTACACGTCAGCACAATATTTCATGAATATTGTACTGAGTACGCCTACATGTCTTTTTATATACCTCTCATCATATCTTGGCAATAAGATAAAACTAATACTTGGCAGTAACAAAACAAATATAACAAAAGGCATATACTCGAACAAAGATGTTTAATAATAAAAGAGAACACATGTCTTTTAGGCACATTTTCCATTATATCATCCATGCATTTACTACCTGAGAGTTGAATGCATTAAGGCCTTTATGATCTACTACCAAAGAGTTGGATCATTTCACAATGTGATCTACTACCAAAGAGTTGGATCACTTTCAAGTACTTTACTACCAAAGAGTTGAAGTACTTATTTTCCAGCACTTTATTACCAAGGAGTTGAAGTGCTTAGATATAATGGAACAAATATATTATGTTTCATGTGTTCATAGCAATAAGTATGGAGGATCATGCAACATATCATACAAGAACAATCATTTCATCCAATATCATATGCCAAGTATTTTACTACACATATAACATGAGCATATTGTATAATAAGCTAAGTAAGAGGTAATGGCGTACCTTGATCAAGAGAAACCCTAATCATCACATACTATTCCTGATGTCAACAACATCCTTGGTCAACCCTGATTAAGACAAGACCATATATCACCATCAGGTTCTCATCATCTTATATCTCATCTTAACCTTAATTGTGTTCATTAGGGTTTATCTTATCTCATTAGGATATGCGCGTCATTACTTGTATTCCTTTCTTATAATTATCATACTGATGTCATTTTCCAGATTATGGTTCATTATCTGAACATTAGGTTCCATATCATTTTTATGCACATATTAACCTTTGGTTACATCATTAACCTAAATTTGGGTTTTAATCCATGTATTAAGGGTCAACTTCATATAACATAGATTTCATGCATCATCATGATCTCATAATTAAAATTGAGGTTCAATATGCTGATATGAGCTTACACTGTAAATTTCATCATTTATTGATCATGTATGTATTTATTTCATTTTATTTAGGGTTATTAGCCCTAAATAGACATATAGAGTAAATTACAAGATTTCGTGTATCAACATCATGATTACTGATATCAGATGGATTACAGATATGATTTGTGACTTACTGGTATTTTCTCATAATTTTTTGTCAATTTTTGATATTTATTATCTACCAATTAAGCATTTCACAACTAACAAAATATCACTGAGATCACTGTATCAAAATCCTGATATAATGCTTCCATGTTGTTCTACACATTTTTCTGAGAATTTCGGTACCTTACTTGCATTTTTCTGATAGTTCCACTATTTACTGTGAATTATATAAGATATGGGAATTATTGAAGTTTTACCTTTTTATGGCCAATTAGGTGTCACCCCATGTCCTGCTTGGGCGCAGCTCCCTCTTCTCTGCCCAAGCTGAACCAACTGACTTCTTGGCTTGAACCGGGTTCAGATCTAGGTGTGGGCTTCTGGTTCAGGCGCTCAGTTCTTCACTTTCTTCGTCTCTGATCCGTGCCTGCGAGGGAGTGCCGCCGCAAGCGCATGTGAACTGCCGTCGTCAGGCGTGGGAGCAGTAGCAAGCATCGCCTCCTCATCTCCCATCGCTGTTGCTGGCTCTCTCTCTCTAATGAGAAAAAGGTCTATGAGCCCTCCTCTTCGCCCTCTCCTGCTCGATCCATCTCCCACGTGATGGCGAAGCCCGACTCTCCTCGTGTGCTTGAGAATGCCACGCCGAGCAGCAGGTCTCCAGCAAGATATCATCTACGATCTAATGTGCTGCACCTGTGCTCCTCCTCAAAGTCATCCAACATGGGATCTGCTCCTAGTTCCACCATGAAACAGGCTGACGGTCGTCATCTCTAAAGATCTCTACTACTGCAGAACCTCCTCGCTGATTGAGGAGGTGCCGTCACAAGCTGCAACTGTGGTGGGGAAAGGGGTAATAGGCCTCTAGGTAGTGTTATCCTCAGCAAATTTAGGAACTGCCTAGACTCCTTCTTCTCTCGCGATCTCAGAGTCCGGCGTCTGCCTGTCTGGTGTGCGTGTCTTCCTCGACGTCGGCCCGCTTGAGGCGGCCACGGCTATTCCTGGCACCGTCGTTGGACCAGACTCCATCGAGAAAACCACCGTCTTATGCTCCCCTTGATAACAGCCACTCTCAACGCCTGCTGCTGTAAACTGCTTGGTCTTACTGCTGGGTGGGGTTGGAGCCTTGCCGTCGCCAGAGATGTTGCCGCTGCCTGCGACTTGCGGTGCCAGTTCTCTCTTAACACTCATCCAGATAACGAGGGGCCTTAGGATCAGTTTTGGGCAAGCGTAACTACTTGTTCAGTTGTTCCTTTGAGCCACGATTACGACGTGGGATTGGTTAGGCTCGCATCCATCCCCTCCCCACCATCTCCAATACGTGGCTTCTCACAACCAAGACTAAAGGAGGCGTGACATGGTATACAGATCAGAAACTAGTTGAGAAACCTTGGTCTTCTATTATCAAAAACATCAATGATTTCACCACATTCAAACCTATATATATATATATTCTTCTAGCAACCTTCAAACTCTATGAAATTTGAACTATAGCTTTGTCATCATTATAGCTATATCCTACTAAATGTTAGTACCAAGATATCACTTCTTGACTAGTCAAATAAATACCTCAAAAGTTAAGAACTTAGGGATCTTAATCATAATATCAACCTCGCATCAACTCACCTACTTTGTCAAGAGCTTGGAATCCTCAATCTAACTCATACTTATGCTTTCACTTAAGTCATTGGACATTTTAGGATTTCAAAATTCCACTCCATCACATATTGTATCAGTTATTAACACTCAAAAATCTAGGTTATCACAGTAGGGGAGAGATAAGGGTCTAAAGGTTTTGTTTGGTTACCTAAGGATAAGTATATAAAGCTTATGGATAAGGGAGAAAAGAAGCTTGAGGTGTTTAAGCATATCTCTAAGTGCCCATGGACAAGAGCTTCCATGACAATGAAAGAAGTAGGTCCACTAGTTATGGGAGTTTCCTAGACCACCAAATGATGACCTCCAACACCTACCATTGACCTCCAAGTAAAAGGAACCATAATTTCTTTAAAACCTTAGTCATTTAAGTGGTCAACCATTGGTTGAACACCTCTTTTAAGTGAACCACTAGTCCAAGTGAATGAAAACTAGAAAAACATTCCCCTAATGACATCTAGTGAATACCATCAGTTGTCACCACCTATTGGTGACCATAGAATGTCAACCAAATAGTGGAGCCCTCGTTTGATGGCCTATCAAGGTAGCTCATTCCATGAAGGGGTAACACCCTAATTCACCATTGCAGAGAAACACCACCAAACAAAGGTACAACTAAGAATACCATCAGTTGTCACCACCTATTGGTGAACATAGAATGTCAACCAAATAGGGGAACCCTCATTTGATGGCCTATCAAGGTAGCTCATTCTATGAAGGGGTAAACCCCTAATTCACCATTGGAGAGAAACACCACCAAACTAAGATACAACTAAGCACCCCATGGCTCAACAAGCTCAAGAATGATAAGAAAACATCTAAGGATCTTAATGAATGTGACAAATGCAATTAAAACCTCATATTTGGGTAAATTTCATAAAAGTCCAAAATGTGCATAAAATTGCATAAGTTGCACAAACAATGTCGAAATTGGACCATACTTGAAATGTAAGCTTGTCCCAAGATATCAAAACACCTATGTTTTGATTTAGGTTTTAAACACCCAATTATGATAAATAAGCATGTTCAACCATTCAAGAAAGGTTAGGGGTCTCACAGGTATAATGATAAATCAGTCATGATGTATGACAAATATGATCCATTAAATCATAGGAGGTGTATACATGCCCTTCATGATGTCTAGTATTGATCTATTTCTTTCTATCATTATTTATGGTACACAATTCACCTATGTATGTGGATTATAATTGAATTTGGGGTAGTAACCCTAATCTAATTTGAGTAATAGGATAATGTTTAATAAATTCCCTAAACATCACCATAATGTTAGTTGAACATATGAAACATGTTGGTAACCTTTTTATCAATATACAAGTGTATGTGAAATGAATGTAGGTCTACACTCATTCATATCTAAGGTGATTCATGGACCCTAATTAGACCTAAGAGGTATGCTTTGGGTTAATGGACATTTATGAATTGTTCATGATATTTTCAAGAGCTAGGGTTTTCACTTAAAGGTTCAAGAACTAACCTTAGGATGTTGTAGCAAGGGTAAGTGGGTCATATCCATTGAATTTACTTATTAATATGGTTTTAACATAGCCATTCCTATAAAGTAACTTGGAGATTAAGTTACTTTCAAACATTCATTATTCATGTTTAGCTCATATCCAACAATGCTTTTAGTAATCAGACTTTATTCAAATGAAGTTATGTTGTGAGGATATCATATTATATATTTTTGGTATTTAAGCTACTTTCAGATACCTAGTACTTAATTATTAAATTCAATTTATTTCTCTAGACTTTAGACACAGATGCCATATATCTGACATCAGAATCAAATTAAGTCATCTTGTTAAATCAAAGTTTTTGATTAAGAGTTATCTAAATAATAATATCAAACATAGATTCAATTCTAAATTTATGAGAAAATATTCAGATTAATAATTCTATTTAGTAAGATTTTAGTTCCTAATAGAATAATTTCAATGAAATAGTCAAGTAAGACAAACTTCCTAAGATATTTAGATTAGATTTAGATTCAAATTTACGTTCAAAATTTTAGTTATTTTTCAGTTATCATTATTCAGTTTCAACTGAAGATAAGTTCAGATTTAGAATTCAGTTAGTTCAGATTTAAGATAATTAAGTCAAAAATTTCACATAAGATATTATATGACAAGTCCTCATTCAGTTAGTCTTGAGATGATTTAGAGGCAAATTTTGGCAATTCACAGAAGTATTTACTCCAATTCAGGGCATAGACACACCGATTCAAAGACCCTCAATGTCATTAGAGGCATTTAGTGCTAATTCAAAGGTACTTCAGTACCAATTCGGGGCATAGATATGCTAATTCATGAGGACTTATAGTATAATGGTATCCACAAATCAGATAAAAGACATAATAAAAGACACATTGATTCAGTATATGTTTACAACTTTCAGATATTTGTTCAACATTCAGTTATAGTAAATTCATGGTTATCTTATTAGAAATTCAATGCCACTTACTGTAAGCTATGTTTAACTTTGTGCATGGCTGGGGACGAGATGTCCGCAGGTACTAATACTTAGGATTATTTGTCAAGATAGAGGATTATCTTGGTGGGCTCCATATACACTATCTGAGATATTAAGAAAGAGTACATGTTTTAGCATGATGTATATAGACTTTAATATTAAGTTTTATGTAAGTAAGTTTCTTTCTGAGAATATGATGAAATTTTATTCCATGCACAGTATGTAATGGTTCTTATCTATCATTATTGTAATTGCATATTATGTTAGTAATACTTCCCAGTTGAAAAAAATGTTAGTAACACCCCCCAATTGAATTTTTTTCTTCCGCTCATTATAAGAAAATTGGAGTCTTACAAATACAAAGGTAGTTATTAAGTAACTGAATCTGCCCCCTAGATTTAGGAAGTTGTTTGCCAATAAGTTGAGCCTATAGTTTGATTTGTCAATGATTGGGTTTCATGAGGATTTGGGGAGGGGATGTGATTAGATGGCTAGGTCGAGGTAGGTGAAAGGGAAAGTTTTTGCTTTGCATTTTAATAGAGCTTGGTACCTCTGCATAAGTCCAAGTTCTATGTGTGTACTAATGATGGATGATTTTTGGAGGTTAATCTTGAGTCCAGTCATGTATGAGAAAATACTAATGATGTGAATGGTGTCAATATTACGAGAATCAAGAGATTTGATGATGATGATTGTGTCATCAACATATTGAATGATATTTTCTGTATATTTCATGGGTAATCAAATTAATTCCATGATTGTGTCATCAACATATTGAATGATATTTTCTGTATATTTCATGGGTAATCAAATTAAGTCTGTGTATGTGCCCATTTATTCATTTTGGGAAGAATGGAGGTCACCATAATGATTAGGTAAGGTGATAGAGGATCCCCTTGTCTAAGACCATTTGTGTTTTGAAAATATCCAAAATGTGAACCATTAATGATGGTTGAGAATCCACCCATGGAGATGCAAGCATGGATCCATGAGATCCATTTCTAAGGGAAGACGTAATCCAACATACATTTTAAAAGGCAATGCCAATTGATTTTGTTAAAAACTTTTCCAAAATTCAATTTAAGGGCAAGAAGTGGTGTGTGATTTTTTGTTGTAAGAATAGATGGTATCATTTACCATTATTTAAGCATATTGAATATTTCTATTCGTAAGGAAAACACATTGTTGTCAGCCTATGATGTTGTTGAGTTGGTTTTCATTCTGTCGCTAAATGTTTTTGTAATGATTTTGTATGTCAAGTTGATAAGATTGATAGGTTGGACCCATAGTAGAGAGTCATATTGCTCCACCTTTTTTATCAAAGAAATCTGGGTGTGGTTTAGGACTCTAATTTGGTTGTGGATGTTTTCACGTGCATGAAAATAATTTTGGAGTTCCATGAAATCAGATTTGATATGCTCACACATATGTTGGTAAAGTTCATATTTTATGTCATCTTGTAAATGGAATTTTCAATTCTTGGTCCAAATATAGAAGTTTTGAGTTCATGTTCATAAATGGCAATGTACGGCTAGATGGTGTGTCAAAGGGGTTTGGACATAATTGAGCCAAGTTGATATGCATATATGTGGAAGGGTTTTGTCAGTTGTTGAAGATTCTTTTGGAATGAGCAATAATATGAGAGGTCATGATGTGCTTGTTTGTGGTAAGTGTTCCTTTAAGACTATGAATGGAGCTTATTTTGTGTTGTTTTTGCAACATTTTGGAAGAATTTGGTGTTTCCCACTCTTTCATCCGTTTGATCTTGGATCTTTGTTTCTATAATATCTCACATTTTTTTTATGTTGTCAATATCCAATTTGATAGCTAGGGTATAAGAAGGGTCAACATATAAGTCACTATTAGCTATCAGGTATTTAGCTTCCCAATTCTTATAGTTGTTTTAGAAGTTACAATATATCTCAATAGTGCCAAATTTTTTGATGTTGTTGAGAATATGGTAGCCAGGTTCAATGTGTGTAGAGATGAAGTGTCAGTTCAAGACAAATATAGTTTTGAAATCCAGGTCATTCAAACATAATTTTTCAAATCTAAATGGTTTGTGTTCTCATGATATCTCAGTTGAAGCCATAAAGGTTGAAGTGTGTGGATGATGGTCTTCCAACATTTGTGTGAATAGGAAACGGTCAATTTTATCCCATGAGGATTCATGATTCCATGTGGAATTTGTATTGGATGGTTAAACGCCAAATAATTTATGTGTAGTGATGAGGTTTCTAAGTTGTTTATCAAAATGGTTTGATGTTGCTGATGAGCTATTGGTGTTTAATCTATCTAGTGTGTCGATGATGATGTTTAAATTCCCACCTAAGAGCCATGGGGTGGTTGCAAATTTGGTGGCTAGAGTAGTAATTTCATGAAGAAATCATTGTTTATCTTGACTTGCCTTGCCATATAGCCCGATGAAGTACCACGAGTGAGAGTCAATTTTGTTTGTGATGTGGATAGTAATATTGTAAATGAATTTCTCATGACAAGTGAAGTTGAAGATATTGTTGTTGGCTCCAATGACAACTCCACCTTTGAATCCTGTTGGTGGAATTTGGTACCACTCATTCATGTGTTACCCCATATAGTTTTGAGTTTGAATGGGGTAAGATGTTTTTCAGTATCATGGATAGTGATGATGTTGATATTATATTTGTAGATAAATATACACATGGCTCAATATCTCTCAACATTTGATGCTCCATAGATATTCTAGGTTGTAATGATCAATATAAGGTTTTTGAAAATACTCTAAGGGATATAGAGAGGTGCTTCATTCTATGTTTAGTTGTTGAATATATTTTTTGGTGTTGTGAATGTATCCATGATTATGCCACCCCATAAATCATTTTATGTCAATTAGAACTATATTAGGGAAGGTATCATCTTCAAATTGAATACCCAAACCTGAAGCATAAGTTGTAAAATTTTTAATGTTAGGCCAAGATGCAACATCAGAAATACCATCCTTAAGTAAATCAACAATGTTGTTATTGAGTTGATCATCGAAGAAAGGCTATGATTTCAAACATGATACAATATCATGATATGATAATTTACCTTCATCTTCTATGTCATAATAGTTCTTCTTTGTTTGTCCCTCCATAGATGTTATGAGTGAGCTTAATGATGTGACAATAATTGGGTTTTGAGAGACAATTTTATTGTTTGGACTCTATATATGATCTCTTCAATGATTGCAGATTTGAGTCAATCGACCACAACTTTATCAATGTTAGTGGTAGGGGTAGGGTTGTTGTGTAAAGGAAAAGGTTTTGTTTTGTCCATGAATGTAGGTTTGTTTGATACTTTAGTTGGGGATGTCAAACATTGTCTTCTACCTAGAGGTGGGCTGGGAGGTTCACGGTTAACCCATGTGTTATGGATGTTTTCTTTTCTTTCCTAAACGATCATTTGATCAGTAATTTTCATGGCATATAAACGACGGTTTGTATTTTTTTGTTTCTAGGGAAGATTTGTGATGAGGGATGGTTGGTGAGATCAGTGAAGGTGGTATATGGGGGATGGGTTTTTAGAGACAAGTTTGATGGTATCGATAGTCACACCAAAATGAATCTTAATTGAAGTAGGTAGTTCAATGTCTTTCTCAATCAAGAAGATGCAGCAAGCTTTAATATAGTTGGTAGGTTTGGGAGTGTCTTGTCTAATAAACTGTCAGATTGTGCCAATGGGATATGTAATCACATAGAAAATGTCAACTTCCTAGAGATTTGAAGGGAGGTCAGAAATAGAGACCCATCCTGATCCTCTGATTGGGCAAGGGATGATCCCTGGTTGGCTGATCACTTAGCAAGGGAAGCCTGGATGAAGTTGTCACCAGATGAGATTGCCATGACTTGGCCAAAGAGATGGTCAAGATTGGTGCCTTTAGGAAGAAAATAGAGAATCTATGGGGGTATGAGTCTCTTGGGTTTAATAATTGTGTTTGGGTAGGAGTGTTATATCTTGTGTGACATTGAAGATGTTCAAACTGTTGTTGTCTAGGTTGTTAATGATGGTGAACAAGATACTGTGGATGGTGAAAATCTTTAGGAGACACATGGAGCTTATAGGTAGGTCAATGCAAAACTTGACATCAATATGGAAAGACAATGTCATAATGGTATGAGGAGGAAAACATGTGTGAGCAAGGAAGAGGAAGAAGGATTAGATGGAGATGGAATACGAAAAGGAGGATAATGGGTAGAGGGTGGGAAAGGTCAGGAGGGGGCTCAGAGTGGTGGTAAGAGGTTGAGGGTGGTTGTGGGTTAGGGATATTGTCATAAATGAAAAGGTTGGAAAGAGGGTTTTGTAGGGTGGTGGGGGAGGGAGGAGAGAGGGTGGGGAGAGATTGAATTTGAAAAAGGATCCAAAATAATGATGAGGTTTGTGAGTAAGATAAGATGGGACAAGTTCTAATAATCATGGTACATCGAAGGGGAGATGACATGAGGGGGGTGGGAGAGGGGGTGAGGGCATTCGTCATAGAGGTGTGTAGTCTTACGACAGGGAAAACAAAGAAAAAAAAATGATGTTTAAGGTGCCTACAATGAAGACAAAGAGAGAAAAGAAGGGGTTTGTGGTAATGTCAATGGTGTGATGAAACAAAGGTCCATCTAGAGGCCAAGGAAAATGAGAGAAGGAGGAGATATAAAGGTGTAGAGACGAAGAAAACAGGGAGAGTGGAGGGAAGGAAGCATTATAGGTAGGATCACCATGGGAGGATGGGTAAACAAAGGGGGTAGAGGAAGAGGGTATGCGAAGGTGATATGGAATGTATGAAACGGTTGATGAAATAGGTCTGGATAGATCAAGGTTGAAATCATACCTGTTGTGATGTAGTTTTTAAGAAAATGTTGTCATATCCTCCTTATATGTATCCTTCTCTCTTGTTGTTGCTGATTTCACCGGAAAGGATTTGTAAAGGTTCCTCATGTGGTATGGTAGATGTCCCTAACAAAGAGTTGATCTCTAGATTCTGAACCTTCATATTCAGATTCGCTCGACATTCAAAAGAGAGGAAGTATCTCAATAGAGATTTCTAATAAATGATTTGTCACCCAAGTAGTGAGGGTTTGGTGGTTAGAAGGTTTGGGTAAATAATTGAATAGGGTTTAAGATGGATTTGTGTGATAATATCTTTCCATCCTCTTCTAGTATGAAGAATTTTTTATTTTTTCACCTATAGTGTGACCTGGAATGTCTTATTTCCCATGAGGGTAATGATGTTTCCAGGCTTGGTGTCATAGTGGTGATATCACCATTCTTTAGGAAGCTAAACCTGTGGCAACCTACCACACAAAATGAGACTACTCAAGACCTAAAACTTGATCGATCACTAATTAACCACAAATCTAGAAAAGGGGAAAACTAAAACTGAAAAAAATATCGCATACATGTCCAAGAACATTTACATATAAGTCCAACATCATGCACAATAGCACATACCATACCCGATGTCTATACAACTTTCTAGTGGCCTCAACCACAACCTGCATACAAAAGCATTGTCCACATATACATGCCATATCAAACACTAGCATACTATCAAAAAATACATTCGATATACATATTCTACAAAACTTTCCCTACCCAGACATGAGAGTACAGGGAAGGCTCTAGGTCACACTAACACTACCCAAACGTTCTGCTCCTATTGATCTCCAAGATGATCCTCCTTGCTATGACACACTTGATTATGTTGTTGACGATCACCTAAAAACATGTGGTGACATGAGGTGAGACCCATTTCCCAATGAGATATATAAACCTCAACAAAATTTATAGTTTATGTAATCGAACAAGTAAGGTAGATAATATTACAACAAAGAACAATTAACATAATATTTAGAGGAATAGGTAAAAATAACACCACATGATTAGATGATTTCTCTTATCATATTATACATCAACTAATCTTACAAGAAACAAGGAAAGGATTATCATCCAATATGAATCCTTGTATAATGTTTACCAATATGCTACACATATGGATTACATCTTTTATTATGCCCTGGGGAGTTTGAGGCATAGCACTCAACTTCCAACTAACGACTAAAAATTCGCAATCATTCCGTATAAGATCTAGGTGAGTTGGAATCCAAAGATCTCTTCCCCTTAGTCACTATGAGTCTGCTGTAATGACATATCAGTCAAGATACAATCACCCTAGTCCGCCCTTGGTATATAGTTCATGACACTAGAAAATAGGGTAATCAACCCTCTCATATGTGGTACAACTGCAGATGTTCTCAATCACATCACATATACATATAATCATACAAGATATGGCCTCGACCATTCTCAATAACCTTGGGATTAGGATGACAAGGATATACTCTCCCTGCACCCACATATACTCAACTGTATGTGACTTTGAGTCTCCTTTCTTGAATACTCATTTTACTATCTAGCAAGTTCTAACACTAGAAAAGATCTACTACATAGGGCACTACATGAATAGGATTCCACTTGATTCACTATTTCCAATTGGGTGAATTTAGGTTGCATCAGTCAAGTTACATGCAAACCCTAAAAGAATTCCACAATGTATATAACAACTCCAGAAGATATAAACGTATGAGATATATTCCTTATCACAACGACATGGGGTACCATCCCCTTGTCCATCATAAAGCATATCACACCTCCACTAGGGCTCAAATCATGCCCAAAGGTCATTTAGACTGTTCACCTAATCTCCTTCAAGGACATCATTATATTTCAACACCTTTGTAGAAGATTCTATAAATTATCAAGACACTTGTAATATACATAGTTAGCATCAGATTTCACCAAATATATGAGATATGATGTTCACAAGGTAACATAGTAGGGTTACATTAATACTATTAGAGCATACATTCATCATAATAATAGAAAAGGGATATAGGTATATCTATCCATCATCAATTAATTACTTTAAGTTAAGTTCGATAAGGTAGATTGGGTTAATATTTCAAATACACACTCCAGGGTAATCCATCATACTTAGGAAAAAACATAAACCCTAGTACCTAGCATCTCCATTGGATCATGGATGCCTTAAACTAAATCACAACCATCATATCATGTGCTTCAAACACAAAAACATCAGATCATGTGCTTAAAACACAAACCATCAAATTCCATGTAGGAAATTATCAAATCATGATCTTCACCACAACCATCAGAACTTGGGATTAAAAAAACCCATCAAATATTGTGTAGGGTAGAACCATCAAATCATGCAACTAGGGAAACCATCATTTCTTGAACTTAAATGTCAAATCATCTCATAGAGTAGGAGAGACATAAATTGTGGTCATTAAACCAACCATCGATTGAGAGCATAAGGTGAAATCAGATCTTAAAACCATCATTTGATTGGGCTAGTGTGACAAACTGGATTTTAGAATAATAATAAAGTAATTATTCTTTTGACCTCATGGCACTCACTCATGGTCTCAAATCATTTGTTTTTTCTTCATAATCAATGTTGAGACTCAAATTCAAAATATGTTGATCAATGTGAATTTTATACACATTATAACACCACAAATTAGACTCATTCATAAATTTGTCCAAAGAAGCAAATTGGTCAATCAAACTTCATATTTTGGTTCTCAAATGTGTTCTGGATATTATCCACATTTTTCTGAAGCTATGATCCAAATTTCATCCCATTTGGACGTTCCTACATTTTGCTACGATTTCTTGAAGTCAATGTATAGAAAACACTTTTATTTGCTCTTTATTTGCCCCTATTCTACCTCAGTGATCCAGGGCTCGTTTGGGGGATGAACCCCAACCCTTGGATCTAAGACACATGGATCCATGCCAGATCGGGTGGCCACTAAGTGATCCCCTACCTCCCATAATTAGCGGGAAAGGGACCTTGTGACCGAGCGGGCAATCCGATTCACCGAGACCCTGATTTGAAAATCAAACTGAACAAAGAGCTCTGTCTCAAATCTTCACACCGATCCAATCCTTCTTTTCCTCTTGATCACTCGAGATCATTGGTTGGGAGCCCAGGAAACCTACTGCCAACTCTCCAAGAAGAGCCCCCTTCGCAAACCCTAAACCTATCCTCAAAGTGCTATATAAACCCATCCATCGATATCAGTTTGCTCCCAAGAACCTCGACGGCATCTCCTTGCCCTACCTCTCAGTCTCCTCCACTTTTACCCCTCTGCTCCAATCACCCCTTCGCCACAACACTGCCACACTGTGTGTAGGTTTGGGCTAGTTGTCCAGTGAAGGAGACATGATCTTGGCCATCCATTGCAGTCCACAATCAAAAGGAGATCGAGATCTAATGGCAGCAGACCAGCCCGAGCCCTACTCCTACCCCTCTTCTCTCGCACACGTGCTCTAGAAGCGGTACCTCTCAGCCGCCGATCTTCTATGTTGGTCAAGTCTGACCAAACGATCCAACAACCAATGTCTTTTCTTGGCTACCATTTTATTGGTAATTACCTCCCTCTCTACTCAATATTCATATTATTTTCTTGATCTTACAAAAATCACATCTTTTTATTCCTAAATCCAAAAATTATGAACAAGTAGTCAATTTTGATCAGAAACACCAAGGATTCATTTAAAAACACTTTAGAAGCCTAATTCTTGATAGATTTATCTGTTATCCCTAAATCTCGATCCTTTACTTTTACTTTTGTCTACATGACTCCATAAGCATGATTAGATATTGGAAACCCAAAATACGTGACTCTAATGTTTATCTTGAGACACTAAAATCAGACTCGACTAGATAAGACTCTAGATCTAATATTTTTGACCTGTTCATATCTTGAATGTGGTTTCATGCAATAACATGATGATTAAGCTTTATGATGGGTTCTAACCCTAGTTTTGAGATATTGATATCATGCTTGTGCTAAATATTACAAAACCCTTGATCATACGTATGATTCATGATCCTACTTTTATAAATCTAATATTGAATTCCAATTATGCTAAGTATCATGATGATGACTTAGGAATGCGATGATGACTTGAATAATGATCATAAAGTTAGGGTTAACACATATGATCGTAGAAAACCTAAGTAGGTCATCCACACTTGAAATACTCTTGACACTTGAATAATGTTGGACATATTGAAATGTTATTGATTATAAGTGGATGACCTAACCCTAAGGTTTACATAGGAAAAGTGTAACCCTAATCTTGAATATTGAAACATGACCTTCAAATATCATGATCTTGACCCTTGATCCAAACATTATGATTTAGGATCAGACTCGAAGGATTGACCTATTACTCATTGGTATATACTTAAGTCTTTGGTGAAAGGTACACTATTATAACTCCTCTTTGGTTGTATTGAAGATACTTTTTATGTATCTCTTGATTGTATACTTGGTTAAGCTATTGTTCCCTATTGATTAGGAGTCTATATTTCTTATACTATATTTTGAGACAAATTGGAAAACATTAATGATAATGCCCATTATGACTGCCTATTTATTGATGGTGATAATATGGATATTGAGTACAAGTGACCTCCTCATTTGGAGGGTGAAACTTGTACCTATCGAATGACATTGAACCTTGTACATGTCAATCGACCTCCTATGTCATATGGAGAGAAGGAGCCTAGTGACCTCCCCCATCTTGTTGGGGAAATGTAGTCACACAAAATATATCAGCACGCTTCTTGATTACAGCATAAAGGGAACTCGTAATAAAAATCAAATTGTTTGAAATACACAACTTGTCCAATAACTTTTGGTTTTGGAAATTTCTTATTATACTTTTGAATATAGGTCCTGCAAAGTATACTCTTTTGCTATAAACCATTTTACTTGATTTTGATAGTGTACCATGCAATTGCATGAGTGTGTCTCGATTTTCTTGATTTTAGGAAAAACAAACGGAACATTGACTAGATCACTTCAACACTTCATATAATCTGATGACAAAGATTGATATACAAAATCTCATAATTGGGTTAGTTTTCTCTTTAAATCTCATATTTATGAGTTATTATTTCTTATTGTACATGCCAGTGTGTGAGATCCTTTTGGGCCACTCAGGGACGGATGCTTCAATCCTTTTACCACTGTCTAGGCAGTCGGATTGGGGTAAGAATTGTTCTATGATAGTTGGTATCAGAGCCTACACACTCCCATATACTTTAAGTAAACAATTTCTTGAGTCTATTGAACCTCAAAAATCCTAAAATCCATAATGGTGAAAATTGAGGTGTCTAGGCTTGGGGTTCTAGCATAATGTCTCCTATCTATCTTCACGATGAATTAGATTCCCCACTCTACCTAGCCTTAATTGATCCAAAACCTTAAATACTTGACTCTGATGTTTATCTTGAATGACTAAAATCATACTTGACTAGATAAGACTCTAGATCTAAGCTTTCTGACTTGTTCATATCTTGAATGTGGTTTCATGCTATAACATGATAATTAAGCTTGATGTTGGGTTCTAACACTAGAATTGTGATATTTGTTTTTATTTACGAGAGAACTTCCCCCATTGAAGTGCCGCAATCATGACCCCCCCAAACAATGTAAACTTTCGGGGCATGAGAGGGTGTGGTCTGGTCACCACCCTCCCGTGCCCAATCAAATTCATGTTACTTTTCACAGAGTGCCTTCGGCGTGATTTGAACCCATGTCCTTCATCTGGAATTACCGAGCCATAACCAGCCGGGCTACTCTGGCTGGACCTAGAATTGTGATATTGATATCATGATTGTGCTAAACCTTACAAAACCCTTGATCATATGTATGATCTATGGTTGTACTTTTATAAATGTAATCTTGAATTCCAATTATGCTAAGTATCATGATGATGACTTAGGAATGCAATGATGACTTGAATAATGATCATAAAGTTTGGGTTAACACATATGATCCTAGAAAACATAAGTATGTCATCCACATTTGAAATACTATTGACGCTTGAATAATGTTGGACATATTGAAATAAAGGTTCTCTGTTGAAACATTAGAGAGTCTTATAGCATCTCATTTCTTCATTAAGGACTACCCTAAGTCACCCAAGTACATGATGATTAGGTAGTTCTCTCATCTCCTTATGTGGTCCTTCTTTTGTGCGCTATTTCTACATGATCTCTTGATTATGGGTAACTTATGTATGGGAAAACAAAAGCTACTAGAAAAATTGTGAAAGTTGATACCATGATCTGACCTTAGTTTTAAAACTCAATTTTTATCAATGAATCTTGAAATAAAATACTCAATATATGACCCTTTCATGTCATGAAAACTCGATTTAAGAAAAACTTGACTACATGTTTCCTATGTTTGAGGAAAATGATAATAATCTTGACTTGGTGATATAAGTAGGACTTATACCTTATACCTCATTGTTGATAAGGTCCCTAGTTGATTAAGTTCATGTTGCCCTGTTATTGATTAAGCCTTAAACATAGTGAAGCAAAACCCTTACCCTATTTTGATATACATCATGACATTTCCATCAAGTGTCGAAGCCAGGAATCACAAAATCATGATGTAAGGCTATGATGCAAAAAGTAGTTTCCCTAGTGACTATTGATTCCTTTTGCAATCTCAATTTTGATATGATAATTATGGAACTAAATCATGCACTAGTAAGCTTTGATTCTTAGAATGCATAATGTAAATCCTTGATTTCCAAATTATATCACTACCTTGATCATGAAAGGAAAGGAATGTAAATATTACCTTGACTTTGTAAAATCTTGACATTATTGCGCTATTATAATCTTGAATTTTGATCTTATGACCTTGTCGAACATGATTTGAATAAGGTCAATGGATAATGACTAATGTAGGTAATGTGCTAGATTAGGGTAGTAGTTGACTCATGACTCCCCTAACCTAGGTCACATCCCTATTATGACTACCTCTAAGTTTTCATTTTGTTTATTATTTAGAGTTTGGAAAGGTATCCTTTTTCACCTGATTTGGATTGATTGGCCTAAGGTTAATAGGCTAAATCCAAGATAGTGACCTTGACATATGACCTTGTTGACCATTGCTTGTGATTGACTTCCTAGATAGACCTAGGTCTAGATCATTCATCAACCTTGGATACAATGATAATGAAATCTTGATATATTGCTCGAATATTGCTTGAATATTGTTACTTAAAATTGTTATCCCCACTCGGACCAAGACATAACTTTTACCAAAAGTTTATTGTGATCTCCCCTAAGGTCTAAATAGGAATATCAAACCTAGATTTGGAATATTTATACATATGATCTTAATGTCTAAACATCAACTCTCGATATTGATGTATAAAATCTTGTAACATGATATGGATCACAAGACCACCCTTGATATATAAATAGTGACTCCCATAATCCCAAATTATGAAATTTTAAAATGACGACTATTTTGACTCTCTTGATTTATGACTTAGGGTTTATCTCTCATTAGGAATAGGGTGAGACCTCCCATTGATTTTGAGCTTGAAATAATGATATTGAAAGTATGATGTTGTCTCAAATTGTTGAAATATGAAATTTGAAATCATGGATGTATAACCCCACCTAGGCCAATGTAGAATTTAGAACCCTGAGATATTAGGATTGAAAGTCACCTTGTACACTTGATTCAAGAACTCTATTTCTTTGACCTAAAATATGATCTCTCCAAATTTGTGATCAATAGGATGCTTTCCATATATGTGAATCATATGATGACTTTGAATAATATATGCATTGACCTTGATACTCTATTGCTCAAAGATAAAATGATATTGATACCAAGTTGGTTATGATATGGAACATGGAATCCCAATTATGATTATTGGATTACTTGAACTTTAAGGACATGATTTTGATTTTAAATTTGAGGATACAACCTGGATTTTGATGATCCCAATCTTGAGGATGTCTTTGAATTTAGGGGAAAAAATTCCTTTTAAGTAGAGAAGGATGTGACAAAGTGATTTTAGCATAAAAATAAAGTAATTACTCTTTTGACCGCATTGTACTCATTCATGGTCCCAAATCATTTTAATAGGCTTCATAATCAATGTTGAGACAAAAAATTGACATAAGGTGATCAAGGTGAATTTTATACACATTATAACAGAACAAATTAAACTCATTTATCACTTTTTCCAAAGAATCAAATTGGTCAATCAAACTTCATATTTTAGTTCTAAAGCTTTTTCTAAATATTCTCCACATTTTTGAAGCTATGGTCCATATTTCATCACATTTAGACATCCCTACATTTTTCTACAATTTCTAGAAGTTGATGTATAGAAAACCCTTTTTATTTGCTCTTTATTTGCCCCTTTTCCATCCCAGCGATCTAGGGATCGCTTGGGGGATGAACCCCAACCCTTGGATATGAGCTACATGGATCCACGCCAGATCAGGCAACCACTAACTCATCCCCTACCTCCCACAATCAGTGGGGAAGGGACCTTGTGACCGAGCGGACAATCTGACTCACCGAGACCCTAATTTGAAAATCAAACCGAACGAAGATCTCCATCTCACATCTTCGCACCCATTTAATCCTTTTTTTGCCTCTTAATCACTTGAGATCATTTCTTGGAGGAAAGGAAACCCATCGCCAACTCTCCAAGATGATCCCCCTTTGCAAACCCTAAACCTAACCTCGAAGTGCTATATAAACCCATCCATCAGCTTCAGTTTGCTCCAAAAAACCTCGGCGGCATCTCCTCGCCCTTCCTCTCAGTCTCCTCCACTTTCACCCCTTTGCTCTGACCACCCCTTCGCAATGGTACCGCCGCACTGTGTGCAGGTTTGGGCGAGTTGTCCAGTGAAGGAAACCCGATCTCAGCCATCCATTGCAGTCCACAGTCAAAGGGAGACCAGGATCTAATGGTAGTAGACTAGCCTGAGCCCTACTCCTCCCCCTTCTCTCATGCATTTGCTCTGGAAGCAGTGACTCTCAGTCACTGATCTTCTATGTTGGTCAAGGCTGACCAAAGGATCCAACAGCCGACATCTTTTCTCATCTATCTTTTTATTAATAGTTACTTCCCTCTCTACTCAATAATCAGATTAATTCCTTAATCTTGAAAAATCACATCTTTCGATTCCTAGATCCAAAAATTATGAACAAGTAGTCAATTTTGATCAGAAAAGCCCAATGATTTGTTTAAAATACTAATCCTAATTCTTGATATATTTCTTTGATATCCCTAAATCTTGATCCTTCACTTATACTTTTGTCTAAATGACTCCATAAGCATGATTAGATTTTGGAAACCCTAAATACTTGACTCTAATGTTTATTTCGAGACACTAAAATCAGATTTGACTAGATAAGACTCTAGATATAATATTTTTGACCTATTCATATCGTGCATGTGGTTTCATGCTATAACATGATGATTACGCTTGATGATGGGTTCTAACCCTAGAATTGTGATATTTCTATCATGATTGTGCTAAATCTTACAAAACCCTTGATCATATGTATGATCCATGATCCTTCTTTTATAAATCTAATATTGAATTCCAATTATACTAAGTATCATGATGATGACTTAGGAATGTAATGATGACTTGAATAATGATCATAAAGTTAGGGTTAACACATACGATCCTAGAAAACCTAAGTAGGTCATCCACACTTGAAATACTCTTGACTCTTGGATAATGTCAGACATATTGAAATATCATTGATAATAAGTGGATGACCTAACCCTAAGGTTGACATAGGTAAAGTGCCCTAATCTCGAATATTGAAACATGATCTTCAAATATCTTGATCTTGACCCTTGATCCAAACATTGTGATTTGGGATTTGACCCAAAGGGTCGACCTATTGCTCATTGATCTGTACTCTAAGTCTTTGGTGAAAGGTATGCTATTATACCTCCTCTTTGGTTGTATTGAAGATACTTTTTCTGTATCTCTTTATTATATACTTGGCTATATACTTGGCTGAGCTACTATTCCCTATTGATTAGGATTCTGTATTTCTTATACAATATTTTGAGACAAACTAGAAAACATAAATGATAATGCCTATTATGACTGCCCGTATATTGATGTTGATAATGGGGATATTGAGTACAAGTGACCTCCTCATTCAGAGGGTGAAACTTGTACCTATCGAATGATATTGAACCTTGTACATGTCGACCGACCTCCAATCTCATATGGAGAGGAGGAGCCTAGTGACCTCCCACATATTGTTGGGGCAATGCAGTCACACAAAATATATAAGCATGATTCTTGATTACAACATAATGGGAACTCATAATAAAAACAGATTTTTTTGAAATACACAACTTTTCGAATAAATTTTGGTTTTGGAAACTGATTGTTATACTATTGAATATACGTCCTGCCAAGAATACTCTTTTTCTATAAACCGTTTTACTTGAATTTGATAGCATACTGTACAATTGCATGATTGTCTCAATTTTCTTGATTTTAGGCAAAACGAATGGAACATTGACTAGATCAATTCTGCACATCATATACTGTGATGACAAAGACTGATTTGTAAAATCTCATAATTGGGTTAGTTTGTTCTTTAAATATCCTATTTATGAGTTATTATTTCTTATTATATATGCTAGTGTGTGAGATCCTATTGGGCCACTCAGGGATGGGTGCTTCAATCCTTTTACCACTGTCTAGGTAGTGGGATTGGGATTCGGGTAAGAATGGTTTTGTGACTGCTAGATCAACCATCTTTTGTCAAAGCTAAAATAACCGTTGTTTTTTAAATAGGCAAGCCATCAAATGTAAAAAAAAGATAGACCATCCGTTTGTCAAGCTATATAAACCATCAGTTGCTAAGGATATGTGAAATCAAATCCTCTATACTAGGTTAAATCCTTCAACTCAAGTGAAAATGAAACCATTGATTCATCCACTTCATTCGAGTATCATGACCATCAATTCTTGAAGAAAATGTGGCCATCAATTCTCAAGCACAAGAAAGGCCATCATAATAGAAACTAAGAACACACCATCAGTTCTCATAAGAAGTCAAACCATCGAGTCATGAATCAGGAGAAAAAATAGTTCATAACATTTAAGAAAAAGCCATCATTTCTATGAGATAAAACCATCAACATCCACAAACATGCAACTGTTTAGGTAGAATACATCACGGGGAGATCATACACAAGATTGAGATGTAGTTTGTCTACACAAATACTTCCACATATGCTGAAAATTTTGTCAAAGGATACTCTTTCTACATGTTACTACATTTTTAGGGCAAGATTTCCATATAGAAAGTTAAGAGTAACCAAGAAACATGAAAAAAGTTATATAAATTGCCGCAAGGAATATGATGAAGGTCCAAACAGAAAGGTTGCTTCAAAGAGAAAAGAGAAACCCTAGGTTTATCACTCCAAATGCTCCAAGCTAGATCCCTTCTTCACGAACAAGGAGATATAGGGAAGGGAAGGTTTTCTTCATCCACAAGCTTGAACCTCCACCAAGAACACCATGGATCCGTTCAAGAAGGAAGAGAGAAAAAGTAGGGCATTAAGGAAAACAAAGGTAAATAAGATGATCATACTTGCTTAGGTCAAGAAGCTAGGTTAAGAAGCTTTAAAAGATCTAATAGACAGTAGATCCCAATTGAAGACCACATGCAACCAAGCATGACCAAACTTCTCCGTTAAGGGCTCTTCTTCTCCACCAAGCAAGAGGGTCAAACCTCTCCAAGTAGAAAGAAAGGGATGTAGGTGTGTGTATATAAAGCAAGGATGCAATAGAGAGGTGGGTTGAAGGTTGAGAGCATGCATACCATGTGTCCAAATTCCACAACCTCCCATGCATGCAAATAGACTTGCCATCGGTTCTTGATGCTAGGGGACCATCGGTTGTCAACCCCAAGATTACCATCAAGTTCTAGCATCTAAGGGAGCATCCAATCATACCCTCACTTGGACATAAAAGAAAAACCTAACCACCATTAGTTGTTCCATGGCACATGCAAAATCATCGACCTTAGTATCTTAAGAGGAAACCATGGGTCTAAAGTTATCAATCGGAACCCATAGAGTTAGGGAAATTAGGTGAGAAACCCTAGTTCTCAAACCCAAGTTAGATACCACCCCCATTTGATGGAGCATTTGTTCAGAAATACGGGCATAGAGAAAGGCAATGGAAATAAATTTTTATCTATCTTTATTCCCCATAACAACATGATTGTGTCAAATACTATGAAATAGGAAAGATGATTTAATGAGTTTATACCTCATCATGGAGAAAGTCTAGTGACTACAACTCATTGCAGTGGAACTATCTTCTAGTTTCTCTTGAATGATGTTTGTGCAGCTCCTGGTCTTCACCATGAAAAGAAGACTTGAATGATGGCAATAGTATCTCCTGGTCTTGCCACAGACTGTATGCTGACACTAACCTCCTAGCAGCACACAACAACCTCCTTGACTCTAGAGAAGTCCACACAGACTAACTATAACTCTTGTCATTCTAGTAGAAATAGATAATAATGAGTTGTCCCTCCCGTTGGTGTACTAGTCCCCAACTTTCTCTCCCACAATTGTTTCTCCCTTGTTATCCCTCCCTTTAGCAGGTAGGACTTACTCAGGATCTCTATTGGTTACCACAACTAGAGAGGAAAATAATTTCTAGAGGAAATTGAGTTGTGTTATGGGAAGCCCCCATACCCCTCTATTTATAGGAAGGGTTAGGGTCTAGGTTCCCAATCTATGTGGGAGTGGAAGGGACTAGAAGATCATGAATGTTTGCAACCTATGAATCCCAAAATGGTCGGTTGGCAACCGAACCAGTCGATTCACACACAAAGATGGTTAGTTCACGACATGAACCATTTATTTATCATATTTTCTAATCGCACATGAATTTGGAAAAATCATTTCCAATTAATGCAAACATTAATTCTTGCACCCATCAAATTGAATAAGTGAAATGAGCAATTTCTCACAAATTCGGGAAAATCATTAAAACTTTCTGCTGGCACAACTAAGCCAATCGGTTCACCAGGTAAACCGGTCATCTCACTTAACATGAGTTGTTCGGTTCACCCAATGAAACAATCAGTTGGTGTTTCGTTTTGTGCAGAACATCAATCAATTCAGTTCCAATCAACCTGACACTCCAAACAGTTGTCTCATTGGGTGAGCCAATTGGATGGCAGTTGAGTTATCTGATTTGTTGCTTGAATTGAATACCTATACACTTTAGTAATCAATCCAATCATCATTCATGATTAAAATCCTCTTCTGGATGAGCTCCTATGTTTGTGACCCTTTAGGTCCCATATCACGTTGACTATGAATGTCCATAACTAACTTATGACATCTCAAGCAAAGAGTGGGGCCTAGTCACACATCACTGCTACCTAAGTGAATGGAAAGTTGGAGAAAAACTTCAACCTTCAATCTATGTAATGTGTTGTAGTGATTGTATAATTCCTTTGTCTCTAATATCTAGAATTAACTCCAAGGCGTGGAATTATCGTCCTCTCAACATTCAATCCATGTTCCTAGAACCAAGAGTAGACTGTCTAAGATATATGTGACCTCAATATCATATATTAATTCACATGTGCATGCACATGTTTTTCTCACTCTCTCTTACCAAGTGGATAGGATATCAAACTCCAGTGGGAGGGACAAATCCTATCTACATCCCTCACTGTTAGTTCCCATGTGTCACAACTACCCAATCCTCATCGTTATGACAATCCTTATTTCAGTATCACGTTTGATGATGTTAAAGTTTACCGAACAACATGTAATGAGTGTAGTGACTTTAGGTCTACGAACCACAATCACCACCTTCACTATGAAAGATGACTATGACCACCAATGATGGTTTCCATGTATCACTCTCAAGGTGGGTCTATCTGATACATTATTCCCTAACATGTATCTGTGTGCTTGGTTTGATATGCCATATCATGACTAATGAGATTCTATGATCAACCAACTCACACTCTAGTCTTATGTGTTACTGGTGTCTATATGCCTTCCAAAGTAACAACCGACTAGGTACATAATAAGAAGGTACATACTCTTAGCATGCATATGATCTCATTGTTCAAGTCATGCACTTGAAGACATACGTCATTGAGTATTGTCATTATTTTGACATTCAAAATGTTTCCTAATTATCTCATAATTGAGTGAAACATAATGAATTGTAAGCTTGCCTTTAATAATATTATTATTAATCAAATCCTTTATATTATATGCCATGTCAATCATCATATGATTGGCTCTTTGGATATACCTTACCAACAACATCTAGATGCTCAAAGATGAAACTATATCAAACATGTTATGAAAACATATGAAGCCCAACACACATGTGAATATTTCATATAAAATCCTAGATATGGAAAAATTGCATAAAACCCCTTATAAGAACATAAATTGAAAAACTCAATCAAACAATGTCCAAACAAGACCAAACTTAAAACTTTACTTTCTCACATTTTATCAAAGAAAAAAATAGTGTTTGATTAAGTTTTAAGAACCTAATTAAGATATGAAATCATGTTTAACCATAAAATCAGGTTAGGGGTCTTACAACCATAAATTCCTAACAGTGATTTCTCCCCTGAAATGCTATGCAAATAAAGACGGGTACTTCCTCACAATGATTTCTACCCTTCTAGATTCAATATGAATCTCTAAGGCAAAGTGAGGCACATGCATCAGCTAAAATTTTAGTTCAAAATAAATTTTTAGATGAGATTCAATTGCTGATTTGATTAAAGCAAAAATGGTGTGACATGTCTTTTGAACCAATTTTAAATAGAGATTTCATAATTGACCCAATTCTAAAATCTTGAACTAGAATCAATTGGGGCCTGATTTTAGTCACTGTGTCCAACTTAAAGCTGATCCATAGAGATGAATCCAAAACCATAACCAATTTGGATTTTGATCAATCCTGAACTAGCCTAAACTTGTCCAAAATTAGAATACATAAGGTAGGCGTGCCCGGATTTTATATCATTATAATCTAAATTTCTTAGTAGTCTAGATTAGAACTAAGTAGAACTTGTATTTTTCTAAACCTATAAATGACCCAGATAATGAAAACTAAAACCTAAAAACTGGCTGAAGTTGATATACTAGTCATTTTATCTGAATAGTGGATTGACACATATAGTCAAAATGAAAATCTGGAATCATTTTTTAAAATCAAACATTATCAAATTCACAAATATTGATATATAATTGTCAACAAAATATTATAGAAGCATTCTGGTTGAAAAAACATCATCTTCAACTAGTGCCTCGCACATTAGAAAATACTCATCCACAATATATGATGACTATGCTCTTACTTGGTAGGTAATCAAGGGTCATAAGAGCCAATGTTTGTTTTTTGAAGTTCAATACAAATATAAAAGTGAATCCAGATGTGAGTGTTATTTATTTTGGTACATAGTCAAAAATATATAGGATTTATAAATAATCTTAACAAACAATAGTTTTAACTTATTGAAGCTCAGTGGTCTAACTTAGATAGGTTGTAAATCAATATTTGTTCAAAATTGATGAAAATAGTAGAACTACAATAAATAATTTTTAGTATTTTACTTGTAACTCAGATTAACTTGAAATTGAGTACTTTGCATGTCTCTTATCAATGTTTTACATAAATTTCATAATTTTTGGTTTTTGTATGGATTTGTTATCAGTCAAATGTGAACTCAATTGAGTGTGTCATATAGATGCATTATAGAAGTATGGTGTTTAATTTTAATTATTTTTAAGTAAATACAAATGAGTTAAAATTTTAATTATAGATCAAAATTTTATTTCATAATCTCAATAAACTTCTATGATATTTCAAGGATGTTTGAGTACTCAAAATTATTGTTTCAATCAAATTTTATGACAAGAACATTATGTTGAAAATAAACAAATTTAATTTAGGATTTGTTTATAATTGTGCCTAGTACCTCAATTTATTTATTATCAATAAACTAACATCCTAATACCTCTCATAATACATCATTCATAGAGAAGAAATGAAAATTTATAGAGAGAGGAAGACTTAAGGATTGGAAGAGGAAAGAAGTGGAGATGTTGATCTAGGGTTCTATCTTCCAAGAGTTATAGAATCAAGGTTAATCTTCTATACATAGGTTTTCTTGGTGGTTCTTCTCTCTGTGTTTGAAATTCGTCCTTCCACTTATTTAAATCAAAAGGATATTGAATATCTTTCTCTTCTCTTTCTTTCTCTGCAATTCTTGTTTCCTGTGGTTCCTGAGTTGAAAGGTGGGAGAAAAAGACAGAGTGCTCATAATTTTAATTTAAATAGAAGAGATCAATTCTTGGACTACATTTTTTAGGTGTTTAACACTTGAGGTGAGTGGGTAAAATAATCTTCAAGTCAATTTTATACTGAAGTAATGCATCATCTTCGAAATTGTCATTTTCTCCATAAGTGATAGGAACATACTATTACTATTTTCAAATTTTATTTATAGGGAAATTCATTCAATTCTCAAAGTATGATCAAACTATGTTTGTATGATGAAATAGGTATGAATGCATGTGTACCCTAAATATTAGGGAATTTGGAAATTGATTTTAATGTTGATTGCATTTATTTGTAATTAATATTAATATTGAAAAATAATGTTGTAGGAACATGAAGGACATGTTGTAGAAAACAACGGGTGAGGTGACTAGGAGGCGACTGTCAGAGACCTAGTGATGACTTCACATTTTGACAACCCCCAATTAAAGAAGGCCAAAATTTTTGAGAAGAAATAACTAGCCCATCCTCCTTTTGATAACTTTAATGCATTCGTGTGATTTCCATCTTTATCTTTATGTCCTTTATATGTATATCAGTTTATATCTAAAATCGAGTGAACCAAATATACAATCAGCATGTTGCCATACTAGTACGCGAGGTGCATCTAAAATGTGCAAGTAAATAACAACATATATTCTAACAAATTCTTTCAAATATAAAATGTCATCCTCTTCACAGAATCTTTCTTTGATGTGATATCCATAGTGGCATGATAATTGAACAAAACTAAACAAAAACCTAACAATTAAATTGTTAAATCCTCGAGAAACACTAGGAAATGACGACAAACTAATACGATTATTCTTAGATGTTACCATGTACATCGATGGTGAGCAATGCAGGTTCTGCAATCATACTTCAAGCATTTTATCCAATCAAGTAAGTAAATCAAGCAATCAACTTTAATATGCATGTATGTAAATCCTAAAGTGTCACCATCACATTTAATCACATTAAACCCTACATGATCCGAGTCTAGGGCTTAGGTTTCCCTTGGTATCAAGTTTCATTAGGGTCGTGTTTAGTG
Source organism: Alisma plantago-aquatica (assembly GCA_963693085.1). NCBI lineage: Eukaryota > Viridiplantae > Streptophyta > Magnoliopsida > Alismatales > Alismataceae > Alisma > Alisma plantago-aquatica. The sequence continues at coordinate 392,054,854 of OY856410.1, read as the reverse complement.
CTCCAATTCCCATGTTCATTGTTTTAATGAATTAAGAGCCTAATCCATCTTAAGTGTAGTCATGATTATCATATCCACGATGCTATAACATCATGAATACTTATATTAGATTATGTGTAGTAACAACATAACAAGATACAATCTTTAACTCTAAATCTTCATATGCATAATTATTCACTTGAGAAACCCTATTTTTCATAATGATCATATTAGATACTCCTTATGTTAAATAATATCAAAAAATATGGTAAAGCAAACATTTTTAACATATTTATCATCATAGTCTACAGATCTATGGTTTATATGCATTATTCATCACTTTAACCCATATTAGCACAACTTTCATAATTGGGATCATATTTAGGTCTCAAACGTATTTTATTTAGATTATACATGTTCCCTTGATCAATTTTTATATATAGATTGTCTTCATCTGAGAACCCTAGCAATTTCTATGATATTTACAAAAAAATATATTGGTGATCAATCTCATGTTGCCACATCAGCAAAATAACTCATTGTTAACTTACCCAGACTTGTCTCAAAAATAGGGAAAATTGACTCTGTCACCCTTATGTCTTGAACATGTATGGAGGGGCAATATAGTCAATCGACTCTATTTCCTCTTCCTACCGCTAGGGCGATCCTCGACTCTTTACAATAGGGGCTTCTCGTACATGTTGCCCCCATGTACGTCCTGGTTTCTAGCCAAACCAAGCTCCTTCATTCCTACTGTCATAGCACTTGAGGTCCTCCACCACGCCTCCCTCTCTACCACACTCTCTCTCTGTTCATCTAGCCAACATATTGAAGGTGTTGTCTTCTTCCTCGTGAGACCCTATGTTGCCGCTCGCCTGGTGTGACTAGAGCTCAACCAACTACAATAGATATCTTGCGACGCCTTTGTTACCACCCTATAATACCATCTCTTTTAGCCTCCTAGATCAATGCTTCATCGACAGCAGTAAGACATCCATCCTTGATTCCTTTCTTCCATCTAGAACCCACACTCCCTTTACTGGGCTATCAGTGGTGGAAGGCCCATGGCGCAACAATGTTCTAGGAACAATGGCAGTTTGGACCATCTGCTTGCCTCCTTTAAGGTTGCCAAGTCACATTCATCTTTCCAGGGTGAGAACCCTAAACTATTATAGTCGAAGACAGCCCAAGCAAGCGAGGAAGCTAGCCTTGTTACTTAGCTCTTCACCAAGATCGAGGAGAAGGGTAATCCCTATGCCCTTCACCCTACCAAGTGTATATGGTATTAAGAGAGAAAGATTTCCCCCCCTCTCCCATGCTCGTGGAAGACGCCAAATGCCCAGGAGAGTGGTAAATTAAGGCAGAAATTGAGATTCAAACCCGGGTTCATTTGTTAGGGTACACCATTCTTGACCACTTGAGCCATTCCTTTTCGACACCTGGTAAATCAAGAGATGCTTCTCCGTGTGGTTTCGAACCTGGGTTCCTTCATTGGGTACCAGTAGAATTTGCCAACCAAGCTATTCCCTTACCGACAACACCATGTGTATATGTTTGTATGTATGTATATGCATATGTGTATACATATATGTGTCTATATATATTTACATATATACGAATAAATAAATAAATAAATATATATATATATATATATATATATCATACTAGGTGTGTGTGTAAAGATAGATTGGTCCTTTTTCTTGTACATAAACAACAAGGTATCAAGTTTAGGAAACCATTAGTACATTCCATCTTCCCTTTCTTATATTATTTACAATAAACTCTCTCTTTTCTACATGTGGGAAAAGACAAGGAATAACTCTTTATTCTGCTTACCTTTCTCTTACTTTCTCCCAATATGATAACTCTTGTCTTTCATTCTAAAAAAGGTAAAAGTCATGAAACGACACTCCATATTCTTATTTTTACTTGGATTTGACAACCCAAAACGTCATTAAGGACTACGCATAAATATATGACACCTTATTGGATAATATGATTATTCTTTCCCTCTCTCTTTTCCAAAGCATTACTCAAATAAAAATAGGAATCGATTAATGTCATTCCCACCTAGATTTTGTATTGTGGAGTTTTATTAGAATATCGTTTCATATCCAGAACATGCTTTTTTCTAACATTATTTTAAAACAAACCATGATCTCATGGAATATCCTTTTTCTCCAAATTTCTAGAATTCTCTTCCTTTCTATATTGTTTTTTTAAGTATACCAAAAGTTAAATCTTAAACAATGTTATTTGATATTTCAACATTGTGTTGCCATTATGGAGTAGATAATTAATCTATTAGTTATCTAAAACACCACACATTTTATTTTCCCTTGAAAACTTGACTATTATATTTCACTTAATGATTTATCCATAAAGCCATTGCTATCTATTTATGTGTAAAATCTCTTATTTATTGAACTTGTGCCTCAAATACCCATGCCACAAATGTGATCAACATTATTCTACTAATAATACCATTGGATTATTTTTTATCCAAACATGGCTTTATAATCATACAATTGAATTTTACCAAAATTGAGGATATTACACCTTGGGTTTGTGAAGAAGGATGATGGTGATCTTGGAAGGAATAGGTTGACTTCAATCCCCATAGGGGAGTCCGAGATCTTACTCATGTATGGTGATCGGAGACTGCCAGGAGGAAGCTTTCATGATGTGAGAGAGGAGATCCTATCAAATGTAATGGATGTTGAAAGTCCAAGAACCTTATGTGCTAACTTTCTTCCTATGGGAAAAGATAATCTAAAAACAGAACAAGGAGTTATGATGCATGAGAGAGTTACAAGAGAATAGGTTTCAAATAATGATGTAGTTGGGGAAGGAAGATCATAAAAACTTCACTACTAACATATAAATGCAGAGAACCTTGATATTAGGTTAAGGCCGAAAGATATTATCACAACTACCACTAATGGTTTGCCATCTTTTGACATAAAGGAGAAAACTTTGGAATCTCTGTTGAAACTATGAAATATGTAGTGGTCACATAACTTATCTCTAAATACATTGGATATATAGAACTAAAAGACATATTTGGATTAATGTGGAAGGCAGAAGGTGTCTTCAATCTAATCGATGTAGAGAATGACTTTTATTTACTCCAATTAAAACGAGGAGGACTATCTTTGTGCTTTAACATTGAACCTTGACCTCTTTTGGATCTTCTTTGTTAGTACAATGCTAGGAGACCCATGTTTTGTACCTCAAAATGCTAAAGTGGACCGAATGGTTGTTGATATAAGAATTCCAAACTTGCCACTATTTCTATGTCATTAAGAATTTCTAAAGGAGGTGGCTAAAAAACCCAACAAAATGATCAAAGTTGATATGAATCCATAATGTAAGAAGAGGAAGGATTGCAAAAATTGTGGCGGAAATTGAACTGCAAGAGCCGCTCACACCAGTAGTGTCAATTCTTGGTAGAAGACGCATGACACAATAAGAGAATATTCCTTTTTATGTGTGAAATGCGGAAGATCAAGACATATAAGAAAAGATTGTCACAGGGAGATACTGACTAAAGGAATAGATAATACAAAATAAGAAGGAAGTCAAAGACAAGAAGAGAAGATACTAAGAATCTTCTCATAGGATATTTACACCAGACCCTTCCATGAAAACAAAGGAAAAATTTCATGGAGAAGGCATCTGCACAAAGTATGAATATATTTTTGTAACTATAAGATTTAGATTTGGAAGTTGAAGAAATCTTAGATGACGAAGGCGAAGCTAATGCTACAACTATGAGGAAGGAAATGAACTAGACTGAAATGAAACATAACTTATGGAACACAAATAAGCAACATGAGAGGAACCAAATGAACAATGCAAGAATGGAGAGACAAAATTAACAAGGTAAATTACACTCAGAATAATACAAGAAAATATAAGGTACACACAATGACATACATCAAAACACTTTGCACGTGTTCTAATAGGGGATGAGATGATACAAGGTAATGCTTTCTTGGGAAGTCTGGTTGAACACCATAACTTTAACTTTGGGGTAAGTGGAAGTTCGGGTCTTAGGAATATTGCCCCAATAAGAAATACTAGTGTGGGCATTCATCTCAGAAATCAGAAGATAGTTACAAGTTGGAGACATCCTAGGTTTTCTTAATGGATAAGGGGAAAGTAAACCAATGTTCAAGACCAAGAAGATGAGGCACATGTGGAGTAGGTACCTTCTACACCAAGTGTTGATGATTATGCTATCTTGGAACATACAACGCATCTATTATATACATACCAAACATGATTGAAGAGTTGGTATAAAAATATGTGGTTTGGATACTTACATCGTATGAGCTAACAACTAGTGGATAGGATTCTATGTGTTCATTAAAAACTTAGGATTCTCTCATTCACATAGATTTGGAGCCATATGTTATTATGGTGAGGTTTGGTTGATGTGAAATGGGAGTATAAATTAAGTGGATATTATGATTAACCATAAACAATTGATCCATTGTAAAATAGATAATAAGTTCTTGCTTACAACCATCTACGATAGAGCTCTATGTTCACGTAGGAATATGCAATGGAACCAGCCTCAACTGTGATATAGAAGACCCTTGTATTGTAGTCAGAGACTTTAAAGCATTGTTTAACCCAAGGGAGAAAATAGGAGGAAAGAGGTTCAATGGTTGCAGTTACAATGATTTGGTAGAATTATTAGCAAACTTTAGTCTATTAAGTTGCATGTCGATTGCTTGATAATGACATTTAATAGGGGTCTTCTACAATCTAGACTTGATTGAGAAATTGGAAATAATCTCTGCTTTAACTAGCAAACTCCTTAAAATGTTGAAGTTATAGAGAGAGTATGATCTGATCATGCACTAATTCTAATCATATTCACAACAGACACCGAAGGCTTCACAGATGGGAGGTATGGAATGAAAAGGAGGATTGTACCAATATGTTACTGAAATTATGATAACAAGCTACATTTTAGAGATTCAACTAGGAATTTTCTCGAGGATGGAGACAAGTGGGATATATCTAGAAATTGGAAGGCTAACCAAAGGAAAAGCTTAGTTCAGCTTTGCTTCCTTATGGCTTATAAACATCCAATAGAGGAGCATAGACTAGAGGTTGAAGATAGAGTGATAGACTCGCAAGATGAGGTGAAGGTGATTCTCTATCAAGAAGAGATGTTGTTGCGAGAAAAAACTCACTATGATGGGCTTAAGATAGGGCATGGAAAACACTAAATTTTATCACATAATGGTGAATCCATGCAACAATCAGACCAAAATCACTAGCCTGAATAATAATGAAGAGACTTGGGTCACCACATACGTTTTTACTTGAGGGATTATTGGCCGTTATGAGTGCCACATGCATTTAATCTTTTTGGCAACATGGTCGTGTTGTGCTACATGTCTATTCTAGGGCATATTAGAACGAACATGATGTGTTGCACATCTATGCTACTAAACTTGAATCTCAAAATTAAACTAAAAGCTTTTTTAGTGAATTTTCTTGGGCCAACATAGTCATTTTGTGGTACCACAACCATGTTGGTCTTCTCAGTAACTTGGCTCATGTACTTTAATTTCCATTGGACCTCTTTTCTACAATTGACTCTTGAACACTAGGGGTAGGTTAAGGGAGCCTTGGACTTGTTGGGTCTCTCTAAGGGTAGAGAAACCATAAGATCATTCTCCTCTCTCTCTCTCTCTCTCTTCCATCCAAGCATGGTCCAAGTAGCTAAAAAACATGCAAATAACATCCATAAGTGTATTTTAAATAAATATGTATATTGAGGGGTATAACATGTAATCTAGTAGATATGTATGGGATTAAAGTTCAATAAAAAACAAGATGAACCCCTTCAATAGAGTTTCATAAATGCCATACCTCAAATTGCTTTTAGAACTAGTTATGGTAATTATGAGTTTATGGTTATTCCATTTGGTTTAACCAATGCACCAATATCATTTATGGACTTGATAAATAGAGTATTCAAACTAAATTTTGATCACTTTTTGGTGGTATTTATAGAGAACATGTTGATATATTCTAGAAATAGTTAGCTGCATGAGCAACATCTTCTTCAAGCAATAAAGTTGTTGAGGCATCATCATTTGTATGCTAAGTTTAGTAAGTGTGAGTTTTGGCTGACTGAGGTGTCTTTTCTTGGTCATATATTAGCTGCAAAGGGTGTTTGTGTAGACCCTAAGAGGGTGGAGTCAGTGTTGGAGTGGGAACATCCCAAGACGCTTATCAAGGTTTGAAGCTTCCTTGGTCTAGGATGTTTCTATAGGAGATTCATTACGAATTTTAGTGTCATAGCTTTTTCTTTGACTAAGATGACTAGGAAAGGTGTTCCTTTTATTTGGGATGACAAGTGTTAGTGTTACTTTATGTTGTTAAAGGATAAGATGACAAGTGCTCCAATGATAGTGCCAGAGTAGGGGATACACTACATCATTTTCTATGAAACTTCAAAGAATGTCTTAGAATGCATTATGATGCATGAAGAGAACGTGATTTCTTTTGCTTCACGAAAGTTTAATAAACACAAGAAGAACTATTCAACTCATGACCTAGAGTTAGCTCCATAGTTCTCGCCCTGAAGATTTAAAGACAGTATTCTTATGGGGAAAAGTGTCAAATCTTCAAAAATCATAAGGCCCATCAATATATCTTCTCAAAGTAGGAGTTGAACATGAGCCAAAGAGGGTGGATAGAGATGATTAAGGACTATTACTATATGATAGACTATCATTTAGGTAAAGAGAATGTGGTGGTTGATGCACTCAGCAAAAAAACATCTTTGTCATCATATTCAGATAAAGTTGTTGGTATGTATGACTAGAGAGCCAATCATATGATGATTGAAATATGGCATTAAATACTTGATTTGACAATAACAAAGGTAATTCCATCTATTATGTTTGTCTCAGCATGCGATGATGACACAAGCATTGTAGATGTTTAAAAAATGATGTTACTCGATGACATATGTCTTCAAATATGTGACTTGAATAATGAGATCATACCGATGTTAACAGTATATACATTGTTGTTTTGTCCCTAGACAGATATTACCGTAGAAGCAAAATAGACAAAAAAATACATAAGATTAGAGTGTGTGTTGAATGATGACATAATCTCATTAGTCATCATATGTGATTTCAAGTCAATCACACAGGAACATGTTAGAGAATAGTGTATCGAACAAACCCACCATGAGAGTGATACATGGATCCCATAGATTGGTAGTCACAATCATCTCTCATATTGATAGTGGTATTTTTTTCTTAAACCTGAAGTCACTACTTTCATCACATGTCGTTCATGTACTTTGACATCATCCAATATGATACTGAATAAGGGTTACCATAACGGTGATGTTTTGGTGCACTGAGACACATAGCGATTGAATGTGAGTGGTGTAGATGAGATTTGTCCCTCCTACAGGAGAGGCCTCTTGATAAGTGGGATTAAGAAATGTACGGTTGTACTCATGTGGCTCAAGATATATGATATGTGACCTCACATGCATCTCATACAGACTTCTCTAGTTCAAGGAGCATAGATTCAACATTGAGAGGATAATGATTCTATGCCTAAAGTTCAATCCAGATATCAAAGACAAAGGAACTATATGATCACGGTAACACTAATCAGGGATTCTAGGTTAATGTTGTTTTCCCACTTTCTAAATTACTTGAGTAGCAATGATGTGTTTCTAGATGACACTCTTTGCTTGTGATGTTGTAAGTTAGTTATGAACATTCATTGCCAATGTAATTCTAGACCTATATGGTCTCAAACATAGGATACACTTGGATTAAAGGAGTATATTCATGAATGATGTTTATTTTGATTACTAAAGGTGTTTAGGTACTCAATTAAACAATTGTGGTTCAAAATTGAATAACTAGACTTTAAACCGACCGGTTCAAGTGTTGAAGCTATTGTTTGGAGTGTCAAGTTTATTGGAATCAACAATGGCTGATCAATAGATGAACCACAAAGTGAGATGACTGGTTTACATAATTAACCGACCGATTCAATAATTCCAACCGAGAAATTCATGAGATGAACTGCCTGATTTAGTTGCCAATTCTATTAGATCAAGGATTGGTGTTGATGTCACATTGTGCATTAATCCTGCATTGATTACCAATTTGATTCATAACATGATGTTGCACAAACTAGCCGGTTTGCCTAGTGAACCGACCATCTCACGCACCAACCGACGAGTTGGGTGTGCAAAATGACTATTTCACTATGCAGAGGTTCTAGAAAATTCATGAATCAGACCCATTCGACTCCCAAACAGACTTGCAACCCTGACCCTAGCCTCTCCTATAAATAGAGGGTATTGGGGGCTTCTCAAAAAATGACAATTGCCTCTTACAATTTGTTGTTCTCTCTGATTGTGGTAACTAATAAAGAGCCCAAACATGTCCTACCTAATAAAGGCAGAGATAGAAAGGGAGAGACAATTGTGGGAGAGTGAATCAACCCTAATAGGTTGACATTTGAAAGGGACAACTCCTTCCCATTGGCTCTGGTAGCACAACATGGAGTTCCTGATGGTCCGCATGGACTACTCTAGAGGAGGGACGATATTGTCTACTTCTTAGAGGATATTGTCAACCCCTCTCCATGGTGTTGCACTAGGAGGTCAGTGGATATGACTATTCAAGTGTTGTTGTTACTGAAGGAGCATTTTTCTTCTTGAAGAAGAAGCATATTACTGCAAGGGTAATGTCGTTGGACATGCTCCAGGACCAAGTATAACCTTGCAAACCTTTCCTTCCCACATACATTGTTGTTGATGCGATCTTGCTATTTTATGAAACAAGCATTTAAACTTTTTGTTTCCACTACCTATATCTACGCCTGATTTCCCTATAGAGGTATCAGAGCCATGTCAATTTATGGTGTATTTAGATCTAAATTGATATGATAAATTTATTTTATTACACATTATTCAAATATTAAATTGGTTAATGTGTATCTGATTAAATTGCACATATGATTCCACAAACTAATATATATATATATATATATATATGTATGTATGATATGATATATATCCAATTTATATGCATCACCTTAAAATAAATTTTGATGGTGGATGTTTAGCATGATTATGGCCAATAACCCAAGATCTATGTGTGCATAGTTGTGGTTATTTATCCTTATTGTTACTCGGTCTACGAACCGAGCCTCCCATTTCCTTCAAAATGTAAATTAATGTTCTTCTTCCTATATCCCCTCAGATGTAACTCATGGTTTTCCCTTTTTACAATGTAAAGAAATATGGTCGTTTTAGTTTATATTTTGACATGAGATGAAAATCTACACAAAGGAGAACTGACCGACACATGAGATGAATTGATCGACTGGAGATCGAGGAGGCCAGATGGTAGGAGGACAAATCGATCGGCTGGTGGTCCAACCGATCGACAGGAGTAGTCCAGATATCGGTTGAACCAGAGACCATAGGACCAAGCAAGCCTCTAGGAGGAAAGCTAATCAATTCAGGTGTTTAACCGATCAACCCAGATTGGACTAATCTTGGATCTTCATCAACAATAGGTTGCATATTATGTGGACCATATGTTATGACCCACGTTGAGGTTAACCAGTAAATACCTCAATTAGCGTGAACCACTTTGATTAGTGTTGAGTATCATATTAAATATCATGGTTAATCAAAATAAGTTAATATGTGAATCAATAGTTGAGATTGAATCATCTGAGATAATTAATGATAATAGCAATGTGGATCGTTAAGTCAATTAATTTGAATTAAGTACTCACTGATGCGTTTAATTCTTTGATCAAGTGAGACAGTCTAATTGGCATGATTAATCGCTTTGAGATTGTAGTGGATTTCGTACTTGGCATTTTACAAGAAAAATCGTTCAAATCGGACCTACGAGGCGCAAACTGTGACCATTTCAGTATATAGGGTTTAAGTTGCAATTTTTCCCATATATTCGGTTATAAACCCTTTTCCCTTTTCTTCTATTTCCTATTCTCGTTTATCTTATCACTTCACGCGGTAGACAGAACAGAGCAGCCGCGTTAAGCGGCGCCCAAGCCTAATCTGGTCGACGAACAGCAGAAAAGGGGTGGGACGATTCTTGGGCGATTAGAGCTCCTAGCCTTGGCCTGACTTTTCCCCTTCACTGCCCTCTCTCTCGGCTCTGTTTGCTGCCGTGTTGCTCCTTCCGCTTGGCGGCCGGCATCACTCGATGGTGTCTCGATCGAGGGCCTACGGCGGCTTCCTTTGGTGGTGTCCTCCGACTTCTTCCATCTGGAGCTGCTCATGGCTTCGACGCTGCTCGAGCTCTGACGAGCTCCTATGCTGAAGGTCCTTCTTCTTCTTCTATTGCAAGCAGCATCCGCCCTAGCTACTTGGGCAGTGCCGACCTGCAGTGAAAAGCTGCGAGCAACAGCAGCTAGGCGCACGGACAGGGAGTCCTTGGGTGTGCCCAGCCGCAGGGAAGCTGCTCTCGAGCTCCATTGTTGAGGTCCCAACAGCCACCCCCCTCTCAAGCAGCAAAGGGCAATGCCCAGCCGGTCCAAGCAGCACCTGCTGTGTGAAACAACAGCTACAGCCAGAAAACAATGGCCAAGGCCATCTAGGGCAAAGCCAGTACTTCAGAATGGTGGCATCGAGCTCGACCGTGGATCTAGAGCGAGAAATTCGTAGCCAACATCTTTGATTTAGCATCCAGTTTGGTCCTTCTTCAATCTGGCCTAGGCGTGCGCTCTCTATGAGTGATAGAGCCGTGAATAGTACAAATCAAAGGAAGAAGACAACCCAATTTCGCCCGGAATCAGGCCTTGTACGCATCTCCGGACGAATCCAGACAGTCCAAATCGCTGTGAGTAGGATTTCATTTATTTATCATTAATAAACTCAGGTGTTTGAATATTTTCTGTTTTGTGCGCGAATTACGCTGATAACAGGCGTTATCAGGCGTCGGGCAGCGTTTGGCGTCGCCCGACTTTTTATTTCATAAATTGCTTCTAGACGCTGTTATATGATTAAATTTAGCAATTGATCAGTGTGGATTGAATCGGTAGATTTATATGGTTCATTGGAACCTAAATTGCTCATTTGAATGTTGAAATTAGAAATTCATGTCTGAAAATGGTATAATTTGGGTATGAACCCAAACAATGAAGATTTCTGATAAATTATCAGATGTACGATTTCAAAGTAGATATGAATAAATAAAATATGCATGAAAACCCTAATTACATATATCTTTTGACGTTAATATGTGTAAATTGATATTTACATGAAATGGCAAATTTCTCTGAAATATTACCAAAAATTCTCAAGTATTGTTATTAAATTATATTGTGAAATGTAATTAACTCTTAATTGAGTTAAGTGATGCACAAACCAAGATTTGGGTTAATGTGCACGTTTTTCGAGAATTTTAGAGAATTGACAAATGTTGAGTATGATTCTCGTATGTGAAGTAAATTTCTTTAATTTGTGCAATAAGATGTTCAATTGCGTAAATTCGCTATGTATGTGCCAAATTGAAATAAGTTGGGTTATTTATGCATTTCTAATTTGTCTGAATGCATGGTATGAGAATTTCTCAGAAATTACAATGATTTGAAATATATTGCTCTGTCAGTTTAGAATGACAGTGTATTGTGATCTGATATGAAATCAGTAAACGTGATATTCCTATTTAAATGGTTATATGTTAATCAGTTAATAGACTTAGGTGCCCTAACACCGTAGAACCCCTTTGACAGATCTGCTTCTTAGGGGTGAAACTCGTGTTGCAACATTATCTGTGCGATGTCATGGAGACACGAGGATAGAGAGGCAGTGTCCAGCAATAACGCGTGCGATGTCACGGTGGCACTGGAGAAAATTGAGGGTTATTGCAACAAGATCCGTGCGATGTCATGGAGGTAACCCCGTGCGACTCTCCGCTTGTGTACTCAGGTTAGAGGAGGAGTCTAGAGCACTCGATGTAGTGCAGTGAGGCTGATGAGCCTGAAGGCCGATGAGCCTGGGGTCCTGTGGCAGAGCAGGGATGGCGTCAGACTTAGCATTTCCCGGGTGTGTCGCTAAGTCTTGTACGGTGGGATCGTAGCATGAACTTGCTACGGATCTTCATATGTAGAGTACACTGCATATGATTAGGGCATAATAATAATATGAATAAGTAATCATATAGGATCACAGTAAATTTATATATCTGTTCATTTACCTGAAACGATGTTGATGCATAGAAATGTGATTATTATCTGTATATCTGCTATGTCAATAGAACTGCCCTGTTGAACTATATATATGTTTATTTTCAGTTTATAAACCTGATGAGTTGTTTAGTGATAGCTAAGTGAAATGCTATTCACTGAGCGAGTAGGCTCATACCTCTACTCAAAACATTTTCAGGTCATCAGCAGTAGGAATTTGAAGGATCCTTTCATCCTAACACTTAATCTGTAAAAGGTATATGTAGTTAGTTTAGTCAGATAGTGGTCTCTTAGTCTTTTCCCCTCGGTCCTTGGGACATGGTGTGGGTGAGAGAGAGTATGTATGGCGAATGTGTAAAAGATGTAAATTAACTGTTATGTTTTACTTTCTGTTAAACAATGTTACATGTTGTAAACTATGTTTATGTTCTCTAGCCAGTTTAATTGAAATGCTTCCGCAATAGTTATTTATGTTTTAGTTTACATCAATAATATGGATATCATTACGAGGTTTTAAAAAGAAAAAGTTCTCAGTTTTTTGTTTATGTGATAATCCCTCCGTTGCGCCCTAATCTCGTGATTAGTGGTTAGTGAGAGATCGGGGTGTGACAGTTTTGGTATCAGAGCTTAGGTTGAGTACATAGTTACTCAGAGTCCAAGTCAGGGGACGATAAGAGACCAATAGGATTAAGGTTTATGAGTCTTTCTTCTATCTGTAATTTTCTAACAGGAAGTGTTCTGTTATATTATTGCAGATAGCAGGAAGAGGATGTGGTCACGAGAATCAAGTAATGAGCTTAAGTTGAGTCGTTAAGAATCATTAAGGTCAAAGGATAAAGTTATAAGTAAGGCGAATAATAAATGATGAGTTTTAGCTCTGGAAGGTCTGAGTGTTTAGATACCCTGGCCAGGTGTCTGAATACTTAGATTGACCAGTATCAAGCTACTCTGTCTGTTCTTCTCTGGATGCCCTGGCCAGGTATGCAAAGGAAGGATGGGCTAGAGAGAAACCCTAGAAATCTTAGGGTTATGAGATAAGAAATTAATGTAGGAATAAGAGATTACATATAGGATGCGATATAACTCTTACTTGATTTTTCTTATTTGATATAAAGATCACTAGAAATGCTCTTATATGCATGAAATTAAATTGTTCAGTTTGTAAAGTAAATATGGTTCTTTTATATTGTTGTGCCATGAAGTGAAAAGTTTAATGTTTGTTTTCTTTGTATTAAAGTAGACCCGAAATTATGTTTAAATGAGTTTGCCCTAAGTGCATAATCTTTCCACATGTTTAAGATCAATAGGAGTTGGTTAATCCCGAGTAGCTCTTGGCTTCAGGACTACAGGTTCGGCCTGGTCCGGCTGGCAGGATGCGTTACTGGGATCTAACGACTCTTATTAAGAATATAATAAAGGTAGACTTTGGATAAGTTAGACCAGTATCATAGTAAGAATGTACATACGTTAAGATGTTGAGATATAAGGGAAAGATTAGAGCAGATAAGAAATAGATGGAACTGATGTTGGAGACCCAATGATGAGGTCTCATATGAGCAATTCTAATTTGGAAATAATGGAACACGATATAAGGTTCGAATTAAATTTGCTTATTTGTATTATATGAACTCTAAATATAAGAGTATGGAAAGGATATGAGAAAGGTATGTAAGGGCTAGGACGTAAGAACAAAATTTGGGTTGGATCATGGAATGGAGTAAAATACTTTTATGTACTTCAAGGCAAAGGGAAAATAGAAGAAAATAGTTGAACATACAATAAGTACATAGAAATAAAGAGTCTTATGAAAATCATAAGACCAAGACAAGAAACTTAGTTGGATTAAAGGAAATGTTAGAAATGATGACTTTGATTAAGGAACGAGGATTACATGACATAATTGAGAGTATGGAATGCATATCTTTATTATAAAGTTAAATACATTCATACATACTACCTTTGGATTCTGAGTCTCGATAGACTAACTAACTTGTTTCTAAAATAAGGAACAAACACATACTTAGAAAATGAATGCATCATATATGTTGTATAGCTACCATGGTAGAGACGTATAAGTGAATGAAGCAATGGCACACAATACGATGATGAAACCCTAGCAGGGTAAATTCAGAATGTAATGTATCTAAATGTCCAAGTAAGAGAAAGGAAATTCCAGTGATATGATAAGGAAGAATCTAGTAAAACTTATGAGATTTAAAGTTTGAATTTCAAACTAAGGGAGCAAAGTCATATCACATAACGCTATGTTACTGATAAGGACCAAACCCTAGAATGTTTAGGGTTGTAGTAGTTCAAGGGATGTCGCTAGTGATTTGACCTTGAATACTAGCATCTCTATAAAACAAATTCATGAGATTTGCACTATGATTGGTAAGCTAGCACTAATGAAATCTAGGGTTTATAGGAAGTTAATATGAAAGGTAGATAAACAATATGAAAATGACTTGGAGAACAGAGTATGATATAAATTGGAAATGTAATAAGTGTGTGTTGAATAAAAGGAGAAATATAAAAAAAAAATAGTGAAGTGCGATATGAAATAAATTCTTGCAGTAATGACAAGAAGCAAGTAGTATATAATGAGGAATACTACCTTACATGATCTAAATTAGCCGATGTAATTCATGCTCTTATGACACAACGTCACTATCTTTATGATGTGACGATAGACTGTCACCCTGGGAAGGAGAATGTGGTAGCTGATGCCCTAAGCTGGAAGTCTAGTTTTGTAGCTGATGCATTCTCTATTGCATGTTTCGAGAGAGACATGCTAGTAGAAATGTGAAAGTTAAACTTAGACTTAGAGGTGACAAAGTAGAGTGGTTTGATTGCACAAATGCAAGTCAAGCCTATCTTTTATGATTAGATTAAGGAACTACAGTAGGGTGATAGTGAGTTACATCAGATCATGCATGACATGACAGGGGAAAGAGACCAGAGTTTAGGTTTTCAAATGGTGGTGTGTTGTATTAGCATGACAGGTTGCGTGTACCTCGAGATAGTGATTTGAAAGAAAAGATTCTTGAGGAAGCACATGCATTGATGTATGCTATGTATCCAGGCAACACTAAGATGTATATGAATCTCAAGGAGTTGTATTGGTGGCTTGGTGTGGAAAGAATGTAGCTGAGTATATGGTTAGGTGCAATGTGTGTCAGCAGGTTAAGGTTGAGCACCAGAAACCTACATGTACCTTGCAATCTCTTCCTATACCTGAGTGGAAATGGGAACATATCACAATGGACTTTGTGGTAGGGTTGCCCAGGACACCTAGAGGTTCTGACTCGATATGGGTGATTTTGGATAGATTAACTAAGTCTGCTCACTTTCTTCCTGTTAAGTCAACCTTTGATGTCCCGAAGCTGGCTAAGATATATGTGAATGAGGTAATCAGATTGCATGGAATTCCAGTTTCTATTATATCTGATAGAGATCCTAAGTTCACATCCAGGTTCTGGAATCAGTTACATCGTGCTTTGGGCACTAAGTTGAGATGCAGTACAACCTTTCACCCGTTGACGGATGGTCAATTTGAAGAGGACCATTCAGACTCTTGAGGACATGCTGAGAGCATGTGTTTTGCATTTCAGTGGAAATTGGGAAGAACACTTAAGCCTTATACAGTTTGCATACAACAATAGTCACCATTCCAATCTTGGTATGGCCCCGTATGAAGCTCTGTATGGTAGAAAGTGTAGATCATCCATATGTTGATATGAGGTAGGTGAAAAGTAGATTCATGGATTAGAGATAGTGGATTTGACCACTGAAAAGATTACTGTGATCAAAGTACAGTTGAAAGTTGCACCTGATAGACATATGAGTCAAGCCGAGAAGAGGCGTTGACCTCTTGAGATTCATGTTGGCGATGAAGTGTATCTGAAAGTTTCACCATGGAAAGGAATGTTGAGGATTTGTCAAGAGAGGCAAACTGACTCCTAGGTGTATGGGCCCGTATCCTATCATTGAGAGGATTGGACCTGTAGCCTATATGTTAGAATTTCCATCTCAGTTGTCAAATCTACATGATGTGTTTCATGTATCCATGTTGAAGAAATGCTATCTTGGTACAGAAAAGATAGTTGACCCAGAACCTGCACAACTCAGATCAGATGGGTCCTATGTTGAGGGACCAATTCAGATAGTTGATCAGAGGATCAAGAAGCTTAAGAATCACGAGATACCATTAGTGAAGGCTTTGTGGAGGAATCATAACCTAGAAGAAACCACGTGGGAGCTTGGGTCAAATATTTGTAACAAGTTTCTTTTTCTCTTTTAGGAATTTCGGGACGAAATTCTTATAAGGGAGGGAGATTGTTATGACCCACGTTGAGGTTAACCAGTAAATACCTCAATTAGCGTGAACCACTTTGATTAGTGTTGAGTATCATATTAAATATCATGGTTAATCAAAATAAGTTAATATGTGAATCAATAGTTGAGATTGAATCATCTGAGATAATTAATGATAATAGCAATGCGGATCGTTAAGTCAATTAATTTGAATTAAGTACTCACTGATGCGTTTAGTTCTTTGATCAAGTGAGACAGTCTAATTGGCATGATTAATCACTTTGAGATTGTAGTGGATTTCGTACTTGGCATTTTACAAGAAAAAATGTTCAAATCGGACCTACGAGGCGCAAACTGTGACCATTTCAGTATATAGGGTTTAAGTTGCAATTTTTCCCATATATCCGGTTATAAACCCTTTTCCCTTTTCTTCTATTTCTTGTTCTCGTTTATCTTATCACTTCACGCGGTAGACAGAACAGAGCAGCCGCGTTAAGCGGCGCCCAAGCCTAATCTGGTCGACGAACAGCAGAAAAGGGCTGGGACGATTCTTGGGCGATTCGAGCTCCTAGCCTTGGCCTGACTTTTCCCCTTCACTGCCCTCTCTCTCGGCTCTGTTTGCTGCCGTGTTGCTCCTTCCGCTTGGCGGCCGGCATCACTCGATGGTGTCTCGATCGAGGGCCTACAGCGGCTTCCTTTGGTGGTGTCCTCCGACTTCTTCCATCTGGAGCCGCTCATGGCTTCGACGCTGCTCGAGCTCTGACGAGCTCCTACGCTGAAGGTCCTTCTTCTTCTTCTATTGCAAGCAGAATCCGCCCTAGCTACTTGGGCAGCGCCGACCTGCAGTGAAAAGCTGCGAGCAACAGCAGCTAGGCGCATGGACAGGGAGTCCTTGGGTGCGCCCAGCAGTAGGGAAGCTGCTCTCGAGCTCCATTGTTGAGGTCCCAATAGCCACCCGCCTCTCAAGCAGCAAAGGGCAATGCCCAGCCGGTCCAAGCAGCACCTGCTGTGTGAAACAACAACTACAGCCAGAAAACAATGGCCAAGGCCATCTAGGGCAAAGCCAGTACTTCAGAATGGTGGCATCGAGCTCGATCGTGGATCTAGAGCGAGAAATTCGTAACCAACATCTTTGATTTAGCATCCAGTTTGGTCCTTCTCAATCTGGCCTAGGCGTGCGCTCTCTGTGAGTGATAGAGCCGTGAATAGTACAAATCAAAGGAAGAAGACAACCCAATTTCGCCCGGAATCAGGCCTTGGACGCATCTCCGGACGAATCTGGACAGTCCAAATCGCTGTGAGTAGGATTTCATTTATTTATCATTAATAAACTCAGGTGTTTGAATATTTTCTATTTTGTGCGCGAATTACGCTGATAACAGGCGTTATCAGGCGTCGGGCAGCGTTTGGCGTCGCCCGACTTTTTATTTCATAAATTGCTTCTAGACGCTGTTATATGATTAAATTTAGCAATTGATCAGTGTGGATTGAATCGGTAGAT
Source organism: Alisma plantago-aquatica (assembly GCA_963693085.1). Taxonomy (NCBI): domain Eukaryota; kingdom Viridiplantae; phylum Streptophyta; class Magnoliopsida; order Alismatales; family Alismataceae; genus Alisma; species Alisma plantago-aquatica. The sequence continues at coordinate 392,036,817 of OY856410.1, read as the reverse complement.
TTATATGGTTCATTGGAACCTAAATTGCTCATTTGAATGTTGAAATTAGAAATTCATGTCTGAAAATGGTATAATTTGGGTATGAAGATTTCTGATAAATTATCAGATGTACGATTTCAAAGTAGATATGAATAAATAAAATATGCATGAAAACCCTAATTGCATATATCTTTTGACGTTAATATGTGTAAATTGATATTTACATGAAATGGCACATTTCTCTGAAATATTACCAGAAATTCTCAAGTATTGTTATTAAATTATATTGTGAAATGTAATTAACTCTTAATTGAGTTAAGTGATGCACAAACCAAGATTTGGGTTAATGTGCACGTTTTTTGAGAATTTTAGAGAATTGACAAATGTTGAGTATGATTCTCGTATGTGAAGTAAATTTCTTTAATTTGTGCAATAAGATGTTCAATTGCGTAAATTCGCTATGTATGTGCCAAATTGAAATAAGTTGGGTTATTTATGCATTTCTAATTTGTCTGAATGCATGGTATGAGAATTTCTCAGAAATTACAATGATTTGAAATATATTGCTCTGTCAGTTTAGAATGACAGTGTATTGTGATCTGATATGAAATCAGTAAACGTGATATTCCTGTTTAAATGGTTATATGTTAATCAGTTAATAGACTTAGGTGCCCTAACACCGTAGAACCCCTTTGACAGATCTGCTTCTTAGGGGTGAAACTCGTATTGCAACATTATCTGTGCGATGTCATGGAGACACGAGGATAGAGAGGAAGTGTCCAACAATAATGCGTGCGATGTCACGGTGGCATTGGAGAAAATTGAGGGTTATTGCAACAAGATCCATGCAATGTCATGGAGGTAACCCCGTGAGACTCTCCGCTTGTGTACTCAGGTTAGAGGAGGAGTCTAGAGCACTCGATGTAGTGTAGTGAGGCCGATGAGCCTGAAGGCCGATGAGTCTGGGGTCCTGTGGCAGAGCAGGGCTGGCGTCAGACTTAGCATTTCCCGGGTGTGTCGCTAAGTCTTGTACGGTGGGATCGTAGCATGAATTTGCTACGGATCTTCATATGCAGAGTACACTGCATATGATTAGGCCATAATAATAATATGAATAAGTAATCATATAGGAACACAGTAAATTTATATATCTGTTCATTTACCTGAAATACATGTTGATGCATAGAAATGTGATTATTATCTGTATATCTGCTATGTCAATAGAACTGCCCTGTTGAACTGTATATATGTTTATTTTCAGTTTATAAACCTGATGAGTTGTTTAGTGATAGCTAAGTGAAATGCTATTCACTGAGCGAGTAGGCTCATACCTCTACTCAAAACATTTTCAGGTCATCAGCAGCAGGAATTTGAAGGATCCTTTCATCCTAACACTTAATCTGTAAAAGGTATATGTAGTTAGTTTAGTTAGATAGTGGTCTCTTAGTCTTTTCCCCTCGGTCCTTGGGACATGGTGTGGGTGAGAGAGAGTATGTATGGCGAATGTGTAAAAGATGTAAATTAACTGTTATGTTTTACTTTCTGTTAAACAATGTTACATGTTGTAAACTATGTTTATGTTCTCTAGCCAGTTTAATTGAAATGCTTCCGCAATAGTTATTTATGTTTTAGTTTACATCAATAATCTGGATATCATTACGAGGTTTTAAAAAGAAAAAGTTCTCAGTTATTTGTTTATGTGATAATCCCTCCGTCGCGCCCTAATCTCGTGATTAGTGGTTAGTGAGAGATCGGGGTGTGACAGTTTTGGTATCAGAGCTTAGGTTGAGTACATAGTTACTCAGAGTCCAAGTCAGGGGATGATAAGAGACCAATAGGATTAAGGTTTATGAGTCTTTCTTTTATCTGTAATTTTCTAACAGGAAGTGTTCTGTTATATTATTGCAGATAGCAGGAAGAGGATGTGGTCACGAGAATCAAGTAATGAGCTTAAGTTGAGTCATTAAGAATCATTAAGGTCAAAGGATAAAGTTATAAGTAAGGCGAATAATAAATGATGAGTTTTACCTCTGGAAGGTCTGAGTGTTTAGATACCCTGGCTAGGTGTCTGAATACTTAGATTGACCAGTATCAAGCTACTCTGTCTGTTTTTCTCTGGTTGCCCTGGCCAGGTATGCAGAGGAAGGATGGGCTAGAGAGAAACCCTAGAAATCTTAGGGTTATGAGATAAGAAATTAATGTAGGAATAAGAGATTACATATAGGATGCGATATAACTCTTACTTGATTTTTCTTATTTGATATAAAGATCACTAGAAATGCTCTTATATGCATGAAATTAAATTGTTTAGTTTGTAAAGTAAATATGGTTCTTGTATATTGTTGTGCCATGAAGTGAAAAGTTTAATGTTTGTTTTCTTTGTATTAAAGTAGACCCGAAATTATGTTTAAATGAGTTTGCCCTAAGTGGATATTCTTTCCACATGTTTAAGATCAATAGGAGTTGGTTAATCCCGAGTAGCTCTTGGCTTCAGGACTACAGGTTCGGCCTGGTCCGGCTGGCAGGATGCGTTACTGGGATCTAACGACTCTTATTAAGAATATAATAAAGGTAGACTTTGGATAAGTTAGACCAGTATCATAGTAACAATGTACATACGTTAAGATGTTGAGATATAAGGGAAAGATTAGAGCAGCTAAGAAATAGCTGGAACTGATGTTGGAGACCCAATGATGAGGTCTCATATGAGCAATTCTAATTTGGAAATAATGGAACACGATATAAGGTTCGAATTAAATTTGCTGATTTGTATTATATGAACTCTAAATATAAGAGTATGGAAAGGATATGAGAAAGGTATGTAAGGGCTAGGACGTAAGAACCAAATTTGGGTTGGATCATGGAATGGAGTAAAATACTTTTATGTACTTCAAGGCAAAGGGAAAATAGAAGAAAATAGTTGAACATACAATAAGTACATAGAAATAAAGAGTCTTATGAAAATCATAAGACCAAGACAAGAAACTTAGTTGGATTAAAGGAAATGTTAGAAATGATGACTTTGATTAAGGAACGAGGATTACATGACATAATTGAGAGTATGGAATGCATATCTTTATTATAAAGTTAAATACATTCATACATACTACCTTTGGATTCTGAGTCTCGATAGACTAACTAACTTGTTTCTAAAATAAGGAACAAACACATAACTTAGAAAATGAATGCATCATATATGTTGTATAGCTACCATGGTAGAGACGTATAAGTGAATGAAGCAATGGCACACAATACGATGATGAAACCCTAGCAGGGTAAATTCAGAATGTAATGTATCTAAATGTCCAAGTAAGAGAAAGGAAATTCCAGTGATATGATAAGGAAGAATCTAGTAAAACTTATGAGATTTAAAGTTTGAATTTCAAACTAAGGGAGCAAAGTCATATCACATAACGCTATGTTACTGATAAGGACCAAACCCTAGAATGTTTAGGGTTGTAGTAGTTCAAGGGATGTCGCTAGTGATTTGACCTTGAATACTAGCATCTCTATAAAACAAATTCATGAGATTTGCACTATGATTGGTAAGCTAGCACTAATGAAATCTAGGGTTTATAGGAAGTTAATCTGAAAGGTAGATAAACAATATGAAAATGACTTGGAGAACAGAGTATGATATAAATTTGAAATGTAATAAGTGTGTGTTGAATAAAAGGAGAAATATAAAAAAAAATAGTGAAGTGCGATATGAAATAAATTCTTGCAGTAATAACAAGAAGCAAGTAGTATATAATGAGGAATACTACCTTACATGATCTAAAGTTAGCCGATGTAATTCATGCTCTTATGACACAACGTCACTATCTTTATGATGTGACGATAGACTGTCACCCTGGGAAGGAGAATGTGGTAGCTGATGCCCTAAGCTGGAAGTCTAGTTTTTTAGCTGATGCATTCTCTATTGCATGTTTCGAGAGAGACATGCTAGTAGAAATGTGAAAGTTAAACTTAGACTTAGAGGTGACAAAGTAGAGTGGTTTGATTGCACAAATGCAAGTCAAGCCTATCTTTTATGATTAGATTAAGGAACTACAGTAGGGTGATAGTGAGTTACATCAGATCATGCATGACATGACAGGGGAAAGAGACCAGAGTTTAGGTTTTCAAATGGTGGTGTGTTGTATTAGCATGACAGGTTGCGTGTACCTCGAGATAGTGATTTGAAAGAAAAGATTCTTGAGGAAGCACATGCATTGATGTATGCTATGTATCCAGGAAACACTAAGATGTATATGAATCTCAAGGAGTTGTATTGGTGGCTTGGTGTGGAAAGAATGTAGCTGAGTATGTGGTTAGGTGCAATGTGTGTCAGCAGGTTAAGGCTGAGCACCAGAAACCTACATGTACCTTGCAATCTCTTCCTATACCTGAGTGGAAATGGGAACATATCACAATGGACTTTGTGGTAGGGTTGCCCAGGACACCTATAGGTTCTGACTCGATATGGGTGATTTTGGATAGATTAACTAAGTCTGCTCACTTTCTTCCTGTTAAGTCAACCTTTGATGTCCCGAAGCTGGCTAAGATATATGTGAATGAGGTAATCAGATTGCATGGAATTCCAGTTTCTATTATATCTGATAGAGATCCTAAGTTCACATCCAGGTTCTGGAATCAGTTACATCGTGCTTTGGGCACTAAGTTGAGATGCAGTACAACCTTTCACCCGCTGACGGATGGTCAATTTGAAGAGGACCATTCAGACTCTTGAGGACATGCTGAGAGCATGTGTTTTGCATTTCAGTGGAAATTGGGAAGAACACTTAAGCCTTATAGAGTTTGCATACAACAATAGTCACCATTCCAGTCTTGGTATGGCCCCGTATGAAGCTTTGTATGGTAGAAAGTGTAGATCATCCATATGTTGATATGAGGTAGGTGAAAAGCAGATTCATGGATTAGAGATAGTGGATTTGACCACTGAAAAGATTACTGTGATCAAAGTACAGTTGAAAGTTGCACCTGATAGACATATGAGTCAAGCCGAGAAGAGGCGTTGACCTCTTGAGATTCATGTTGGTGATGAAGTGTATCTGAAAGTTTCACCATGGAAAGGAATGTTGAGGATTTGTCAAGAGAGGCAAACTGACTCCTAGGTGTATGGGCCCGTATCCTATCATTGAGAGGATTGGACCTGTAGCCTATATTTTAGAATTGCCATCTCAGTTGTCAAATCTACATGATGTGTTTCATGTATCCATGTTGAAGAAATGCTATCTTGGTACAGAAAAGATAGTTGACCCAGAACCTGCACAACTCAGATCAGATGGGTCCTATGTTGAGGGACCAATTCAGATAGTTGATCAGAGGATCAAGAAGCTTAAGAATCACGAGATACCATTAGTGAAGGCTTTGTGGAGGAATCATAACCTAGAAGAAACCACGTGGGAGCTTGGGTCAAATATGCGTAACAAGTTTCTTTTTCTCTTTTAGGAATTTCGGGACGAAATTCTTATAAGGGAGGGAGATTGTTATGACCCACGTTGAGGTTAACCAGTAAATACCTCAATTAGCGTGAACCACTTTGATTAGTGTTGAGTATCATATTAAATATCATGGTTAATCAAAATAAGTTAATATGTGAATCAATAGTTGAGATTGAATCATCTGAGATAATTAATGATAATAGCAATGCGGATCGTTAAGTCAATTAATTTGAATTAAGTACTCACTGATGCGTTTAGTTCTTTGATCAAGTGAGACAGTCTAATTGGCATGATTAATTGCTTTGAGATTGTAGTGGATTTCGTACTTGGCATTTTACAAGAAAAATCATTCAAATCGGACCTACGAGGCGCAAACTGTGACCATTTCAGTATATAGGGTTTAAGTTGCAATTTTTCCCATATATCCGGTTATAAACCCTTTTCCCTTTTCTTCTATTTCTTGTTCTCGTTTATCTTATCACTTCACGCGGTAGACAGAATAGAGCAGCCGCGTTAAGCGGCGCCCAAGCCTAATCTGGTCGACGAACAACAGAAAAGGGGTGGGACGATTCTTGGGCGATTCGAGCTCCTAGCCTTGGCCTGACTTTTCCCCTTCACTGCCCTCTCTCTCGGCTCTGTTTGCTGCCGTGTTGCTCCTTCCGCTTGGCGGCCGGCATCACTCGATGGTGTCTCGATCGAGGGCCTACGGCGGCTTCCTTTGGTGGTGTCCTCCGACTTCTTCCATCTGGAGCTGCTCATGGCTTCGACGCTGCTCGAGCTCTGACGAGCTCCTACGCTGAAGGTCCTTCTTCTTCTTCTATTGCAAGCAGCATCCGCCCTAGCTACTTGGGCAGCGCCGACCTGCAGTGAAAAGCTACGAGCAACAGTAGCTAGGCGCACGGACAGGGAGTCCTTGGGTGCGCCCAGCCGCAGGGAAGCTGCTCTCGAGCTCCATTGTTGAGGTCCCAACAGCCACCCGCCTCTCAAGCAGCAAAGGGCAATGCCCAGCCGGTCCAAGCAGCACCTGCTGTGTGAAACAACAACTACAGCCAGAAAACAATGGCCAAGGCCATCTAGGGCAAAGCCAGTACTTCAGAATGGTGGCATCGAGCTCGACCGTGGATCTAGAGCGAGAAATTCGTAGCCAACATCTTTGATTTAGCATCCAGTTTGGTCCTTCTTCAATCTGGCCCAGGCGTGCGCTCTCTGTGAGTGATAGAGCCATGAATAGTACAAATCAAAGGAAGAAGACAACCCAATTTCGCCCGGAATCAGGCCTTGGACGCATCTCCAGACGAATCCAGACAGTCCAAATCGCTGTGAGTAGGATTTCATTTATTTATCATTAATAAACTCAGGTGTTTGAATATTTTCTGTTTTGTGCGCGAATTATGCTGATAACAGGCGTTATCAGGCGTCGGGCAGCGTTTGGCGTCGCCCGACTTTTTATTTCATAAATTGCTTCTAGACGCTGTTATATGATTAAATTTAGCAATTGATCAGTGTGGATTGAATCGGTAGATTTATATGGTTCATTGGAACCTAAATTGCTCATTTGAATGTTGAAATTAGAAATTCATGTCTGAAAATGGTATAATTTGGGTATGAAGATTTCTGATAAATTATCAGATGTACGATTTCAAAGTAGATATGAATAAATAAAATATGCATGAAAACCCTAATTGCATATATCTTTTGACGTTAATATGTGTAAATTGATATTTACATGAAATGGCACATTTCTCTGAAATATTACCAGAAATTCTCAAGTATTGTTATTAAATTATATTGTGAAATGTAATTAACTCTTAATTGAGTTAAGTGATGCAAAAACCAAGATTTGGGTTAATGTGCACGTTTTTTGAGAATTTTAGAGAATTGACAAATGTTGAGTATGATTCTCGTATGTGAAGTAAATTTCTTTAATTTGTGCAATAAGATGTTCAATTGCGTAAATTCTCTATGTATGTGCCAAATTGAAATAAGTTGGGTTATTTATGCATTTCTAATTTGTCTGAATGCATGGTATGAGAATTTCTCAGAAATTACAATGATTTGAAATATATTGCTCTGTCAGTTTAGAATGACAGTGTATTGTGATCTGATATGAAATCAGTAAACGTGATATTCCTGTTTAAATGGTTATATGTTAATCAGTTAATAGACTTAGGTGCCCTAACACCGTAGAACCCCTTTGACAGATCTGCTTCTTAGGGGTGAAACTCGTGTTGCAACATTATCCGTGCGATGTCATGGAGACACGAGGATAGAGAGGCAGTGTCCAACAATAACGCGTGCGATGTCACGGTGGCACTGGAGAAAATTGAGGGTTATTGCAACAAGATCCGTGCGATGTCATGGAGGTAACCCCGTGAGACTCTCCGCTTGTGTACTCAGGTTAGAGGAGGAGTCTAGAGCACTCGATGTAGTGTAGTGAGGCCGATGAGCCTGGGGTCCTGTGGCAGAGTAGGGCTGGCGTCAGACTTAGCATTTGCCGGGTGTGTCGCTAAGTCTTGTACGGTGGGATCGTAGCATGAACTTGCTACGGATCTTCATATGCAGAGTACACTGCATATGATTAGGGCATCATAATAATATGAATAAGTAATCATATAGGATCACAGTAAATTTATATATCTGTTCATTTACCTGAAATACCTCTTGATGCATAGAAATGTGATTATTATCTGTATATCTGCTATGTCAATAGAACTGCCCTGTTGAACTGTATATATGTTTATTTTCAGTTTATAAACCTGATGAGTTGTTTAGTGATAGCTAAGTGAAATGCTATTCACTGAGCGAGTAGGCTCATACCTCTACTCAAAACATTTTCAGGTCATCAGCAGCAGGAATTTGAAGGATCCTTTCATCCTAACACTTAATCTGTAAAAGGTATATGTAGTTAGTTTAGTTAGATAGTGGTCTCTTAGTCTTTTCCCCTCAGTCCTTGGGACATGGTGTGGGTGAGAGAGAGTATGTATGGCGAATGTGTAAAAGATGTAAATTAACTGTTATGTTTTACTTTCTGTTAAACAATGTTACATGTTGTAAACTATGTTTATGTTCTCTAGCCAGTTTAATTGAAATGCTTCCGCAATAGTTATTTATGTTTTAGTTTACATCAATAATCTGGATATCATTACGAGGTTTTAAAAAGAAAAAGTTCTCAGTTATTTGTTTATGTGATAATCCCTCCGTCGCGCCCTAATCTCGTGATTAGTGGTTAGTGAGAGATCGGGGTGTGACACCATAGGTGGTAATAATTCTTTATGGCACCAATGAATTATAGTAGTATGACCATAACCATTGCTTGTGTTTATTATTGCATGTTTTCATTATGGTTATAGCATGTATATGATACATACTATAAGTATGTAGTGATAGGATATGTATATGTATTTATATGTAAAATTCCTCAATATAATATTAAGTCTTATATTCTTTCCATAAATAGCACACATGAAAATCTTGATCGAACAAGCTTAGGTTATGACCAAGTGTGGTGTGCCATCCATCTCTTGGAAGTGTGTTGGTAGATATGTAGGTTTTTCCCAAGTAGGTTGCATTTTTATTATGTTGGCTTTTGGGTCAGGCTTAACTGAGTGTACTTAATAGGATTAAACACAAGAGGCATCTAATTGACTATGCCAAGGAGTTGCACATATCATCTAATCAAGAATTGCATATGATGGAATTTCTAAAAGTTTCCTATCTTAATAATTGACTATGGACATTGGTTTTGGTAGGGTAATTGTTGAATTGTTTTGGATCTTCGATCACTAGAAGATTATACGCGCCAATCTTATGAATTGACACATGACTGTTATGAATTTGAATAAAATAGTGGGAGTTATAATTAGTTAATGGCCTAATTAATATTGTTAACTTCACAAATCAAACAAATAAAAAATGTTTTGAAAAGTTGCAATATTTCTTTGTAAAATCTAATGTCAAATGCAAACACGCTCACATTGTAATTAGTCATTGAGAAAGGACAAAATGAAATAAAGTTCCACAACTAGTTAAGTACTTTGAGATGGGAAAGCTATATGCCCTTGAAAGACCAGAGCCAGAGGGACCTGTTCTAAAAGAACCTAATGTTGAAATGGATGATTACCGGAAGCATGCCCCTAATTTTAAAGACATTAAGTACCTTATGGTATTCTGTATGAACTATGTGTTGCATAAGATGCATGAAAACATGGACATTCTTGAGATGGTAATAGATCTTAAGAATCATATAAATAAAGTAATGAGTAAAGTCACAAAAGCGTTGTTTGATGTTAACTGACTGAGGGAGATCCAGTAGAGCCCCATGTGCTCAATATGATTGGGCAACTAGAAGGATTGAGATTTCTTTTAGGTTAATAGTTGTCCATGGATATGATCTACAATCATTGCATGAATCATATAGTCAATTTATCAAATGCTAATCAGGTTTCTTAATGGTGAAGCATGGAAGAAGAGAAAAAATTCATGATGGTGATCATAGGAAGTGATCCCAAGGGAAAAGGCAAGACCAAGAAGTGTTCTGAGGACAAACCAAAGTCCAAGTCTTCTACACTCAAGTTATGGGGAAGGGTAAGTGCAAAGGAATTTGTCCTTTTATTAAAAGGAATAGAGGAAGAAGAAAGAGATAGAGATCTCTAGTTCATGAACCAATTAAGAAATAAGCTAGAACTATGAGGAGAAAAGTTGTTTCCACTATAGTTTGAATCTATCATTCATATCCATATAATATAATTATTGAATTGCTATCATGAACTTTCCATTAATGAAAACATCATGTATCTTGTATGGAAAAGAATAAATTGATATTTCATTTTAGAAGATGAGATATTATATGGCAATGCCTTATGTCATAAAAAATATATTTGATAGATGTAGAGAAAAATGTGTATGACACATATATTGAATGACATGATGAATCAAACTATGAATACCTATAGCATTGTCATCTAGAGTAAATAAATGAGTAATGCATTTCTAGAATCTATATGATGGTTATCTAGACTCTTTTGGTTATTGAATCGATAGAGACATGCATATCTTATTCATTGTGGAATATGAACAAAGCATTTTCACTAGATTTAGTGGGACAATGACTATTCTATTAGGGCCCATACATACTGATGTATATAAACATTTTAGAATAAATGCTAAAGGTAGCTGCAAGTACCTCATTATATATATTTACTGATGTTATCAATGGATGTGAAATTTGTATTTAATGAAATAGAACTATGCTTTATGTGTTCAAGGAGATTGTGAACAAAGTATGTAACTAACTTGGTAAAAGTATTAAGATACTTCAATGTGATCGATGCTGAAATATTTTAAACCAAGAGTTTGAAAACCTTTAAGGGAGATCATGATAATGTACCATGATGAACTCCACTTGAAACACAATAATAGACTATCAAAAATAAGGTATCACACCTTGTTAATCATGGTGTGATTATCAATAAAATCTAGCTAATCGTCCAATTATCTTTTGGACACTTGCTTAACACTAACTGTAAGGCCCCTAAACTTGATAATGTGTTGAATGAGCTTAATCATCATAATTTAATTCTTATAACCCTAATATAACCTTGTGATATGCATTGAAATCATAATACATGCTTAAGTTTCAATTTTGGTTTAATTTCGACACTGTTTGAGCAAGTTATGCAATTTTATGCACATTTTGGACTTTCCTGCAATTTATCCAATGGAGAGGTTTATTTGCAATTTATCACTTGCATTATGTTCCTTTGATATTCTCTTACCATCATTGATCTTGTTTAACCATGGGGAACCTATTTAAACCTTGGTTTGAAGGTGTTTTCCTCAAGGATATTTTAGGGTTTACCCCTTCATGGATGAGCTATCTTTAGTAGCAATTAACTAATGGATTATTTGTTTTTCTTGGAAATTCAAGAAATAGGGATAATCATGTCTCTATGGATGATGGGAGAGATTCTTATGTGTGTTCTTGTATATTCTTAATGGTTTAAGGCCATGGACACTTGGAAAGATACTAGAACTTCAACTTTTTCTTTTTCTTTATCTTAAAGTTTCATATACTTAACCCTAAGCACAAAAACGAGCCATTTGATCTCCAAAACTTCCCTGCTTATCTGACCTTCATTATCCCTCTGTTATGCTGTGAATTTTTCTGCCCAAGGAAGAAGAAAGTGGGGATCTTCTTGGAAACAAATCTAGGGTTGCAATTGATTTCCGTTTTGGGTCTAAAAAGCTTCCTCCTAGTGATCTTGACCTAAATGTGTAAGTATTACCTTATTTCCTATGTTTATTTCTTTTTTATCCTTCCTCCAGCTTTATCCAGGTCAGAACCTTGCTGTTCCATGGTATAAATTTCTCTAAAGCTCTAAAACCCTACCTTTCTTGCTCCTTATGCTTAGGGTTTGCTCATTTGATGAAGAATGGTGCTAGATGGACAAATTTATAACTTATTCTTGGATTTTCTACCCTACCTACTAGACTTTTCTTTTGTATGGGGTTTCATATTCTCATTAGAGGCAAGTTTTTTAACTTTCTCCACGTTTATTGCTTACCATAAGCTTTCTAGATCATGTTCTTTCTTGAAAATGATGATCCATGCACTAAAAAGCTATGCTTGACTTGGATTTTGATTTTTATAATAATCCGTGTTCTGATTTCAGTTATATATGAACCTGTGATTTTGTGTATGTTATTCCTAAGATATAATATGACTTTTATCAGGTTGGTTTGACAACCTATGGTGCTAAGAACCTATCAACCAATGGTCAATTTAAGGGTTTTAAGCTGATTTCTTCTATAAACCCATGACCCGATGATGGTACCATTGCAACAACCCTATGGTGTTGTCTTCATGACAACTGATGGTCGTGATCAAAGGTGTCATATGATGGTGACAACCTATGGTCACCCCCTTAGGTCAGGTTTTGGATCAATTAGAAGTTTAATGATCAACCATTAAGTACGCTACTAATGTTATCAATCGATGATGAAATTAGCTTAGTATTTGATGATGATTAATGAATATAGTGCTGATATAACAACATATGGTAACTTAATGGGCACTAATGATGGTGTATCATATCTCCAAAAATCTATGTTGAGTCAATCATATAGTTGTAGCATCAATTAAGTCTTTGATCAATGGTTTCTTGGGTCACTTGATGCAATGGTCGAACCTATATTGTAATTGATGGTTTTAACATATGAACTTGACCCAATGGTCAAGATATAATGTTTATTCCTCCAATAAAGTGGAATGATGGATAATGTAATATGTTGTTCCTAATAATGTGATTTAGATGGTTTCCTTTATATGATCAACTTAAGGAGCTTACTTGTTGAGACTGGATGGCTTGTTTTAACTGAATAGTCGATTGTGGGTTTTACCCTACTCTCAATGGAACTTTTTGTGTTGTTAATCAAGGTATGTCTAGGGTTAGATGGTGAATCTTTCTAGAGAACAAATAAAGGACTACATAGGTGGTTTATCCAAGGTGTTTACTTATGCAAACAACCAATGGTCTTACCTTTTAAACATCCAATGATTATGGGTGACATTGTGGTATGGTGATATACGATGAATGATGATGGAACAAATGGAGGCTTACCCTTAATAAGGTAGTATTAGCTATTCACTCATATGAATAGAAGGAATGATAATCATATTCTGTGATATGTAACCATAAAGAGGTATAGCCTGTTATACATAGCTTTGATATAACTAAATGATGGTAATTGGGTATGAATAGTCCTTGAATGACTAATGCAAACATGGAGTACTCTGTTACTATTGTTGAAATCCTAATATGCTATAACCCGATGGTTACACCTTGATTTATGTGTGGGTTCATACTTGATAATAGTATGGAATGTGATGGTGATGCTTCACCTTATGCATCTGATGGAGCTAGGATTTACACTGAAAGATTTCTCTTCCAATTGAAGTCCTAATGTGAACCAAAAACCCTAGGGAGTTGATGTTCTCTCTACGTTTACCTAAAACTAGTGATAGATAAATGATCCAACCCCACAAGAGTGTGGAAGCCTTATCGTAGTACAAATTTAGGATCAAACCCAAAGGACAATGTGAAGAATCTGGATGTCTTTGCCTCATCTCGTCTCGATCTAAGTTAATCGCTTATAACCAAGAGATTGATAGGATTAATCTAAACTAATCTAGAACATGCAAAAGTAAAGGCAAGTATGAAATCTAGTTAAAGTTTGAAATCTAAGATTATCAGATGATGATGGATCACTGGGGTGATGTGGATGTTCACCACCACTACACATGCATTATACTTGTATCAACATAGCAAGACCTACAAGCAAGATACATGGATGTTGTGCAATGATGATGCCCTCTCAGACAATGAGCATTGCACACATCTTTCACCGGTTAAGCAGTTCGCATGCGATACATATCCGCATGTCAATGGAGATATGTTCCCTCCAAAGGGAGATCTTACTCAACCTTGTGAAATGTGCATCAAAAGACTAACAAGTGAGCGATATTATCTATTCAATTAGTATCCTTATAGACTATCACTCTTTTGAGGACATAGCTACGAGAAACGTGGGAATGTTGCAATGTCAGCCATCCCCGAACGAATGGTCACTTACTTTGCATCACACCCTTCACATAGTGTGTTCCTTGACCTATCACGATTGTACTTTCATACGTCAACTGATTCCATTTCATCATATGAAAGTACAACGATGGAGGTGAGTTTACTCCACTCCTTGAAAAGTGTTCCTAGATACTGAAATAGATGTGTGGTGGATACACACATCAAGAACCAATGCTAAATCGATAATCAAGTCTCAAGAGTAGACGTATAAAATCCACAAAAAAGACAATAGATCATGCAAGAAAGCGGCCAACATTCGAGCATGCAATGGAATGATTAGCATTGAATAAGAAAGATAACATATTTAGGTATATATTACAAAGCATGGGTAGTGGGGCTAGTCCCCGTACCCCAGTGAATTACACTACTCGATTCTCATAGAGGGAGCAACAAAGACTGAGAAGAAAGATAGAACAAGCATCGTCAGAGCAGAAGAGTAGATCTGTTACAGCCTGGTGTAGATCGCCCTAGTCTTTGAGACTGCTCTGACTTGGTTGATGAAGTCTATCTCTCTGCCTCGATCCTTGTGTACACCTCTCGAGATGTATGAGTAGGGTGAGGTAGAGGTTGGTGGAACAACAGAGATGAGGGAAAAGTCGAGCGGCATTGTGGCCTCCCGGGTCTGATTCTAGAATGAGGACCCTACTAGTCCTATTTATAAGCTTGGATGGGGTCTTCACATTTTTGGTGTGAGTCCGCTCCCCACAGTTTGGGAGAACCGGTCTCCTTTCATGGTTTGCAGTATTAGGAAGCCTTCACAGTTTCGATTAATAATCCCTCACAGTTTGGATACCACGAGAATTCCTCACAGTCTTGAGACCGTGAGGGTCTTCTCGATCCTGCATAGCGTCCAAACAGTCTTGCTAATCTTCACGGTCTTGGTTCATCATGATCTGGAAGAAACAATTACCCTTCTCACGGTATCGAAACCGGAAGAGCTCTTAATAGTCTTGAAGGTGCGACCATCCTCACAGTTTGGAGACTTCACGATCTCAGCTTCTCTTGGTCTGTGGCCTAGCGGTTTTGCACAAGAAGTGGCTTCCTTGCGGTCCGGGTGTCGAGTGGCCTCTTTATGATCGTCTTCACAGTCTTGGCATCCCGCAGTCTCCATCCAAACGGTCTTAGATGATCGCTGGTCTTGGGCGTTCAGTTGCTGGTCCATCCGGTCTTTGGGTTCATGCGGTCTTGGACGCCTTCACAGACTTGTGCCCTTGTAGTCTTCACGTGCTCTGGTCTTGTGGTCTTACATGTGGTGAGGTTCCTCCCAGTCTTGATTGCTAGCCTTGCGGTCTTGCAAGTGTGGGGAGGACAAGTCATAGGTGATGCTACCGGTCGTGCTCGAGATGATGAAGGAAGTGGAGGAAGGTGTTGCTGGATCGGTGGTGAAGCAAGTGAAAGCACTATCCTCTATGAGGTCTTGGGAGAGGGAGTACTCCATGTGGTCTTGGAAGGTTACCGTTCAATCGGTCTTCAGGACCGCTTGCTACTGCCACGGTCTTGAGACCGATGGAGTAGCAGCGGTCTTGAGACCAGTGGGTGAGACAATGTGATGGTGTGAGGGTCCAAGACCCATAGAGTAGGAGATCAAAAGGGTTATTCTTCTTGGGTAAAACTGCTAGGGTTTGGATGAATATGAGATGTCGATCCTTGATCAGACGGTGTCAGAAAATGCATGGTTTTGGGGGCTAGATCGAATAGTCAAGACCGCTAGAGTCAACACCGAGAGAGAAAACTGAGAGGCCAAAATCGAGTGAGGTCAAGACCGAGTGGTTGTCAAGACCGAATGGAGTCAGGACTGAAAGGATGAGACCAAATGGTCAAGACCAATGGGTCAAGATCAATTGGTCAAGACCGATTGGTTGGATGAAAAGGAACTGTTGGATCTTGATCAGATGGTTGAGAATGATCTGTAGAGAATAAGGAAAGTGAGTAAGGGAGGATAAGATCAAATAAACTGGTAATTAGAACTATTAGAGCACTATTTACATGAAACTGAGGAGATACTCAGAGTAAACCAAAACCAGGGTAGATCAGTCAATATGAGGCATAAAATCCCTAGAATTAGTGACTGTGAGGATGAATCTGGAGGATTCATCACCACACCAAACTTAAGCATTGCTCATCCTGAGGAATGGAAAAGCCTAAGACAGTCACCAAAAGGCTCGTTCATCTCGTAATTACCTCATCTTCGTGCAAGCGTTAGAATTTTCATAAAACTGAGAAAAAAATGACACAAAACAAAATTAGGGCAAACACATTGGAAATCCTTTGAATTGGTGACTGATGATGAATCTAAAGGATTCATCACCACACTAAACTTAAGCGTTGCTCGTCCCAAGGAATGAAAAACTTAAAACAATCACTAATGAAATCGTTCATCTCGTGATTGCCTCATCTTTATGTCATGTCATAATTTTGTTCATGGATCAGATCAATACATCATCAAGGCTTTCTTAGATCATGGAATACATCTTATGATATCCTCGTTTCTGAGTTCACTTTACTGATGTAGTTCCTTCTCATTTTCTGATGTATCAGTCATGTTTAAAAGTTTTACGAAACTTTGAAAAGGGCCGCAGAATCAATAAACCTGTAAATGATCCGTCACTGGTGTTTTCAAGAGAATGGTTGAAATGGAGGAAATTGGGGTTCCAGTAGGTTCAAAAAGGAAAGAAAAGGGGTGTGATCAAGAGATAAGAGTCTCCCCTCTAATCGATTCAAGACTCTTATTATTGATGGATTCCTCAAGATACTTTGAGTGTTTGTGCACAACTCTGGTTGACTTAGCCTTACACCCAATTTCTTTCTAAAGGTAACTCAGAAGTATGTATAGGTTGGCTTAAGGCTTTTGGTTAACTTACCTCTTCGAGAGGAGGTAAGGGGTTATTTTTGGAGCCTTAGGATCTCACTACCAGGCGTGACACATCTACCTTTGTGAGGGCATCTAATGTACTGGTTGGGCAAGACCTTTATCAGTTATCCTTATTCAGGGCACAACTCTCATGCTTTTATTCACACTCTGGCTTTTATTCATTCTCACTTGGCTTAGGAAAGAGGGTATTTTTGGATTTTTGTATATTTGGGCTGTCGAGCCTCTTTTTGGAATCGGGGTAGATTTTTCCTCAACCTTGGTATGTGCACAATCATCATCGTATACTTTTTGAACAAAATGAGAAGGTGATACACCCCAGTTATGTATTGAGGGCTATGGAGGAAGTAGTTATAGAAAAAGAGGTGTGGTGTACCACACCAAACTTAGAGTTTGGCAATGTTCTAGCTTTCACTAGAAGAAGTGTGGTTTACCACACCGAACTTAGAGTTTTGCGATGTTCTAGCTTTCACTAGAAAAGAGTGTGGCATGCCACATCGAACTTAAAGCTTTGGCATGGTTAGTGAGCGGAGAGGTATGGTGATGAAAGAAGAAGTGTAGAAGCGAGCTTAGATCATAATGCTGTTTGCTTAGCGATTCCATATGGTGGGTTGCTTTTCTTCATCACACTCTGCTCAAATAGTGACATGATAAAACTTCAAATGAGAATTCCATACAACTAATCCATTAATTAGTGAGAGGCATGATGCATTTGATCTATCTCAATCTTATTGAATCTTATCATTTTTTTCTGTTAAGGATATGACATTAGGATTCACAGACTATACAAGATGAAATCATTTATCGGCTAGTTTTAAGAATTCTTTTCCCATGAATTTGCAACAAAAAAATTTGATGAACACATATTCAAAAAGTAAAAGCCGACTAGATAAAGGCTTTATTTGAAGAAAACTATGAAATTATAAAAATGCAGAAAAATAATGAATGAGAAACTAGCATGGAAAAATAGAAAGTAGTAAAGATAGAGGGTGGAGTGAGAAACATACCACCCACCCTCCATCTTGAACTTATGAGTTTGCTCATCTCTGAGCAAACACTAGGTTTGAGATGGAGGGGAAGAGATGTGCAGTGTTAACCCGACAATCCTTGTAATTGAAAGAAGATCCGACGAAGATGTTTGATGATGGTCAGAGCTGAGAGTGAGGAAGTAGCACGAACAACTTGTTGATTGGGTGGTCGTGGCGACTCGAGCGGGTTATTTGGACGACTTGGATGCACATTTCATTCACCTCTTTGTCCATCCAGAAGAATCCAGAGACCTTGGGGAATTGGCATTGATGTTGGATGGAGCTACATATCTCATCCCAGAGTCAAGGTGTTGTTCCGACTCTTCGTTATAGTTCACTCAACGGGAAGAAAGGACTCTTTCTAGGGAGATGGCTCTATCTGATCCTCTCACAGAGGTGGTAGCTCTGGTAAAGTCATTTCTTGGAAAGGATTAGTCATAGAATTGTCATCTTGAGACCCATAATCCTCCCATGATTCTTTTTCATCATCATCTGGGTCAGTGAGAGTGGTGTGGTCTACTCCTGAATCCAAATCTTGATATGTCCCATCCTCAAAGTTTGTTCCTAGATCAGATGAATGGTAAAGAATTTCTTCATAAGGATTAATCAGATCCTATTCCAGTGATGGAGACATTGAAGTTTCTTGCAAATAAAACATCTCTTTATTTGAACCAGTCATATATTCATCTGAGTCTGATTATGAAGGAGTGTAGAGTTCTTGTAACGTAGATTGTTCTTCATTGGAATTCATCATCAACCCACCTGAAGTCAAAGATTATTTGTCATATAGGGAGTTAATAATTGCTGATTGCTTCTCAATATGTGTGGTTGGGTCTGGGTCTATACCAAAATTTATCCCCAATTGATCTCCCGACTGTAGAAAATGATTATTTTTCTTGTGATACTATGGAGAAATCATCCTCGGGTTCAATCATTAGTTCTGATGATGATTCCTTTCCCTACACTGATGCCAGAAGATCATTGGTAGGCACCTCCCACATAATATCATAATCGTCATCGCAATCAATTGCAATATGCAGATGAGGAGTGTGCTCAAGGGAAATTGGTGGTTGTTCTTCATGTTGTTTAGAAGCGTGGACAAGTTGCATAAGTTGATCAAGCTTGGCTATCAACTTCTCATGCGTGGCTATCTGATGAGCTAGTTGTTGAGCCACTGATTTCCATAGGGCACGTAGTTCCTTTATTGATGTGTATCAATCATCATAGTAAGGCTCTTCACTGTACCCATTGGGTTGATGTTGATAGTAGCTATCCTCATTGTAGTATTGATTTTCATTATAATCTAGATTTCCTTCTGCATTGCAATGTACACCTTGAAATCCATCATAATTGGGCACTTCGTGGTAGCTTCCAGGAGGATATGGATTATAACTATAGCATCCAACTCACCAAAACATGATTAACTAATGCGGAAGCGTTCACTAAGCAGTGGATTACCAAAAATCACTAAAAATTAAAACCTTTTTACCAAAAGATCCATCAAAGGAAAACTTTCTCACATAGAACCAAAGTAGCACATTTACATTCTGGTTTAAAGGTACATGTCCTGTATCATCTCTTTCTGGAAGTTATAAGCATCAACTGCTTCGATAAACTAAACACATGCAGTATAGAATCTCGAGGCACTGAGCCAAAATATTGAAAGCACTAACTACTACTCCGAGGACCTGAGAGTACAGAGACGACACATAGGACTCTATATACATCTATACAAGACATATCAGCCAATGTCTCCACCTAAGAATTCACTACTGTTCCTACTGTTGTTGTTGCTATCCTTCTCTAACTAAACGATTCCTACATCCTCGTCCGCGTCTACCTAAAAATATGATTCCCACGGGGGTGAGACAATTGTAAATTGCCCCAACGAGAGTTATCACTCTTCGCTAGAAACATTATTATTGCAATTTAATAAAAATAAACTGAATAGAGGAATCATAATTGTTTGACAGCAGTTACTTCATTGTCCAACAAATTAGAACATTATTCTTATCTAAAGCATTGCAGATATAACTTGATAAAGCATTACGTCACTTATCCATTTAAGGAATATAAAGAACATGTATAACATTTGCTCATTGTAGGGTTATAACTGCAACATATACTCTCTTTAGGCTTAGATCACATAGCTAATGCCTGGCAT
Source organism: Alisma plantago-aquatica (assembly GCA_963693085.1). Taxonomy (NCBI): domain Eukaryota; kingdom Viridiplantae; phylum Streptophyta; class Magnoliopsida; order Alismatales; family Alismataceae; genus Alisma; species Alisma plantago-aquatica. The sequence continues at coordinate 392,016,691 of OY856410.1, read as the reverse complement.
TGTCTTTGTGGAGTTATGGCTTGTAGCCATACTCTTTTCACAAAGTATTGTGATCTTAATCCCTCAGCTCATCAAGTAGAATTCCATTTCTTAACAAGTTCATCATGATGATTATAGAATATGGGTATTTGAACTCTTAACTCGTCATAGAGTACTTGTAACCACTTATTAGGTAACTTAATACCTTCAAGTCATCTGACCAAGGACATTATGATTCTTGCTACACAAAGCATTGCACATAGTTCACAAAGCTCATATCACCTCTTATTACCCCTTAATAGGTAATAATGCATATTATAGCTTATAAATCCCATAAACAGTTTCAATATACAGAGCATCATAGACCACACCTGGATATGCTAATCATCTCAATAATCATGCATGATTAATACTCATGATAACAAGCCATATATCAATACCATGCAATACAAGGGTTTTTATTATTAGATTTATAATTCATCAATATGTATTTGAACTTCACATAGGATTACTCTGTTTTAAGAATTCACATAACATCATCCTATATTAGGGTTTCACATATAATTACTCTATAATAGGGACTCACATAGCATTACCTTGTATTAGGGTTTCACATTGCATTACCATGTATTAGGGTTTCACATAGCATTACCATGTATCAGGGTTTCACATATATAACCATATAGGTTCTCAAGATCATATTATTAATGATCAAGTCCTATTTCATTGCTTCACACAACTAGGAATCAATATGGATATCATAAGTATTCAATCATACTTATTTATTGTCATCATTCATCATTAAATGAAGTATCAATCACAAAGTATGAGTTTCTCTCTCATCTTTACCAAAATATGATTGAATCATAGTTTATTAGTTTGGATTAATCTTTTCATAAGGCATGTTAGCCTACACTTATTAAAGTGCATTACATATCAATGTAACAATTGACATGACACATCTCATCTGTCACTCATCCAATTATATGGGACTTGTAACACATCAAGGTATACCAGTATTGGGGTGTTGGATGTGATATCAATCATATCTTGATGTATCACTTCCCTCAACACCTTCATCTTACTTGAGTTCATCCACTTAGCTTGTATTAGGGTATTCCCCATCCTAATACTTTATGCACCAGTTCATCACATTCATTATGTAATGTATTGGTCATAAGTCACCTAATTAGAATATACAACCAATTCCAATGATATGGAATCATCCTTGAATTAGGAATTATTAATGTAAGGGTATCCATTATCAACTCCTCTAGGTATTACATTTGTCAATACGTTAATCACTATTCCACTATTAGGAATACGATTTTCCATATTTATAATTTGAGGTTCACATAGAATTTTCCCTACATTATATGGACTTCCATATTATTATTCTTCAATAGAGTTTCACATAATCATCCTTTTATATCAGGGTTTCACCTAGTATTATGTGAAATTAAGATTTCACAACACATCACCCAATCATAGGGCTTCACCTAGAATTAGTAGCACTACCCTATATTAGGGTTTCATGCACCTTTACCCCATTTTATGGATTAAGGTATACCATTCAGATACAAGTAGGGTTTCTCATACCTCATTACCCAAATTAGGGTTAGGATGTACAATTCCCATCAAATTAGGGTTTCTTACATTGTTACACTAAGTTAGGGTTACATCATCACCTTAGATTTTGGTTTCGATCAGTTTTACCCTAAATTAGGAGTTCACATAGCCTTACCCTAAATTAGGATCTCGGTACATCAATCTTTTCAATGAGGATTTCATGATCTCATTATTATGGATCAAACCATGATTACATATTTATTCATAATGAGAGAATTAGGGCTTATTATGTAAGCAATCATCTCTATCATTCTCTCTCTCTTTCTCATCCTCTCTAGGATGTTAACTACTCCAAGATTGATCTAGGTCAGCCCTTCAATTATGTACACATAGTTAGGGTTAACCTTCATAATTACCATTGATCTACATCATTAATAATCAAGTAGCTAATTGACCTTTGATCATATTAGGTGTCCTAATAGTTTAACCAATTTGAACCTCAAAAGGTCTTAGTCACTTAGACCTCAAACAGTCTTGGTCACTTAGGCCTCAAACGGCCTTGACCAATTAAGTTCAAACAGTTTGAAACTGTTTATCAAAGTTAGTTCTTGAAACCATTTAGATAACACATCTTGAAACTGAATGGACTTGGGTCTACAAATGGTTTGAGACCGTTTGGTCCCAAACGGTCTTGAGACCGTTTGGACTCAAGCGGTCTTATGACCGTTTGGTGCAAACTCTCTCAAAACCAAATGGACCAAAAAGGGTCTTCAACACTCAATCGATTCAAGGTTCCAATCCATGAACCAACTATCAATTGGACCACTAATTTATTCTTCAATTGAACCATTGAATCACCCTTCAATTGGACCTCCAATTAGGGTTTTGAACCCAATTGAACTAGGGTTGATAATCTAGAAACCATCACTTATGGTTTTGAAACTAAGGATCCATCAATGGTTAACATTGTGGAGCTAATTCAATTGAAATCAGTGAACCATCATCATTACATGCTATGACCTGACCTCAAACGGTCTTGAATGACCCTCAAATAGTCTTTAGGTCATTTGGATGATCTCCAAACGGTCTTGAGACCGTTTGCCTCAAACCACCATTGAAATCTATGACATTCACTTAGGGTTTGCATCATTGAATCAATCATCACTTGAGATATTGATTGTAATTTAATTTGATATCTTTGGGTCTTCAAATACTCAACCATACTCAACCCTATACCTCCAAATGGTCTTGGTTGACCTCCAAACATTTGAGACCATTTGGGTGATTCCCAAATGGTTTTGAAACTGTTTGGGTCAATCAACCCAAAACATCAACTTAACCAATTGTAAAATCAGCACTTAGTCGATTCGGGTTTCTATTTGAAGGATTGTCCATGTGTTGAATTAATCCATTGGAACCATTGGATCATCATCCAACACATACTAGGTGTAGCATCCAACTCGCAAAAACAAATTTAACTTAAACGGAAGCGAATTATTTGTAGCGGATTACTGAAAATCACTAAAAATTAAAACTTTTTGCAAAGAGATCCACACATAGGAAATCTTTTCCATCAAGAACCATTGTATAACATTTACATTCTGGTTCAAATGTACATAACATGTACCATCTATTCTCAGAGACTACAACATCAGCTGCCCTATAAACATTATATACAGACAACATAAAACCTCGAGGCATCAAGCCAAAACCTCAGATCGATTTATTAAAAACTCTAACTATAAACTCCAAGGACCTGAGACTACAAAGATGACACATAGAACTTTCTAACTATATGACTTGACAATCAGGGTCTCCACCTGAGATCTCACTACTGTCCAGGCTATTCCTTTCTTTTTTCCTACAAAAGGGTATCAGCTTCTTTGTCCGCGTCCACCTAAAAAAAGTTGGATCCCACGGGGGTGAGACAATTGTAAATTGCCCCAACGAGAGATATAACTCTCTGCCAAAACATTGTTATTGTAGTTTAAAGATATGAAACTGGGTAGATGATAAGCATTTTAAAGCATTCTCAACTTTGAAAGCATTGCAGTTATTTATGATAGAGCAATATATCATCTATTCTTTTGATAAAGAATAGAAATGACATGTATATCATTTATACATCATATTAAACTTTTCTTGTGTCATTTATCATCTTGTTATGTCACCCATGAAACACTCTTGTTCCATTCTGTTGGCCTTAGCCAACCTGTTTAACAGATAAGGAGATATATCTACCATGCACTCATATATCAACAATACATGCATTGGGTTGATACCTATCCTGTGTTACTATTACAGGCATTGGTCTATTACCAATCATGTGTCATCAGTACAGGAATTTAGCCTCTGCCAGGTATTTGACTTCTTCCAAACCTGATTACACCTCTAGGCATTGGACACTACCAATCCTGATTTCACAGCCAGACATTGGACTCTAACCAGTCCCGATTACAGGCATTACACCTATGCCAGGTATTGGACGCTAACCAAACCTGATTACACCGCCAGGCATTGGACTCTAACCAATCCTGATTTCACAGCCAGACATTGGACTTTAACTAATCTTGATTACATAGCCAGACATTAGACTTTAACCAATCCTGATTACACAGCCAGGCATTGGACTTTAACCAATCCTGATTACACAGCCATGCATTGGACTTTAACCAATATTGATTACACAGCCAAGCATTGGAATTTAACCAATCCTGATTACATGAATTACACCTCTTCCAGGTATTGGACTTTAACCAAACCTGATTTCACAGCCAGGCATTGGACTTTAACCAATCCTGATTACACAACCAGACATTCAACTTTAACCAATCCTAATTTCACAGCCAGGCATTGTACTCTAACCAATCATGATTACATATTTCAAGGTCATGGAATTTAATTCCTTTAACTCATCATTGATCTTCACATACTGCTTTAGGCTTTGAACCCTGAGGTTAGCCTGCATAGCTTTACACATTCTTTATTGGATATAGTTGTTCCTCTTATTAACTTTATTAAAACATTATCCTTTCTTATAATAAACTTTCATAATCATTTTTGTACCTCTCACTATGCCATAATTACTCTCATGGATCATAAGGCCCATAAAGCATCTTGTCACCTCTTACTAGGAAACATAACATATTACTTCATGTAATACAATCGTAACACCTCTATTCCCTCAATAGGGTTAGGGCTTACTATTCATATCATATTATGATTTCTCATGTCCCATTACCCAATTTAGGGTTAAGGTTTCCCATCTCACATTAGGATTTCATAGTTATCAAAGTATATCAACTTTGAGATGCTAACTATGAAGTCTTTCATATCTTGATGTATCACTTGCCTCATTACTTCCAACTTTCTTAAGTTATCAGCTTATCTTGGATTAAGGTATTTCCCATCTTAATCCTTTCATACACTAACCTATCACTCTTACCATGAAGTGCATTGGTTACAAATAAGAACGGTCCAATTATCGTTAATGATATGAAGTCATCTCAGGTTAAGGCATTGCTTACAATAAGCTTGCCTATAATCAACTATTTATGATATTTCACCCTTATAAGGTTTTACCCACTGTTTTATTATTAGGGTTCTCGGTTGTCATCATGTTGTCCAAGATTAAGGATTCATGTATTATAACTTCAATTAGGGTTTCACATACCTTTACCCTTTATTAGGACTTTGGGATTTCACATGCTATCATACTTCATTAGAATTAGGATTGCATATAACATCACCCTTCATTAGGCTTTCACATCTCATTGCCTATACTTAATGTTTACTATTCATCCCAACTAGGGATTTCTCATGGCATCACCCTCAATTAGGGTTTCTCATGGAATCGACCTCAATTAGGGATTCGCATTGAATCAACCTCAATTAGGGATTCACATGGAATCAACCTCAATTAGGGATTCACATTTTATTATCTTGGTTTAGAGTCACAACATTACCCTGGGTTTGGGTTACATCTAATATTGCTCTAAATTAGGGTTAGGGATCAACAACCTTCTTGATTAGGGTTTGATGATCTCTTTATTAAGGATCATACCCTATTCATCACATGATCAATACTCATGTATGAATTCCTTTCCATCATCCTCTCAACTTGATTAGATTACATCAACCCTTCAATCAAGTACATACAATTATGTTTAACATAATGTACCAAGTCATTGTTGTTATAGGCAATTAGGGTTTATCCTTTAATTGGCACTAATCACTTAGGTAATATTAGGATTTCAACCTTTGTACCTTCATTGATTATCATTACTAATCATCATTGGATCAATGGATCATTCATCATCTTAATTCTCAAGAGATTCAATTACATTGGACCCCCATTACATAAGGTATCCAATTGAATTGACCAATTGAATATTCAATTACAATAGGTGTCCAAGTGGATTAACCAATTGAGTCCTCAATTACATTATGACTACTTGAGCCCCAAACGGTCTTGGTCTTTCAAAGTTCAAACGGTTTGAAACCGTTTGGTAAAGGTTGTGCTTGAGACCATTTGCTAAAGAAAGTACTTGAAACCGTTTGCTAAAGCACCTTTTTGAAAACGCATAAACTCAACCGGTTTGGGATCGTTTGGTCCCAAATAGTCTTGAGACCGTTTGGTCCAAACCTCCTCAAAACCGCATGGACCAAATATGGTCTCAACTAATCAAATTGAATAAGGGTTTCCAATGTTGATTCCTTCAATCATTGAATTCATGTAACCAATCATCAATTGGACCTATCACCATACTTCAATTGAGTTAAATAGGTCAACCTTCAACTGATTTGACCCAAAATTGACCCTCAATTGATCATCAATTAGGGTTTGAATCAATTGAATTAGGGTTTGGAATCGATGATCCTTCAACATTAATCAATGTAAGATTAGTTACTTTGAAACCATTGAACCATCATCCAAATTGAACATGACCTGACCCCAAACGGTCTTGAGGTCGTTTGGATGACCTCCAAACAGTCTTGATACCGTTTCCCATGTCAACATCAAAATCCAAGTCAATCAATCAAAGTTTGGATCATTGGATTGATCACCAAATCAGCATTTGATTGCACTTCAACTTAGTACCTTTAGATCTTCAAACACCTAACCATAGTCAACCCTAGACCTCCAAACGGTCTTGGGTGACCCCCAAACGGTCTTGGGATTGTTTGGATGACCTCCAAACGGTCTTGAGACCATTTTCCCATCATATCATCATCAACCATGCCATTCAATTAGGGTTTGGATCCTAGGATTGGTCACCAAATCAACACTTAATTGTATTTCAATTTGGTATATTTGGACCTTCAAATACTTGACCAAACTCAACCCTAGACCTCAAAACGGTCTTGGGTGACCCCCAAACGGTATTGAGACCATTTGGGTGATCCCCAAATGGTTTTGAAACCGTTTGGGTCAATCAACCCAAAGCATCAACTCATTCAATTGCAAAATCAACACTAAGCCAATTAGGGTTTATACCATATGTTTGAATCTTCAAATACCTAACCTTACTCAACCATAGACTTCCAAACGGTCTTGGTTGACCTCCAAACGGTCTTGTTTGGGTGATTCCCAAATGGTTTTGAAACAATTTGGGTCAATCAACCCAAGTTTCAAACTCAATCACTTATGAAATCAGCACTCAACCCGATTAGGGTTTAGGTGATTGATGGACCTTCAACTCATGAACCGATTGGAGTTAATCAATAATAATTGATGGGTCATTAACCTAGATCATTATTAACAAGTCCCCAAATGGTCAACCCTGGTCAACATCACCAAACGGTATGAAACCGTTTGGTCGCATGCGGTTTGGTGAAAACGTTTGCTTCTTAAACAGTTTGAAACCGTTTGCTCCCAAATGATTTGGGAAGCTGTTTGAGCAACTCAATCGAGACCGTTTTCCTTGGATATTTGGAGAGGTGTGTGCTTATCATCTTCAACCTCTAAAATCACGAAACCTGCTGTGTTTTCCATGGTGATTGCATCCATCAACCAAATCAATTATTGTAAATGTAGAAATGATCACTATTTGATAAGGAATTGAATGCAATAACAAAATCAAGGGTTCAAGTTATAAAACCCACCTCCTATTGAGCTACAAAGCTCCAAGATCACGTCAACAATGGTGTATGAAACTCTATTCACCATTCCAAGGCTCGTCCTCAAGGTTTGAGTGAAAAGGAATGGTTAGAATTGAAGAGGAGATCGAAATAGGAAGAAATCATGCATTGATTTGTGATTTCCACCATGAAATCGTGGTGAACCAAGGTCAAGAAGCTTACCAACAGGAATGGAGTCGTCCTCCTGATCCTCCCAATTTCCCTTGGTCGTTTCCCAAGCAAGGAGAGGAAGTGGGGTCGTAAAAGCCTTTCATTTGGCTTGTAAAAGGTCTTTTTATAGAAATTTCAATGAGAGAGAATATGCTTTGTAAAAATCCATTTAATCCCAAAAATATGGCTGCCTCTTCCCCCTAATCTTCCTTAGGAACGAGGATATCTTGTTTGCCTCTTATTCCTCTCAATTATCCATGATTTAAAGAAAATCAAATCTAGCACCTTAAATCATATAATTATCCATATATGTGAGTGGATATTTCTTTTTCTTATAAAATTGTGAGTGAGTTATCCATTCCCTTGGATATTTTCGTATTCCTTGAAAGTCTCAAGGATGTCCACGCACATCTGAATTCAACCATTTTAATTTTGGTTGAAGGCCCTTTAATTACTACATTTATTGTTGCCCATAATCAAATTAGGGTTTCAATTAGGATTAAATCTTGATTATTTTAATATCAAGATTCTCTCTCCTCCAACTTAATTCAAATGAGGCACCCCTCTCATTGTATTTTCTCTAGATGGTGCCAAGAAACATTAGGGACATTATTGAAGAGCTAATTTTCATATTGAACCCTAGGTTTTGGGTAAATTGCAATTTACACCAAAACTAGGTTTTAATGCACAAACATTGCTTTATCAGCTTTTCCTTGGTACTCAGGCTACCACAAGCCATACCTCTGCATCATCTTCATTCTCATGATGCTTCAACATATGAGGAACAAATTATCATGTAACATTTGTAATTTAACCCCTCAACTTGGGTAATTTGCACTTTAGTCCAAAATAAGCAAACATTGCTTCAACATTGTTCAAACAGGACCAAAATTGAAACATAAGTTTCTAATGGGCCCTAATTACTTTTCACAAGATAAGATTAAACATATAATCATATTTCTTAATCAAAACACCTAGGGTTAAAGTGTAACCCAGGTCAGGGATGTTACAAATTATAAACCCCTAATAAGGATTTCATCCCTGAAATCCCAGATAAAGGGAAACAAATATTATCCATGCATCATATCATCATGTCCTCATATAACACCTCATTATTATGGAGACACCATAGAGTTTTGATAAAAAAAAAGTTATTTCACACAAATTTATCATGGAATGGTTCACATGGAACACATACTCCCATGTTCCTTAGTTGGTTTAGTATTTCTCTTTCAAGATCACCATTATATTCTGTCATCCACTTGAGACTATAAGTCTTTTCATACCCTGATTGTGTCATCTCACCTGATAACACCATACTATCTTTCCTTATTACATGCACTAACTATTTCATTAGTTATGCATTCTCTTATCATAAGGAAATGTTACTTATCAATTAAGAACTTATCTCAAAGATATCTTCAATTGTTATGTTTATGGAAAACATAAACCCCTAACATGTGATGTTCATCATATTTTATATATTTAATTTGATTTCATGGTTGACCACTCCAAGTAGTCAACATGAATCATCTGATATATCATTAGATACCAGGATTTCTTACCTTGGTACCTATCACATGTGTTGAAGGCACATGACATCTTTATCTTCCTTTCATCTTGGAACATTACTTATTACATATATCTTCATCTTGGAGCCAAAGCCCAAGATAAACTGATACCTTTCTAAGTATCCATCACATAAACATCTTTGTATTATGCACATCAAGTGTCCTATGACCCACTTGATTGCCACGTCCTTGAAAGGAAAGAAAACAAGGATTCATATTCCTCATATTTATTCTTGTGTTTTCAACTATTCATGAACCATTTACTCTTCATCTCATCCTAAGTTCCTTGCCCTAAGCTCAGTAATCTATAAGGATGATAACATAACATTATTATTTTCTTTATTATTATCTAACATGTTTATGATCATCTTAGGATCTCATCACATTTTCCATTCCCACATCATGGAAGGGATATTTATAATACTTACAACTTTATTGGATAAGATTCATCTCCCTTATTTTCATTCTTATCTTATGAGGAGTATACTTTTAATTCCTCATACAACCATGCTCATCTGAGGTTATCTCAGATTTCTCTTTCTTATGCTTAGGATATGACACATGTATTCATTCCATACTTCTTATTTCATGATACTCATTAGATTGTATCAGAATGACTGCTTGATCATGGCAATCAAAAAGATAACAATCTAAGAGTCTCCATACTCACTTTATCATCAATAGTTGTATACCTGGCCAGGGTATATAAATACTGAGATCAAGTAGTATGCACTTACTTTATTTTATGTTTTTCATCTCTTTAGATTTAGTATAGTTAATATCTCATATTTCTTCTGAGTTCTTTTTTCATCTCTTCCCTTTCTTGATGAAGAAAGAGAAACTTCAAAACATATAAAAGAATATTAAACTGAACACAAATTTCATACTACTATCTCTTTCTCATATCCTTAAAGGATTATCCCAGCGGTGCGGCTCGGAAATCCCCAATGAAGGGACCCGGGTTTGACTCTGGCTGCGTAATCCTTGGAGTGAAACAAGGCCCAACGTTATTGAGCATGTCTTGGTGCCCCCACGTATGTGACTAGTTTTATTATAACATCCTAGGATTTGAGGCCTTGGATAACATGATCTTAAAAGGAATGATTGGACTACCCATATCACCAAGGTGCATCTCCTTTTCTGGGAGCCCATCACTAAAGAACTCCATAGTTAAGCGTGCTCGGCTTGGAGTAGTACTGGGATGGGTGACCAATCAGGAAGTTGACCCCGGCTTGCACATGAGTGTGGAAAAAGTATGCAGTTAAGGCTAGTGGTGGTATGTGGGGCCAGTCATCATTCCTAAAACTCTACTAGAGCCTTGGGTAGTGGGCTCAGGCGTTACAAATGGTATCAGAGCCATAACCCCTCCAGTAGGTGGGGCCCACATGGGCATGGCATACCAGTCTTGAGTTGTGCGGTCCAGGCAAGTTGGAAAGGGATATCTGTAGAGATGAGATGGAGCCTCCCTTGTGCTGGTAGCTGTGGATGGGAGCTGGGTGTCCATGGGCCATTGTGGGCCTGCACTGAAATGGGGTCAGATTATGAGACCATATAGTTGATCCTTGACGAGGATGTCAAGAGTCTAAGTGGGGGAGATTGTAACATCCCAGGATTTGAGGCCTCGGATAACATGATCTTAAAAGGAATGATTGGACTACCCATATCACCAAGGTGCATCTCCTTTTCCGGGAGCCCATCACTAAAGAACTCCATAGTTAAGCGTGCTCAACTTGGAGTAGTACTGAGATGGGTGACCAGTCAGGAAGTTGACCCCGGCTTGTGCATGAGTGTGGAAAAAGTGTGCAGTTAAGGTTAGTGGTGGTCTGTGGGGCCAATCATCATTCCTAAAACTCTACTAGAGCCTTAGGTAGTGGGCTCGGGCGTTACAGTAACTCAAAATAAAAAGTTCTATCTTGACAAGTCTTCCTTATTACAAGTTATCTAGTGTCTTGTCTGTTGAGTCACCTCATCGCTTTCTATTTGGACATTGCCACCGCAGATGTCCTTTCTGTCCACATCTTTAGCAAGCTTGAAGCTTTTTAGGTGACTTCTGCTCAGGTACACTATATTGTACTTGATTCAGTACTACTGAAATCTTTGATTGTTTAGTACCACTAATTCCTTGTTCTTGTGACTGTTTAGACTTCCTTTTAAGGTTTGTCTCATGTTTCTTTATCATAGACCATTCTATCCTTCGAATTGATTCCACAAATGTGGCAAATCCCTCTCTACTTTCTAGGGCAGATGCCAGAATGGACATCTCAGCATTCAATCCCTTCTCAAAACGTCAAATCTTTTCCTCCTCAGTAGTAGCCATATGAGGACAAAATCGTAAAAGTTCCATGAACATAACCTCATATTCACTTATTGACATGACTCCCTGTCAAATTTTCTCAAACTGTGAGATCTTTTCATCTAAATAAGTCCTTGGAAAATACTTATTAATGAATTCTCAATGGAATTCCTCCCATCCAACCTCTTCATCATTCCTTTTTATTTCTTCTATAGTCCACCAATGTCCAACACTACCTTCCAGAAGGTACACATCATGTTTAACTTTGTTAGCATCTGGAATACTAAGGATCTTAAAGGCTTTTTCTAACTCGGTGAGCCAGAGATCAACATCTGCTGGATCAGATGTTCCAGCATATTCTATGACTCCTACATGACGTAGTCGTTCAAAGGTCTTACCAGACCCATATCCCTCATTGGGAACTGGTGCCCTAGGTGTTGATGCTGCCATCCAGTCTACTATATACCTCATTGTAGTCATAAGTTGCCCAAAAAGATTATGAACATCTGTGTTTCCTCTCATGTTTTCATCAACATGAGGATTTTCAGGCACTGGTTCCTCCCTTGCCTAATCCCTTGCACCTCCCACCAGTGCAGCAGTATTGCTCTCAGCAACGTATTCTTCATGTCCTTCAGACATCTTTAAATTATATATCTTCTTCTGCATAAGCAGAAGACACTATAAGATACACTAAAGTACACATAGAATAGACTCGATACCTTAGTCCTATGTCTTTGTAGACTCAACGAACCTAGATCTCTGATACCAATAAATTGTAGCATCCAACTCACAAAAACAAAATTAACTTAAACGGAAGCGAATTATTTGTAGCGGATTACTGAAAATCACTAATTAAAACTTTTTGCAAAGAGATCCACACATAGGAAATCTTTTCCATCAAGAACCATTGTATAACATTTACATTCTGGTTCAAATGTAAATAACGTGTACCATCTATTCTTAGAGACTACAACATCATCTGCCCTATAAACATTATATACAGACAACATAAAACCTTGAGGCATCAAGCCAAAACCTGAGATCGATTTATTAAAAACACTAACTATAAACTCCGAGGGCCTGAGAGTACATAGACGACACATATGACTTTCTAACTATATGACTTGACAATCAGGGTCTCCACCTGAGATTTCATTGTTGTCCAGGCTATTTCTTTTTTTTCCTGCAAAAGGGTATCTGCTTCTTTGTCTGCGTCCACCTAAAAAAAGTTGGATCCCACAGGGGTGAGACAATTGTAAATTGCCCCAGCGGGATATATAACTCTCTGCCAAAACATTGTTAATGCAGTTTAAAGATATGAAACTAGGCAGATGATAAGCATTTTAAAGCATTCTCAACTTTGAAAGCATTGCAACTATTTATGATAGAGAAATATATCATCTATTCTTTTAATAAAGAATAGGAATGACATGTATATCATTTATACATCATATTAAACTTTTCTTGTGTCATTTATCATCTTGTTATGTCACCCATTAAACACTCTTGTTCCATTCAATTGGCCTTAGCCAACCTATTTAACAGATAAGGAGATATATCTATGATATACTCATATATCAACAATACAGGCACTGGGTTGATACCTATCCTATGTTACTATTACAAGCATTGGTCTATTACCAGTCCTGTGTCATCAGTACATGCATTTAGCCTCTGCCAGGTATTGGACTTCTTCCAAACCTGATTACACTGCCAAGCATTAGATACTACCAATCATGATTTCACAACCAGGCATTAGACTCTAACCAATCCTGATTACAAGCATTATACCTCTGCCAGGTATTGGACTATAACCAAACCTGATTACACATCCAGGCATTGGACTCTAACCAATCCTAATTTCACAGCCATGCATTGGACTTTAACCAATCCTGATTACACATCCAGGCATTGGACTTTAACCAATCCTGATTACACAACCAGACATTGGACTTTAACCAATCCTGATTACACAGCCAGGCATTGGACTTTAACCAATCCTGATTACACAGCCAGTCATTGGAATTTAACCAATCTTGATGACATGAATTACACCTCCACCAGGTATTAGACATCAACCAAACCTGATTTCACAGCCAGACATTGGATTTTAACCAATCCTAATTACACAACCAGGCATTAGACTTTAACCAATCTTGATTTCACTGCCAGGCATTGGACTCTAACCAATCCTGATTACATAGTTCAAGTTCATGGAATTTAATTCCTTTAACTCATCATTGATCTTCACATACTTCTTTAGGCTCTGAACCCTGAGGTTAGCCTGCATAGCTTTACACATTCTTTATTGGATACAATTGTTCCTCTTATTAATTTTATTAAAACATTATCCTTTCTTATAATAAACTTTTATAATCATTTTGGTACCTCTCACTATGCCATAATTACTCTCATGGCTCATAAGGCCCATAAAGCATCTTGTCACCTCTTACTAGGCAACATAACATATTACTTCATGTAATACAATAGTAACACCTCTATTCCTTCAATAGGGTTAGGGCTTACTGTTCATATGATATTATGATTTCTCATGTCCCATTACCCAATTTAGGGTTAAGGTTTCCCATCTCACATTAGGATTTCATAGTTATCAAAGTATATCAACTTTGAGATGCTAACTGTGAAGTCTTTCATATCTTGATGTATCACTTACCTCATTACTTCCAACTTTCTTAAGTTATTAGCTTATCTTGGATTAAGGTATTTCCCATCTTAATCCTTTCATCCACTAACCTATCACTCTTACCATGAAGTGCATAGGTTACACATAAGAATGGTCCAATTATCTTTAATGATATGAAATCATCTCAAGTTAAGGAATTGCTTACAATAAGCTTGCCTATAATCAACCATTTATGATATTTCACCCTTATAAGGTTTTACCCATTGTTTTATTATTAGGGTTCTGGGTTGTCATCATGTTGTCGAAGATTAAGGCTTCATGTGTTATAACTTCAATTAGGGTTTCACATACCTTTACCCTTTATTAGGACTTTGGGATTTCACATGCTATCATACTTCATTAGAATTAGGATTTCATATATCATCACCCTTCATTAGGCTTTCACATCTCATTGCCTATACTTAATGTTTACTATTCATACCAACTAGGGATTTCTCATGGCATCACCCTCAATTAGGGTTTCTCATGGAATCAACCACAATTAGGGATTCACATTGAATCAACCTCAATTAGGGATCCACATGGAATCAACCTCAATTAGGGATTCACATGGAATCAACCTCAATTAGGGATTCACATTTTATTATCTTGGTTTAGAGTCAAAACATTACCCTGGGTTTGGGTTACATATGATATTACTCTAAATTAGGGTTAGGGCTCAACAACCTTCTTGATTAGGGTTTCATGATCTCTTTATCAAGGATCATACCCTGTTCATCACATGATCAATACTCATGTATGAATTCCTTTCCATCATCCTCTCAACTTGATTATGTTACATCAACCCTTCAATCAAATACATACAATTATGATTAACATAATGTACCAAGTCATTGTTCTTATAGGAAATTAGGGTTTATCGCTTAATTGCCACTAATCACTTAGGTACTATTAGGGTTTCAACCTTTGTACCTTCATTGATTATCATTACTAATCATCATTGGATCAATGGATCATTCATCATCTTAATTCTCAAGAGATTCAATTACATTGGACCCCCATTACATAAGGGATTCAATTGAATTGACCAATTGAATCTTCAATTACAATAGGTGTCCAAGTGGATTAACCAATTGAGTCCTCAATTACATTATGACTACTTGAGCCCCAAACGATCTTGGTCTTTCAAAGTTCAAACGGTTTGAAACGGTTTGGTAAATGTGGTGCTTGAGACAGTTTGCTAAAGCAAGTGCTTGAAACCGTTTGCTAAAGCACCATTTTTAAACCGCATAAACTCAACCAGTTTTGGATCGTTTGGTCCCAAACGGTCTTGAGACCGTTTGGTCCAAACCTCCTCAAAACCGCATGGACCAAATATGGTCTCAACTAATCAAATTGAATTAAGGTTTACAATGTTGATTCCTTCAATCATTGAATTCATTTAACCAATCATCAATTGGACCTATCACCATACTTCAATTGAGTTAAATAGGTTAACCTTCAACTGATTTGACCCTCAATTGACCCTCAATTGATCATCAATTAGGGTTTGAATCAATTGAATTAGGGTTTGGAATCGATGATCCTTCAACATTAATCAATGTAAGATTAGTTACTTTGAAACCATTGAACCATCTTCCAAATTGAAAATGACCTGACCCAAAACAGTCTTGAGGTCATTTGGATGACCTCCAAATGGTCTTGAGACTGTTTGCCCATGTCAACATCAAAATCCAAGTCAATCAATCAAAGTTTGGATCATTGGATTGATCACCAAATCAACATTTGATTGCACTTCAACTTAGTACCTTTAGATCTTCAAACACCTAACCATAGTGAACCCTAGACCTCCATGTTGGTATGTATGCCCTGAGAGCCAATCATGGGATGATTGGTGGGATACATTAAGATTGATTTGATAAACATCAAAGGAAAGCTTCCAATTCTTTCTGGTTCAGTGATATAGAATAGTGATAGTACAGATTGAATGTCTAGAGAATGATAGTACTCAATGACATACGCTTTCAGGTTGAGGACCTGAACAATGAGATCATACAGATACTAAGAGTTTGTACATTCTTGTTATGTCCCTAGTCAGATGTCATTGTGGAAGGTAGATAAACAACAATGACACATAAGACTAGATTGTGGTGTTGGTTGATGATAGAATCTCATTAGTCATGATATAGAGATATCAAACCAAACACATAGGTACTTGTTAGAGAACAAGTGTACCATAATATTAAAGGTGGTGGACTGATTGATTAGAGTATCAGATTGATTGAAACTGCAATTGATTGATTCTGCACAATCTGCATTCCCAACCGATCGGCTCATGTGATGAACTGATCGGCTGAGCTTGGTGAACCGATCGGCTCAGATGGTGAGTCAATTAGCTCATGGACAGGGTGAAACGATTGCTTCAAGTGTTGAAATGATCGTTCAACTGGTCCAACCGAGCAAGTTGGGAAAGTAGGATTGGTGAGAAATTTCTTTTCGTTTCACTTGCCCAATTTGATTGGAATAAGGATTGGTATTTGATACCAATTAGAAACAAAAGAAGGAAAGTCAATCGGGAACTGATCAGGACCACAAACTGACCGATTCAGAAATGAACCGACCATTTCATGGGTCCCAACCGATCGGTTGATGTGTCAACCGACTAGCTCAGGTCCCCAACCGACCATTTTAGAAATGAAACGATCAGTTCAGGTTGTGAGTTGGTTGTTTTTGTGGAAAATCTCGAACCCTTCTACTCCTGCTTTAGTCCCACATTTCCCGGGATAGAGAACCCTGTCCCATGACCCTCCTATATATATAGGGGTATTGTGGGCTTCTCAAAGTACAACTCAGTGCAACCAGTTGCTCTATAAAGTTGTCGTTCTCTCTGGTTTTGGTAACCGAGAGAGCCCGGGCAAGTGCTACCCGATAAGGGAGGCACAACAAGGGAAAGACAACTGCAGAAAGCGACTGGTGGTAGGAGAGTGTGTTGGTGACTAGTATGCCAATAGGAGGGAGTGACTCCTTCCAATTCCTTGTGAGACAAGGATATTGGAGTTCCAGGTGGTCCGTGTGGACTACTTCAGAGGCGGGAGATTTTTGCCGCTCGGAGGACAACTGCCAATCCCGACAGTCCCGGTGGGACCAGGAGTCATCAGTCTCGGTGCGACCAGGAGCTGCACATACACCGGCCAAGACCGGAGGTGAAGACTGTGCAAGCCGCGAGGTATTGTCTCCAAGCAAGCCTCAGGACAAGGTATGATTCCACAAACCATCCTTTCCTATTGTATAGACGTTGATGCATTTCCTTGTTCTGGGTTTGGGGAGGAGAATTTTTTTTTGTTTCCTATGCCTTCTCTTCCGCCCCTGAAACCCAACAGTGGTATCAGAGCCACGTCAACTGATCTATACTTTAGGATTATCGATATGATCAATTTTGGTTTGTCACCTTTATTTATTGCATACGATGCGAATAAAATTGGCTTTATGCATGTCCAATCCTAAATCCACAAATCCCAATTTACATATATGATATGTATTATGAATGCACTCGATACGCGTCGCCCTTAAACGAGTTTTGTGGTGGATGTATAGCGTGGTTATGGCCAATAAACCCTATCTGTGTATGGTTGTATGTGGTTGCTTGCATCTTAGTCTGCGCACCAATCTTCCTTCTCCTATTCCTGATGTAACTCGAAATAATTCGAGATTTCTTTCCTACCTTTGCTCCCCTCGAATGTAACTCGAGGTTTCTCTTTTTACAATGTAAAATAGGATAGAATTGTATTTCCTATTATGTCAAAGAACGAAGGACATCCTGACGACAGCTGAGACGATTGGTTCAAGGCATGAATCGATCGGTTGACGTTCGAGACGAACGGTTCAAGGAGTGAGCCGATCGGTTGATGAACAGTTCGAGGAGCGAGACGAGCGGGTGGCAGCCATGATGAGATGCACGATGACCAGGCGAACCGATCGGTTGGAGGATCCAACCGATCGACTGCTGGCACCCAGCCGACCGGCCTGATGGCGAGCCGATCAGTCATGTGATGAGTTGATAAAACCCTAAAGGCAAATCACAGAGTTCATGTCGTATAGGTTGCATGTGATGTAGACCTATATGACCGTGATTCCTCTTGGCTCGAGGAATCACATTAGGATGGCAATAATCATCGCTTTTATCATTTCACATGTTTTCTGTGGGATATAGCATGTATATGATATGTACTATATATTGTGGTGATTGGATATGTAAATGTATATAAAAACCAAATCCCTCATTAAATATTAAGTTTTAGATGCCTTCCAAATGCGAAACATATGAAAAGCTTGATCGACCAAGTGTGAGCACACCCAAGCGTGGTGCACCATCTATCTAATGGAAGCGTGAAGGATGAATGTGTGGGTCTGCCCTAGCAGGGTGCATATTCATCATGTTTGCTTTGGGTCAGACTTAACAAGGTGACCTAGATAGGATCTAGCACCTTGAGGCATGGAGATGATCATGTCAAGGAGTTGCATATGACATCTTATCAAGAGTTGCATATGATGCAATTGGCATGAGTTGCCTACCTGAGAGATCTAAGTTGTGGGTGACAGCCCTAGCTGGTCCATGACTTAGAGGATTTCAGGATCTTGCCCACTAGAAGGTTGTACGCTACAATCTTCCGAATTGATGGTGAGGGCTATCAATTTGAACTAAAATAGTGGGAGCGATAATTAATTAAAGGCCTAATTATATCGTCAACTTTTCAAATCAATCAAATAAGTCAAAAGGAGTTTTGGACTAAAATTGCATATTTTCCCTTTTGTAGTACAAATGGCAACAAAAAACAATCACTTTTCTTTGCGATCCGTCCTGGAAAAGGACAAGTTAAATGGGAATAATTTCCACGATTGATTAGGACGTTGAGAAGCGTTCTCAATCAAAGAGTGAAAGGTCTAAGTCCTAGTTATACCAGAACCAGATGAACTCGATCCCACCACATCAATGGCTGAAAGTATGCTTATGGAAGCATATCGAGGATGACATTGATGAGGAGTGCTTGATGTTGTGTTCTCTGAACTATGAGTTGCAGAGACAACATGAGACATATGATGTCTCCAAGACATTGTCCTAGTATGTCATGATAGAAGAAGATCCAGTAAGGTATTCACACACTCAATATGATTGGGTATGTGGAAAGACCTGACTAAGAAGGATTCCCTCTGAGCCAAGAGTTGGCTAATGGTATGATATTGCAAATGTTGCGAGAATCATACAGTTCATGATGAACTACAACATGAACAACTTTGACAAGCGTTGACAAAGTTGTTGGACATGTTGAGGATAGTAGAGGCAAATATGAAGAAAGACTAACCCTAATCTTTGATGAGATCAATGAAAGGTAAGTCTTAAGGGCAAGGGCAAAGCAAAGAAGTGTTCTCATGCTAGCCAGCAACCCAAGCCGTCTTCAACCTCAAGGCACATGGGGAAAGGGTTTACGAGGGAATTTCCCTCTATATCTGCAAGAATAAAAGAAGATGAAGGAGGGGATGGAGATCTCCACCTAAGGTATCATGAAATGAACCACTTCTTTATCTGAGGTATATGATACCAAGATATGGATATGTCATATATGATATGCAATATCTACAAAGAAGTGATGGCCTTTGTGAAAGGACAAAGAAAGGAGTACTCATCATTGGAGCCAGTGTTGCTGCCATAGATAGGAGTACCTTTTAGTTTATTTCAGCCTAAAGGGTAGGAAATAGAGTTGAGAACTGCTATTTCATATTTTCCATTAGATAGAAACACTTTATTTTTGCATATTGTATGACAATGATGGCAATCAATAAAGAGATGTTTCAATTTCTAAAGATATGATCTTTGTGGCAATGCCTTGTTTATCTTGTGGTATTTGATATGCATAAGATAAAATGATACCTAAAAGTTATAGATAACTCAAACAATAAAATTAACATCAATCATGAGAAATTCATTCTAGTTTCCATGTGATGGATAAATCTAGACTCTTTTGGTTAGAGAGCCAGTAAGAGACATGAATATCTTGGACATGATTAATCAATCTTCACTAAAGGTAGTGGGAGAATGATTATTCTATTAGGTATGATACATGTGATGTATTTACATACCTATTGGATTAAATGCTAATACTTCAAATGGTGTTTAGAGAAATACCAATATGAATATCTTGAAGTGTTCAACATTATCATTGATGAAGTGCAAATTTGGTAAATTGTTAATTCTTGATGAGATGAATGAATGAAATACTTGGACCAAATATTTGAGATCCTTATGAGTGATTATGATAGTGTATCATAGTGAACTCATGATTAAGGCATGGTGATGTCTAAATCAAGAAGGAATCATACTCTAACGAGTTAGAGAATGATTATCAAATAACTGAATTCTTCTTACTAAAAGAATACCCCACATTAATAAAGAAACCGTTTGGGTCAATCAACCCAAGTTTCAAACTCAATCACTTATGAAATCAACACTCAACTCGATTAGGGTTTAGGTGATTGATGGACCTTCAACTCATGAACCGATTGGAGATAATCAATAATAATTGATGGGTCATTAACCTAGATCATTATGAACAAGTCCCCAAATGATCAACCCTGGTCAACATCACCAAACGGTCTGAAACCGTTTGGTCTCATGTAGTTTGGTGAAACCGTTTGCTTCTTAAATGGTTTGAAACTGTTTTCTCCCAAACGGTTTGGGAAGCCGTTTGAGCAACTCAATCAAGACCGTTTGCCTTGGATATTTGGAGGGGTGTGTGCTTATCATATTCAACCTCTAAACTCATGAAACCTTCTATGGTTTCCATGGTGATTGCATCCATCAACCAAATCAATTATTGTAAATGTAGAAATGATCACTATTTGATATGGAATTGAATGCAATAACAAAATCAAGGGTTCAAGTTATAAAACCCACCTCCTATTTTTCTCCAAAGCTCCAAGCTCACGTCAACAATGGTGGATGCAACTCCTTTCACCATTCCAAGGCTCGTCCTCAAGGTTTGAGTGAAAAGGAATGCTTAGAATTGAAGAGGAGATCAAAATAGGAAGAAATCATGCATTGATTTGTGATTTCCACCATGAAATCGTGGTGAACCAAGGTCAAGAAGCTTACCAACAGGTCAACTCCTCTAAACAGTTTGGGGTTCAAGTCTCCAAATGGTTTGGAAACTATTTGGTCTCCAAACGGTTTGGTGAAACCGTTTGGACCATTTTGTTGAAACCGTTTGGAAGAGATATTTGGGGAGGTGTGTGCTTATGATGATGTCATCATCCTCAAGCTCCAAAACCACGAAGTTTGCTGTGATTTCCATGGTGATTGCATCAATCAACCAAAAATAATTCCAAGAATGAAAGAAAGTATCCAAAATTGATAAGGAATTGAATGCAATAACAATATTAAGGGTTCAAGTTATAAAACCTGCCTCCAATTGAGCTCCAAAGCTTCAAGATCACATCAAAAATGGTGGATGCAACTCCTTTCACTATTCCAAGGCTCTTCCTCAAGTTTTGAGTGAAAAGGAATGGTTAGAATTGAAGAGGGGATCAAGATATGAAGAATTCATGCATTGATTTTCGATTTTCACCATGGATTCAAGGTGAAAGGAGGTCAATAAGCTTACCAACAGGTTGGGGGTCGTCCTCGTACTCTTCCAAAGCTTCCTTGGTTGTTTTCCAAGCAAGGAGAAGAAGTGGAAAAGGAAAAGCCTTTGTTTTGGTTTGTAAAGGGTCTTTTTATAAGAAAATCAATGAGAGAGAAAATGCTTTATAAAATTCATTTAATCCCAAAATTTGAGCCGCCTCTTCCCCCTCAACTTCTTGGATCCGAGGCTATATTCTTTGCCTCTTATTCCTCTCAATTATAAATGATTTAAAGAAAAGCAAATCAAGCACCTTAAATCATATAATACTAATATCCATAAGTGAGTGGATATTTCTTTTCTTATAATAATGTGAGTGAGTTATCCACTTCCCTTGAATATTTTCGTGGTCTAGAAAGGGAAAAAAGGTGTTCACACTTGAGAAAATTCAACCATCTATTTTTTGGTTGAAGGCACTTCAATTATTTTATTTATTTTTGCATTAAATGGAAGTAAAGTTCCAATTATGCTTAAATCTTGATTATTTTAATATCAAGACTCTCTCTCCTCTAAAATGATTCTAATGAGGTGCCCCTCTCATTTTCTTACCTCAACATGATGCCAAGATACATTAGGAACCTTATTGAATTGGTAATTTTCATGTTGAACCCTGGGTTTAGGGTAAATTGCACATTACACCAAAACTAGGTTTTAATGCACAGACATTGCTTTATCAACTCTTTCTTGGTACTCAGGCTACTACAAGCCATACCTCTGCATCATATTCATTATCATGATGCTTCAACACATGAGGAACATCTTATCATGTAAAATTTGCAATTTAACCCCTCAACTTGGGTAATTTGCATTTTAGTCCAAAATAAGCAAAACAATGTTTCAACATTATTCAAAAAGGACTAAAATTGAAGTATAAGTTCCTCTTGAGCCTTAATTACTTTCCACAAAATAAGATTAAGCATATAATTATCTCTATTAATCAAAACACCTAGGGTTAAAGCATAACCCAGGTCAGGGATGTTACAAGTTATAAACCCCTAACAAGGATTTCGTCCCCGAAATCCCAAGAAAAAGTAGGGACATATTTATTCATTTATCATACCCTCAAGTCTCCACATGACTTCTTAATGTCATGGAGATACCATAGATCTGTAATCCAAACAAATTTCCTTTCACTAATTCAACCTTATCAATGTTTTATGTTTATGCAGAGCATAAACCCCTAACATATGATGTCCATATTATTTGAAAGGAAGAAGTATAAAAGAACATACTCCTGTCATCATACAAGAGTGTTTACCAAAAGTGAAACATATATATGCAATAGAGATAATCCACTTAGAAATCCTTTATTTTTTTGGGAAAGTTCACTTAGCAACCTTATGTGGTTGGAAAAATTCACTTAGTAATCCCAAAGTAATTGGGGAAACTCACCCAAAAGCTCCTATGTAATTGGGAAAGTTCATTGAGCAATTCTTATTTAATTGGGAAAATTCACTGAGTAATTCCTATTTAATTGGGAAAATTCACTGAGTAGTTTTAATTGGGAAAGTTCACTGAGCAATTTATTTGAGAAAATTCACTGAGAAAGTTCATTGAGTAATTTATTTGGGAAAATTCACTAAGAAAGTTCACTGAGCAATTTATTTGGGAAAATTCACTGAGCAATTTATTTGGGAAAATTCACTGAGAAAGTTCACTGAGCAATTTATTTGGGAAAATTCACTGAGAAAGTTCACTGAGCAATTTATTTGGGAAAATTCACTGAGAAAGTTCACTGAGTAATTTATTTGGGAAAATTCA
The DNA here is from genome assembly GCA_963693085.1 of Alisma plantago-aquatica. Lineage (NCBI taxonomy): Eukaryota > Viridiplantae > Streptophyta > Magnoliopsida > Alismatales > Alismataceae > Alisma > Alisma plantago-aquatica. The sequence goes on along the minus strand of OY856410.1, from coordinate 391,992,910 downwards.
CTGAGAAATTTATTTGGGAAAATTCACTAAGAAAGTTCACTGAGCAATTTAGTTGGGAAAATTCACTGAGAAAGTTCACTGAGCAATTTATTCGGGAAAGATTCACTGAGAAAGTTCACTGAGCAATTTATTTGGGAAAGTTTCACTGAGAAAGTTCCTATTTAATTGGGAAGGTTCACTTAGCTCTTCCTATTTAATTTCATTATACTCTCTATATTGTTTCAAAATGACTACTTGATCAGAGTAATCAGAACGATAACAATCTAAGAGTTCCATACTTGCCTTATCTCTAATAATCATATACCTGGCCAGGGTATACAAGTATTGAGATTGGGTAGTATGCACTTCATTTACTACCATATTCCTCACTTTTTGTATCATTATACACACATAATTTTTCATTCCTGGATTTTTCTTCTGACATCACTTCTATATCTCATCTTTTATCACATAGATAAGTGAGATTATAAAGCATTTTAAGGAGAAATTAAGAAAATTGTAATTCTCATCTTCCTTGTGTCCTTATAGGACTTATCAGGGAAAGTTCAAAACTAACTACTTTCTTTTATCACATAGAATCATGAAATGAAATATTAGAATGAATCTATTTCATCTAACTATTACCCCTCGCGGTCATCTACCACTTTAGGTTGACTCAACATATAGAGTCTAGCTGTTTCATGTTTTTGCTTTTGCCTGTACTTAATGGTTACTGCCCTGGTGCACTAGGCATTTATTGCACTAGTGACACTAAAACTTTGGCTTTTCAGAACAACTAGGAAAATGTCTCTAAAATTATAGAGACCTTACATTAAAGCTCAGCTTATTGCCCCTCCTTGGGCACTACCATCACAGATGTACTACCTGTCTAAACTTATGGCAGAGTCTACTTTCTCACCATATGTTAATCTTTCCCACATTTCCATTGTTCCAACATGACTATGTCATTCAGGAACCCTTTCTAAGTCCAAAGTTTCCACATTATGGACTGGTAACCTTGGTTGTAATGCTAGTATCTGATCTTCTATATGCATTACTATTGTCTTAGCCTGCCCTTTAAGAGCATAATCATAGGATTCTCTATCCTGATTAGGTGAAGATGGGAGTTCTCAGGCACTTATTCTTCTCTTGCCTGATCCCTTGCACCTTATGTTGGTGCAACATTGCTACTCTTAGCAGCATGCCGTTTGTGTGATCTAGACCTCCTTAAGTTCTTCCTCTCCTTAATAAGTAGAAGACACTATCAGATAATTGGAAGACACTAGAACATACTCAACAATCTTAGTCCTATGTCTCTATAGACTCAACGAACCTAGAGCTCTGATACCAGTAAATTGTAGCATCCAACTCACAAAAACATGATTAACTAATGCGGAAGCATTCACTAAGCAGCGAATTACCAAAAATCACTAAAAATTAAAACCTTTTTACCAAGAGATCCATCAAAGGAAAACTTTCTCACATAGAACCAAAGTAGCACATTTACATTCTGGTTTAAAGGTACATGTCTTGTATCATCTCTTTTTGGAAATTACAAGCATCAACTGCTCCGATAAACTAAACACAGGCAATATAGAATCTCGAGGCACTGAGCCAAAATATCGAAAGCACTAACAACTACTCTGAGGACCTGAGAGTACAGAGACGACACATAGGACTCTATATACATCTATACAAGACATATCAGCCAGTGTCTCCACCTGAGAATTCACTACTGATCCTGCTGTTGTTGTTGTTGTCCTTCTCTTACTGAAGGATTCCTGCCTCCTCGTCTGCGTCCACCTAAAAATATGATTCCCATGGGGGTGAGACAATTGTAAATTGCCCCAGCGAGAGTTATAACTCTCCTCCAGAAACATTAATATTGTAGTTTAATAAGAATAAATTGAACAGAGGAATCATAATTGTTTGACAACAGTTACTTCATTGTCCAATAAATTAGAAAATTTATTCCTATCTAAAGAATTGCAATTATAACTTGATAAAACATCACGTCACTTATCCATTTAAGGAATATAAAGAACATGTATACCATTTGATCATTGTAGGGTTATAACTGCAACATATACTCTCTTTAGGCTTAGATCACATAGCTAATTCCTGGCATTGTCTTTGTGGAGTAATGGCTTTTAGTTATACACTTTTCACAAAGTATTGGGATCTTAATCGCTCAGCTCATCAAGTATAATTCCATTTCTTAACAAGTTCATCATCATGATTATATAATATGGGTATTTGAACTCTTAACTCATCATAGAGTACTTGTTACCACTTATTAGGTAACTTAATACCTTCAAGTCGTCTGAAAAAGGACATTATGATTCTTGCTACACAAAGCATTACACATAGTTCACAAAGCTCATATCACCTCTTATTACCCCTTAATAGGAAATAAGGCATAATATGGCTTTTAAAGCCCATAAACAATTTCAATATATAGAGCATCATAGTCCACACCTGGCTATGCTCATCATCTCAATATTCTTGCATGATTAATACTCATGATACCAAATCATATATCACTACCATGCAGTACAAGGGTTTTTATTATTAGATTTATAATTCATCAATATGTATTTGATCTTCACATAGGATTACTCTATGTTAAGACTTCACATAACATCATCCTATATTAGGGTTTCACATAGCATTGCTTTGTAATAGGGTTTCACATAGCATTACTCTGTATTAGGGTTTCACATAGCATTACCCTATATTAGGGTTTCACATAGGATTACCCTGTATTAGGGTTTCACATATATAACCATATAGGTTCTCAAGATCATATTATAAATGATCAAGTCCTATTTCATTGCTTCACACAGCTAGGAATCAATATGGATATCATAAGTATTCAATAATACTTATTTATTCTCATCATTCATCATTAAATGAAGTATCAGTCACAAAGTATGAGTTTCTCTCTCATCTTTACCAGAATATGATTGAATCATAGTTTATTGGTTTGGATTAATCTTTTCATAAGGCATGTTAGCATACAATTATTAAAGTACATTACATTTCAATGTAACAATTGATGACACATCTCATGTGTCACTCATCCAATTATATTGGACTTATAACACATCAATGTATACCAATATTGGGGTGTTGGATGTGATATCAATCATATCTTGATGTATCATTTCCCTCAACACCTTCATCTTACTTGAGTTCATCCACTTAGATTGTATTAGGGTATTCCCCATCCTAATACTTTATGCACCAGTTCATCACATTCGTCATGTAATGTATTGGTCATAAGTCACCTAATTAGAATATACAACCAATGCCAATGATATAGAATCACCCTTGAATGAGGAATTATTAATGTAAGGGTATCCATTATCAACTCCTCTAGGTATTAAATTTGTCAATACATTAATTACTATTCCGCTATTAGGAATAGGATTTTCCATATTTATAATTTGAGGTTCACATAGCATTTTCCCTACATTATATGGACTTCACATAGTATTATTCTTCAATAGAGTTTCACATAATCATCCTTTTATATCAGGGTTTCACCTAGTATTATGTGAAATTAAGATTTCACAACACATCACCCAATGATAGGGCTTCACATAGCATTAGTAGCACTACCCTATATTAGGGTTTCATGCACCTTTACCCCATTTTAGGGATTAAGGTATACCATTCACATCCAAGTAGGGTTTCTCATACCTCATTACCCAAATTAGGGTTAGGATGTACAATTCCCATCAAATTAGGGTTTCTTACATTGTTACACTAAGTTAGCGTTACATCATCACCTTAGATTATGGTTTCACTCAGTTTTACCCTAAATTAGGAGTTCACATAGCCTTGCCCTAAATTAGGATCAATGTATATCAATCTTTTCAATGAGGATTTCATGATCTCATTGTTATGGATCAAACCCTGATTACATATTTATTCATAATGAGAGAATTAGGGCTTATTATGTAAGCAATCATCTCTCTCATTCTTTCTCTCTCTCTCTCATCCTCTCTAGGATGTTAAGTACTCCAAGATTGATCTAGGTCAGCCCTTCAATTATGTACACATAGTTCGGGTTAACCTTCATAATTACCATTGATCTACATCATAAATAATCAAGTAGCTAATTGATCTTTGATCATATTAGGTGTCCAAATAGTTTAACCAATTTGAACCTCAAAAGGTCTTAGTCACTTAGACCTCAAATGGTCTTAGTCACTTAGGCCTCAAACAGTCTTAGTCACTTAGGCCTCAAACGGTCTTTACCAATTATGTTTAAACGGTTTGAAACTGTTTATCAAAGTTAGTTCTTGAAACCATTTAGACAACACATCTTGAAACTGAATGGACTTGGGTCTCCAAATGGTTTGATACCATTTGGTCTCAAATGGTATTGAGACCATTTGGTCCCAAATGGTCTTGAGACCATTTGGACTCAAACAGTCTTAAGACTGTTTGGTCCAAACCCTCTCAAAACTGAATGGGCCAAAAAGGGTCTTCAACACTCAATCGATTCAAGGTTCCAATCCATGAACCAACTATCAATTGGACCACTAATTTATTTTTCAATTGAACCACTGAATCACCCTTCAATTAGACCTTCAATTAGGGTTTTGAACCGAATTGAACTAGGGTTGATAATCAAGAAACCGTCACTTAGGGTTTTGAAACTGAGGATCCATCAATGGTTAACATTGTGGAGCTAATTCAATTGAAATTAGTGAACCACCATCATTACATAGTATGACCCGACCTCAAACAGTCTTTAATGACCCTCAAATGGTCTTGAGGTCATTTTTATGATCTCCAAACGGTCTTGAGACCATTTGCCTCAAACCACCATTGAAATCTATGACATTCACTTAGGGTTTGCTTCATTGAATCAATCCTCACTTGAGCTATTGATTATAATTTAATTTGATATCTTTGGGTCTTCAAATACTCAACCATACTCAACCCTAGACCTCCAAACTGTCTTGGTTGACCTCCAAACGGTCTTGAGACCGTTTGGGTGATTCCCAAATGGTTTTGAAACCGTTTGGGTCAATCAACCCAAAACATCAACTTAACCAATTGCAAAATCAGCACTTAGCCGATTAGGGTTTCTATTTGAAGGATTGTCCATGTGTTGAATTAATCAATTGGAACCATTGGATCATCATCCAACACATACTAGGGTTCAGACCTCAAATGGTCAACCCATACAAATGGTCAACTCCTCTGAATGGTTTGGGGTTCAAATCTCCAAACGGTTTGGAAACCGCTTGGTCTCCAAACGGTTTGGTGAAACCGTTTGGACCATTTTGTTGAAACCGTTTGCAAGAGATATTTGGAGAGGTGTGTGCTTATGATGATGTAATAATTGTCAAGCTCCAAGCCCTCGAAGTTTTCTGTTATTTCCATGGTGATTGCATCAATCAACCAAAAACAATTCTGAGAATGAAGAAAGTATCAACAATTGATAAGGAATTGAATGCAATAACAATATTAAGGGTTCAAGTTATAAAACATGCCTCCAATTGAGCTCCAAAGCTTCAAGCTCACATAAAAAATGGTGTATGCAACTACTTTCACTATTCCAATGCTCCTCCTCAAGCTTTGAGTGAAATGGAATGGTTAGAATTGAAGAGGGGATCAAGATATGAAGAATTCATGCATTGATTTTCAATTTTCACCATGGATTCAAGGTGAAAAGAGGTAAAGAAGCTTACCAACAGGTTGGGGGTCTTCCTCCTTCTCTTCCAAAGCTTCCTTGGTCGTTTTCCAAGAAAGGAGAAGAAGTGGAAACAAAAAAGCCTTTGTTTTGGCTTGTAAAGTCTCTTTTTATAAGAAAATCAATGATAGAGAAAATGTTTTATAAAAATTCATTTTATCCCAAAAATAGAGCCGCCTCTTCCCCCTCAACTTCTTGGATATGAGGCTATCTTCTTTGCCTCTCAATTATCCATGATTTAAAGAAAAGAAAATCAAGCACCTTAAATCATATAATATTAATATCCATAAGTGAGTGGATATTTCTTTTTCTTATAATAATGTGAGTGAGTTATCCACTTCCCTTGGATATTTTCGTGGCCTAGAAATTACACAAAGGTGTTAAAACTTGATAAAATTCAACAATCTCGTTTTTGGTTGAAGGCCCTTCAATTATTTTATTTATTTTTGCATTAAATGGAAGTAAAGTTCCAATTATGCTTAAATCTTGATTATTTTAATATCAAGATTCTCTCTCCTCCAAAATGATTCTAATGAGGTGACCCTCTCATTTTCTTGCCTCAAAATGATGCCAAGATACATTAGGAACCTTATTGAATTGGTAGTTTGCATATTGAACCCTGGGTTTTGGGTAAATTGCACATTACACCAAAACTAGGTTTTAATGCACAAACATTGCTTTATCATCTCTTTCTTGGTACTCAAGCTACCACAAGCCATAACTCTACATCATATTCATTCTCATGATGCTTCAACACATGAGGAACATTTTATCATGTAACATTTGCACTTTAACCCCTCAAATTGGGTAATTTGCATTGTAGTCCAAAACAAGCAAACCAATGTTTCAACATTATGCAAAAAGGACTAAAATTGAAATATAAGTTCCTCTTGACCCTTAATTACTTTCCACAAAATAAGATTAAGCATATAATTATCTCTCTTAATCAAAATACCTAGGGTTAAAGCATAACCCAGGTCAGGGATGTTACAATAACTTGTGTTATATCAATAGTCGTGTGAAGAGGCTGCCTTGAGTTTCCCAACTATATGATTTGTGAGTACTTGACGTAGTACATTCACATAGTGAGGAGGATCGTTGAAGCAGTTGATTGATGAATGGGAGTAGTCACCACATAATTGACATGTAATGGTTGGTGGCATTGACTACTTCATTTTGAAGAGAATTGGTACCTGAAATCAAGGAAGGTGTTTATCAGGCTTGACCTATCACTTCAGATTCAAGAGAGTATGCAATAAAAACTTTAACTTTTGAGATCAAGGTTTTCACCTTTTTTTTAGATTTTTGAAAAGAAAATGAAAACCCCTAGAAAAACATAGGTCGATATGTAATTCGATGAAGTCGATTCTTACGACGTTGTCCCCGATAATGGCGCCATTTTTGATGGAGCTAGGATTTACACCGAAAGATTGCTCTTCCAATGGATGTCCTAATGTGCACCAAAAACCCTAGGGAGTTTATGTTCTCTCTCGGTTTACCTACAACTAGTTCTAAGTAAATGCTCCAACCCCACAAGAGTGTGGAAGCCTTATCGTAGTACAAATTTAGGATCAAACTCAAAGGACAACATGAAGAATCTGGAAGTCTTTGCCTCGTGTCGTCTCAATCTAAGTTAAATGTTTACAACCAAGAGATTGATTGGATTGATCTAAACTAATCTAGAACATCCAAAAGTAAAGGCAAGTATGAAATCTAGTTAAAGTTTGAAATCTAAGATTGTCAGATGATGATGGATCACTGTGGTGATGCAGATGTTCACCACCACTACACATGCATTATACGTGTACCAACATAGCAAGACCTGCAAGCAAGATACATGGATGTTGTGCAATGTCGATGCCCTCTCAGACAAGGAGCATTGCACACATCCTTCATAGGTTGAGTAGCTCCCAGCTGGTACATATCTGCGTGTCAATGGAGATATGTGCCCTTCGAAGGGAGATCTTACTCAACCTCACGAAACGTGCATCAAAAGACTAACAAGAAAGCGATATTATCTATTCAATTAGTATCCTTATAGATCATCCCTCTTTCGAGGACATAGCTACGAGAAAAGTGGGAGTGTTTCAATGCCATCCATCCCTGAATGAATGCTCACTTACTTTGCATCAATCCCTTTGCAAAGCATGTTCCTCGACCTATCAAGATTGTACTTACATACGTCTACTAATTCCATTTCATAGTATGAAAGTACAACGATGGAGGTGAGTTTACTCCACTCCTTGAAAAGCATTCCTATATATCAAAACAGATGTGTGGTGGATACACACATCAAGAACCAATGCTAAATCAATAATCAACTCTCAAGAGTAGACGTACACAATCCACAAAAAAAGACAATAGATCATGCAAGAAAGCGGCCAACATTCGAGCATGTAATGAAACGATTAGCATTGAATCAGAAAGATAACATCTATAGGTACATATTACAAAGCATGAGTAGCGGGGATAATCCCCGCACCCCAGTGAGTTACACTACTCGCTCCTCATAGAGGGAGAAACAAAGACAGATAAGAAAGATAGAACAAGCATCGTCGGAGTAGAAGAGTAGATCTGTGACATCCCGGTGTAGATCGCCCAAGTCTTTGGGACTGCTATGACTTGGTCGATGAAGTCCATCTCTCTTCCTTGATCCTCATGTACACCTCTGGAGATGTACGAGTAGGGAGAGGCAAAGCTTGGTGGAACAACAGAGATGAGGGAACAGTGGAGAAGCCTTGTAGCCTCTCGAGTTTGATGCTAGAATGAAGACCATGCTGGTCCTATTTATAGGCTTGGACGGGGTCTTCACATTTTTGATGTGAGTCTGCTCCCCACGGTTTGAGAGAGTTGGTCTTCTTTAACAGTTTGGTCTTAACGATTTGTAGTATTAGAAAGCCTTCACAGTTTGGATTAATAATCCCTCACAGTTTGGAAATCATAAGGATTCCTCATGGTCTTGAGACTGTGAGGGTCTTCTTGATCCTGCAAAGAGTCCAAACAATCTTGCTACTCTTCACGGTCTTAGTTTATCATGATCTGGAAGAAACGATCACCCTTCTCATGGTCTCAAAACCACGAAAGGTCTTAACGGTCTTGAAGGCATGATCGTCTTTGGGGTTTGGAGACTTCACAGTCTTGGCTTCTATCAGTATGTGGCCTAGCAGTTTTGTACAGGTAGTGACTTCCTTGTGGTCCGGGCATCGAGTGGCCTCTTCACGATCATCTTCATTGTCTTGGCATCCCACAGTCTCCATCCAAACGGTCTTGGATGATCGTTGGTCTTAGGCGTTCAGTCATTGGTCCATCCGGTCTTCGGGTTCATGCAGTCTCAGATGCCTTCATGGTCATGCGCCCTTGCGGTCTTCACACACTCTGGTCTCGCGGTCTTACAGGTTGCAAGGTTCCTCCTGGTCTTGTTTGCTGGCCTCATGGTCTTGTAGGTGTGGGGAGGATAAGTCGCAGCTACTGCAGGTCATGCTCGAGACGATGGAGGAAGCGGAGGAAGGTGTTGCTGGATCGGTGGTGAAGCATGTGAAAGCACCATCCTTCATGCGGTCTTGGGAGAGGGAGTAATCCATGCGGTCTCAGAAGGTTACCATTCAATTGGTCTTCAGGACCAGTTGCTCCTGCCATAGTCTTGAGACCGGTGGATTAGCAGCAGTCTTGAGACTGGTGGGTGAGACCGTGTGAAGGTGTGAGGGTCCAAGACCAATAGAGTAGGAGATTGAAAGAGTTAATCTTCTTGGGTAAAACTGCTAGGGTTTGGATGAATATGAGATGTCGATCCTTGATCGGACGGTGTTAGAAAATGCATGGTTTTGGGGGCATGATTGAATAGTCAAGATCGCTAGAGTCAAGACTGAGAGAGCAAACTGAGAGGCCAAAATCGAGTGAGGTCAAGACCGAATGAGGACAAGACCGAGTGGTGGTCAAGACCGAATGATGTCAGAACCGAAAGGATGAGATTGAATGGTCAAGATCGCTTGGTCAAGACTGATTGGTTGGATGAAAAGGAACTGTTGGATCTCAATCGGATGGTTGAGAATGATATGTAGAAAAGAAGGAAAGTGAGTCAGGGAGGATAAGATCAAATGAACTGGTAATTAGAACTATTAGAGCACTATTTACATGAAATTGAGGAGATACTCAGAGTAAACCAAAACAAGGGTAGATTAGTCAATATGAAGCACAAAATCCCTAGAACTGATGACTGTGAGGATGAATCTGGAGGATGCATTGGCATCCATGATCCAATGGGGATGTCGTGAGTAAGGGTTTGGGTATAAGTGTTGATTAGTAACATTGATATAATTTATCATTTTGAACCTAACTCTAATGCACACAGATAAAGATGAGTATTCATGTTTAACATTCTTATATGATGGAATGATCATGGAATAACCTCCTTAACATGATCATAACCTTAATGTGTTAATTGGTGGTTATCATAGCCACATGGTTGATACTTTCTTATGCTAAACATGTGCATTATGAATATGATGAGTGTTAATCATACTAGATTCCTTGCATGTTGATGTAACAAAGAAATGTTCTTAATGTTATTATAACCCTGCTATGATTGTTTATGAATATCTCCTAGCTCATTAATGAAATATTGTGTTGATCTGGAGTATTATATGTAAGTGATGTTGCTGAGCCTTGTTATAAGGCATGGAAAGATAATGATGATCTTATAGGGAATAGTATTATGGTCTTAATGAACTTTGAGCATGGTTGAGCCTTGAATGAGGTGTAATCCTCTTATGTTGCTAAGTGTTGATACCCTATGATATTGTGAAAAGGATTTATATCTTTTGATAGTATGATGACAAGTGTAGCCTCATGAATGGCAAGTGAATCGTACCATGTGATGATGAGATGAGAAATTATGTTTCACATGTTTTATATCGTTTGAAGTTGTGATATTTATATACTTGTTAGAAGTGAATTAGGGTTTGTATGTCCACTTGTTTGATGTACCCTTAATTCACCCAATTGGCATAACTAACAAAGTGAAATTCTAATCATGTAGTGCCCTGTGCCATAGATCCATCCGAGTGTCAGAACTTGCCAGATGGTGAAACGAGTATTTCTAGGGGAAACTCAGAGCGCATATTAACGAGTATGCAGGGTGCTTGTCATCCTAAATTCAAGTGTTTAGGGAGGATGACTGCGTTCATACCTAGTCCTCAGTTTGAGAACGGCTGCGGTCATGTCTCGATGATTATATATGTGACAATATTGGAGGACAACTGTAGTTGTACCTCAGATGGTAGGGTATGCATACCCACCTCCTTTCACTAGTGTTGTGACCTATACCAAAGATAGACTAGGTTGTTAGCAGCTTGAACTTATGTGTCACTGTGGCGGATCCTTACTGACTGGGGGCGGAAAAGATCTTAGGAGTCTGACTCTTCCTAGATCTTATATGGCACTGATTTTGACTTAGTAGTGGTCAGTTAGATTTTGAGTGGTATCCTCAATTTCCTCAGGGCATAATAAAAGATGTAAGACAACCATGTAGCATATCTGCTTAGGGTTATACACAAAGCTTCATATTGGATGATAACCCTTGTTTGCTTTCTTTTTATTGAGATCATGTTTAGTACAATAAGAGATAATAGATATGCTTATGTTGTAGTTACGCTCATGTTGTAAGCATGCTTATGTTGTCAAATATACTGACACTGATGGTGAAGATGATGTTGCTAGCTATGTTTAATATTTCTAGCCATGCCTATGAACAAAATCATAAGCCGTATAACTCATCATATTAATATGAATGAATTAGCTATTGGTACCGTCAATCCCATCACAAGAAACTCGGATAACTTGCATTGGTCTCTGACTACTACCAGGAAATTCACTATCAACTCTGATGCTACAATTGGAAAAAACAATTTAGCTGTTGCCTGCATTATTAGAAACCATCATGGTCATTGGATAGGGGGTTATGGTGAGAAAGTCGCTACTACTAAAGTCCTCTATGCAGAACTCACTAGTATTCTCAAAGCTATGGAATATGCCAGCACCAATCTCTCAGGAACTATTGAGCTACAGACTGATAGCCTTATTACGAAAAGAATGATCCAGGAGGATGGTATCAACAACCCATCTTTTGCTAATGTTATTGCCCGAATAAATAAACTGATAGAGGAAAAGGACTATTGCATCAAATATGTTAAAAGAACCGGTAATGTTGCTTCTGATCTCCTTGCTAAACATCATCTCAAAAACAATGTAGGCACCTACACTTACTTTATCCCTCCTACTACCCTTAGTAGTTTAATAACTAATGAGGCCAAACTCATGTAATGGTAGTAGTACTACCAGGTTTAATTCTGTTATTAATGCTTGTACTCCTATCTCACATTTGCTTGCAGGGGGAAGGCAAGATGAATAAATAGCTTCCCGACTTCTATAGAAATGCTAAAACTACTAATCATGCTTATGTAATTCATTGTGTTATGATGTTAGTTCTACTTATGATATAGATTTGTTCCCTGTATTTGAGATGCTAATATTGATAGCCATGTTATATTACTAGACATATTCATGTTGTCAGGGATGCTTATGCTACTATATTGCTTGTACTATTAGCAAGGAATATGATTATAGTTAGATTAATGTTAATGATTGTTATTAGATGTAATTTGATGATATTTGAGTAGATATATATCCAAAGAAATGGATTTATTTGTTATCTATATATGCATTGACGATCATACTTGTTGCTAAGATGATTCGCTTAATATGTTTAGTATACTTGAATTGTTGAATCTGTTCAATTGATTATTAAATACCCCCACTGCTTAGTTATCTACTATTTAAAATGTTGTAATCAATAAGCATTGTTGGAGGTCATATCTCTTGCTGGGACATGGGTCTCACCCTTGTGATTCACCACATTTTTTTAGGTAATCGGAAGTGACAAAAACAAACATGTTTCAACAAAGAGGAGCTATAGAAATGAATCTTTGAGAAAGCTGATTAGATGCTAGTGTGTCCTAGTGTCGTACATGTAGTCTCAGGTTCGGGCAAGAAAAGTTTGTATATGGTGTTTCAAACGAATCAAACTTTTGTTAGCATATTAATGCTTGTTTGTGTGGCATATATTAATATTGTTCTCCTATGTATATATGTGGTGGCTAAGACGATAAAACAATTTGTATCAAATGCATGGCATAGTATGGATATAAAAAATGATTTTCAGCTCTTATGCAAATGTTTATGAGTGGGTGCTGATGTTGAAATCGGTTTTAATTTACCCATATTTTTGGGTATGTGATTAATTATTGATTGATTGTGTTTTTTGTTTTGAGTCATCTCATTTAGTGTAACGGGTTCTCACAAGTTGGTATCAGAGCTTTAGGTTCACTGAGTCTATCGGGACACCAGGAATTAGGACTAGGATGATGTCTATGTTAGGAATATGACATAAAAATATGGTGCATACTGCCTAATCTCAGTATTTGGCTGCCCTGGTTAGGTATTCAATTATTGAAGAAAGGCAAGTATGAAACTCTTAAATTGTTATCTTTCTGATTACTTTGATCAAGTAGTCATTTTGAGACAATCTAAAGAGCATAATGAATAAGAAATCATGGTGCGAATATCTCAATCCTACCTTAAAAAAGATGAGAATTGCATCATTATATATCAAAACCTTAATGTTTGGTAAATATAAGAGAGAGATACAACACCATGAAATCTAAATCTGAATACAAATAAGGAAAAGAGGAGTTCTTGAAGATGTGATTCAAGAAGATAATAAAGTAAAAGACAGATAAGTCTATGCTTATAAAGTGAGTCAATGTATGAAATCCACATAAGATAGAGAGAACTCCTATAACAAGTAAAAAATGAGAAGATGAATGGGAACAATGACAAAGAAATAAGGTGGAACCTGAGTCAATCTCAGAATGACCTATGTGTGTAAGAAAGTGTTAATGAAAAATCAGCATGGCATGTGAAAGAAATTAAGGGAGATGATCCCGATTTATTGAAGCAAATGTGGAATATGAGTATTTACCTGTTGATACGTGGTTGAAAATATAATAAAATAAGAGAGCATACCCAAGTGTGATAAATAGTCATCAAGGAAGGAGTAATGAGATATGTTAATCATGATGATTCCTATGTTAATGGCAAGGAACCAAAAATGGAAAAGGTAAAATGATACATAAGAAGTTGTAATATGCATAATGAAAATAGAATTAGTTAATTTTTTGTTAGTGACCCCTGAACAATGTTGCTATGATGTGGGAAGTATGTTTCCCTTTGTGTCTTTCCTTTCTAGGGAACAACATTCAAGTGGATCATTGCCACTTTGTATGTGTGGATTCATTGTAAACATGAGGGTGGATAGATTATTATAGAATAAGGTTGCTTGGACTATGGTTCCAATATCATAAAGTTTGTGATGAGTTTTCTTTTGAGCCTTCCAATAATTAGGAAGACTCCTCTTATATTTCTTGATATTTGTTATGTTGGTAAAAGTGGATGAGATAATGATGTGAGTTCCTTATAGCACATGAGGTGGATGCCAAGGTAATGAATCCTAGTATCCAAGATGTATCAACAATATGAGAAATATGTGAAGGTTATAGATGTTTGTTAAATGAACATTCCAAGTGTTTCTCTCCCTTATAGAGAGAAAGAGAGTTGATGATGACCCTCTAAATTTTGTTTGGAAAGAAAACAAAAGTGATTCTATAATGTTGTGTATGGTTCAGTGGTAGCTGGGCAAGACCAGTATCAAGGATAGATGGTTTTTGTACCATGTTCCTTTAAGATAAACCTAATATCAAATATCAATGCATAAGAGTTAGATTGGATGACATAATTCACTTGACCATGATGAGTTTATGGTTATGTCCTTTAGACTAGCCAATGTACAACTAGAATTTATGAATAGGAGGAATAGAGTGTTCCATTCATGTCATACAAGTTATATCAAGCTTTGAATGATGACATGTCAAAGTATTTCAAATATGGTCAAAGAAATATGATCAATATTTCTTCAAAAACCTTAGGGTTGCCAAAGGAGCAATAGATATGAGACAAGTTGAACAAGAGTGAGATGGGGTTGATTAAATTTCTTTATGGGATCATGATATGTATTCTAAGTAAGTTGTGTAAATCCTAGTAAGGTGAAGATAGTTTTGTTGTTTCACCCCTAACAGGGTTGACTAGGAATGATGTTTCCAGGTATGGAATGACAGCTGCCAGCGTCAGTATTTCTTTTGATTTTGAAAAAGAACTGACAAGAGTTCTAGTGTCAGTGTATAAAAAAAGGATGGATACATTACCTTTTTTTATGCTTCAAGGAATGGTGTGGGACACATGGTATGATTGGTAGAAAGCTAGAAAGTATGACTTTTGAGTAATGTGTTGATACAATAGATATAATTTTTGGATGATAGATGGAATTTAAAGTTGAACATTACTACTAGAGTTGTAAAGATGACACAACAAGTTTCTACATTCCATATTGAGAATGTCTTCTGAGGTGGGGGTTTTTGTGCTAACCCAAGATGAGATATGTATAAAAGATGTGACATCACCACGATATGCAAGTAACCATGTGAAGTTAAAAGAATGAGGTGCAGAGGAAGTACCCATCTTTGTTTACCTTGGATTTCGGGGGTGAAATCCCTGTTAGGGGTTTATAGTTGTAAGGCCCTTAAACTTGCTTAATGCATTGAATGAGCTTAATTATAATAAATGAATTCTTATAACCCTAATATAACCTTTTTATATGCTTTGAAATCATAATAAAATCTTAAGTTTCAAATTTGGTCCAATTTTGACACTATTTGAGCAAGTTATGCAATTTTATGCACATTTTGGACTTTTCTGCAATTTACTATTGGGTTTTAGGGGAGACAGAGAAGGCAGCGGAAACAAAACATTTCTCCCCCAAACCCAACACGAGGAAATGGGTCAACGTCTATATAATAGGAAAGGATGGTTTGTGGAATCATACCTTGTCCCGAGGCTTGCTCGACGACAATACCTCGCGCCTTGCGCGGTCTTCAACTCCGGTCTTGGACGGCATCTGTGAAGCTCCTGGTCGCACCGGGACTGACGACTCCTCTTCCTACCGGACTGTCCGATGACAGTTGTCCTCCTGAGCGGGAGTGACCTCCCGCCTCTGTAGTAGTCCACACGGACCACATGGAACTCGACTCTCCTTGTCCCACAAGGAAGTGGAAGGAGTCGCACCCTCCTGTTGACATACTAGTCGCCAACACACTCTCCTGCCTTCAGCTGCAACTGCAGTTGTCCTTCCCTTGCTGCACCTCCCTTTTGCGGGAAGCACTTGCTCGGGCTCTCTCTCGGTTACCAAAACTAGAGAGAACGACAACTTTGCAGAGCAACTGGTTGCATTGAGTTGTTGTCTGAGAATCCCCCACTACCCCTATATATAGGAGGGTCATGGGACAGGGTTCTCTATCCCGGGCAATACGGGACTAAACGCAGGAGTAGAAGGGTTCAAGATTTCTCCACAAAAAGCAACTGGTTCACAACCTGAAACGATCGGTTCACAGCTGAACCGATCAGTTCTGCCATTGAGCCGATCAGTTGGACCTGAGCCGACCGTTTGGGGCACTCCAACCGATTAGTTCATGGTCCTAATCCGGCTCAAAAAGACTTTCCTTGTTTCTTTCCCAATTGGTATCGAGTACCAATATTATTCCCAATCGAATTGGGCATTTTGAGACCAAAGGAAAATTCTTGCCGACATGACTTTCCCAACAGGTCGGTTGCACCAGTTGAGCCGATCGGTTCAACCCTTGAACCGGTCGTTTCAACCTGGTCATGAGCCGATCGGTTGGACACTCCAGCCGACCGGTTCAGTACGTCAGCCGACCGGTTCAACACTTGAGCCGATCGGTTGGGAGCACAGGTTGGGCAAAATCAGTCAATTGCGATTTCAAATAATCTGATACTCCAATCAATGCGTCCAACACCTTGAACCATATGATATTGAGTCATCAACTGATTGAGTGTTTAATTGAACTACTAAACTCCTTTAGTAATCAATCTAAACGTTGCTTGTGGAAAAAACTCCTCTTCCAGGTTAAATCCTATGTGTGTGACCCTGCAGGTCCATTTCACGTTGGCAGTGAAAGTCCATAACACTTATGACTTCACAAGCAAAGAGCGGTGCCTAGTCACACATCAGTGCTACCCAAGTGAAAGTAGAAAGTTGGAGAACAACTTTCAATCCTACAATATGTGAATGGTGTTACAGCAAGTGTATAATTCCTTTGTCACTGATATCCCGAATGAACTCGAGGCATGGAACAGTCATCATGTCAACGTTCCTTCACTTTCTTGATCTCAGAGTAGATTGAAGGAGATATGTATGACATCAATATCACATATTGATTCACACATGCGTGAGCACGCCTATCACAATCCTACTCATCAAGTGGCCTTGGATATCAAACTCCCTCAGGAGGGACAAATCCCATATCTATCACTCACCCCTCAAAAGCCCCATGTGTCAAAGCCACCCAATCATCACCTTTATAACAACCCATGTTTCAGGACTGCGTTTGATGATGTCAAAGTGTGCCCAACGACATGTGTTGGGTGTAGTGATTTCAGGTCTAAGAATCACACTCACCACCATCACTGTGAGTACTGACTGTGACTACCATGTCATGGTTCCATGTGTCAAACTCACGGTGGGTCTGTCTGGTACCTTGTTCTCTAACAAGTACCTATGTGTTTGGTTTGATATCTTTATATCATGACTAATGAGATTCTGTCATCAACCAACACCACAATCTAGTCTTGTGTGTCATTACTGTCTATCTACCTTCCACAATGACATCCGACTAGGGACATAACAAGAATGTACAAACTCTTAGCATCTGTATGATCTCATCGTTCAGGTCATGAACCTGAAGGCATATGTCATTGAGTACTGTCATTCTCTAGACATTCAATCTATTCTATCACTATCTCATATGACTAAACCAGAAAGAATTGGAAGCTTGCCTTTGATGTTTATCAAATCAATCTTAATGTATCCCACCAATCATCCCATGATTGTCTCTCAGGGCATACATACCAACATTTACACATTGAGAGGTTATCACTTGCATTATTTTCTTTTAATATTCTCCCATCATCCTTGATTTTGTTGATCCATGGGGCACCTATTAAACCTTGGTTTGAAGGTATTTTCCTCAAGGGTATTTTAGGGTTTACCCCTTCATGGATGAGCTACCTTTAGTTGCTATCAACTAATGGATTATTTGTTTTGCTTGGAAATTCATGAAGCGAGGGATAATCATGTCTCTATGGACTATGGGAGAGCTTCTTGTGTGTGTGCTTGTATATTGTTAATGGTTTAAGGCCATGGACACTTGGAAAGATACTATAACTTCAACATTTTCTTTTTCTTTATCTTAATGTTTCATATACTTATCCCTAAGTACTAAAATGAGCCATTTGATCTCCACCACTTTCCTCCTTCTCTGACATTCTTTCTCCCTCTGTTCTTCTGCGGATTTTTCTGCCCAAGGAAGGAGAAAGTGGGGATCTTCTTGGAAAAAAATCTAGGGTTGCAATTGATTTCCTTTTCGGGTCTAAAAAGCTTCCTCCTAGTGATCTTGACCTAAAGTGTAAGTATTACCTTATTTCCTCTATTTATTTCTTTGTTATCCTTCCACCTAGATTTATCTAGGTCGTAACCTTGTTGTTCCATGGTAGAAATTGCTCTAAATCTCTAAAACCCTACCTTTCTTGCTCCTTATGCTTAGGGTTTGCTCATTTGATGAAGAAAGGTGATAGATGGACTAATTCATAACTTATTCTTGGATTTTCTACCCACCTACTCGAGTTTTCTTTTGTGTGGAGTTTCATCTTCTCATTATAGGCAAGTTTTATAACTTGCTCCACGTTTGTTTCTTACCATAAGCTTTCTAGATCATGTTCTTGCTTGAAAATGATGATCCATGCACTAAAAAGCTATGCTTGATTTAGATTTCAAATTTTATAATGTTCCCTATTCTGATTTAAATTATATATGAACCTGTGATCATGTGTAAGTTATTCATAAGGTATAATATGACTTGGATCTAGTTGGTTTGACAACCTATGGTGCTAAGCACCTATCAACCAATGATCATATTTAGGGTTTTAAGCTGATTTCTTCTATAAACCCATGACCCGATGATCGTACCATTACAACAACCCTATGGTGTTGTCATCATGACAACAGATGGTCATGATCAAAGGTATCATATGATGGTGACAACCTATGGTCACCCCCTTAGGTCAGGTTTTGGAGCAATTATAAGTTTAATGATCAACCATTAAGTACCCTACTGATGTTATCAATCAATGATGACATTAGCTTAATATTTGATGATGATTAATGAATATGGTTTTGATCTAACAACAAATGGTGACTTAATGGTCAATAATGATGGTGAATAATATCTCCAAAAATCTATTGTGACTAAATCATATAGTTGTAGCATCAATTAAGCCTTAGATCAATGGCTTCTCGGGTCACTTGATACAATGGTCGAACATATACTGTAATTGATGGTTTTAACATGTGAACTTGACCTAATGGTCAAGATCTAATGTTTATTCCTCCAATAAAGTGGAATGATAGATAATGTAATATTATGTTCCTAATATTGTGATTTAGATGGTTTCCTTTATATGATCAACTTAAGGAGCTTACTTGTTGACAATGCATGGCTTATTTTAACTGAATAGTCGATTGTGGGTTTTACGCTACTCTCAATGGAAATTTTTGTGTTGTTAATCAAGGGATGTCTAGGGTTAGATGGTGACTCATTATAGAGAACAAATAAGGACTTCATAGGTGGTTTATCCAAGGTGTTTACTTATGTAAACAACCAATGGTCTTACCTTTTAAACATCCAATGATTATGGGTGACATTGTGGTATGGGGATATTGGTTGAATGATGATGGAACAAATGGAAGTTTACCCTTAATAAGATAGTCTTACCTATTCACTCATATGAATAGAAGTGATAATAATCATATTGTCTGATATATAACCGTAAACAGGTATATCTTGTTATACCTAGCTTTAATATAACTAAATAATGGTAATTGGGTATGAATAGTCCTTGAATGGCTAATGCAATCATGGAGTATGTTGTTACTGTTGTTGAAACTCTAGTATGCTATAACCCGATGGTTACACTTTGATTTATGTGTGGGTTCATACTTGAGAATAGTATGGAATGTGATGATGATGCTTCACCTTATGCATCTGTGATCCAATGGGGATACCATGAGTAAGGGCTTGGGTATAAGTGTTGATTAGTAACATTGATATAATTTATCATGTTGAACCTAACTCTAATGAAAATAGATAAAGATGATTATTCATGTTTAACATTCTTATATGATGGAATGATGGTGGAATAACCTCCTTAACATGATTATAACCTTAATGTGTTAATTGGTGGTTATCATAGCCACACGGTTGATACTTTCTTATGCTAAACATGTGCATTATGAATATGATCAGTGCTAATCATATCTAGATTCCTTGCATGTTGATGTAATAAAGGAATGTTCTTAATGTTATTATAAGCCTACTATGATTGTTTATGAATATCTCCTAGATCATTAATGCAATAGTGTGTTGATCTGGTGTATTATATGTAAGTGATGTTGTTCAGCCTTGTTATAAGGCATGGAAAGATAATGATGATCTTGCAGGGAATAGTATGATGGTCTTAATGACCTATGGGCATGGTTGAGCCCTGAATGAGGTGTAATCCTCTTGTGTTGATAAGGGTTGATACCCTGTGATATTCTGAAAATTATTTATATCTTTTGATTGTATGATGACTAGTGTAGCCTCATGAATGGAAAGGGAATCGTACCATGTGATGATGAGATGAGAAATTATGTTTCACACATTTTATATCATTTGAAGTTGTGATATTTATATGCTTGTTAGAAGTAAATCAGTGTTTGTATGTCCACTTTTTAGATGTAGCCTTAATTCACCCAATTGGCACAACTAATCAAGTGACACTCTAATCTTGTAGTTCCCTATGTCATAGATCCATCTGAGTGACAGAACTTGCCAGATGGTGAAATGAGTATTCCTAAGGGAAACTCAGAGCGCATATTGATAAGTATGTGGGGTGCTTATCATCCTGAATTCAAGTGTTTAGGGAGGGTGACAACGACCATACCTAGCCCTCAGTTTGAGAATGGTTGTGGTCATGTCTTGATGATTATATATGTGACGATATTGGAGGACAAATACAATTGTACCTCGGATGGTAGGGTATGCGTACCCACCTCCTTTCACTAGTGTTGTGACCTATACCAAGGACAGGCTAGGTTGTTAGCAGCTTGACCTTATGTGTCGTTGTGGCAGACCCGTACTAACTGGGGGCAGAGAAGATGTTAGGAGTCTGGCTCTTCCTAGATCTTATATGGCACTAATTTCGACTTAGCAGTGGTCAGTTGGATTTTGAGTGGTATCCTAAATTTCCTTAGGGCATATTAAAAGATGTAAGACAGTCGTGTAGCATATCCATTTAGGGTTATACACAATGCTTCATATTGGATGATAACCCTTGTTTGCTTTCTTTCCTTTGAGATCATGTTTAGTACAATAAGAGATAATAGATATGCTTATGTTGTAGTTATGCTCTTGTTGTAAACATGCTTATGTTGTCAAATATACTAACATTGATGGTTAAGATGATGTTGCTAGCTATGTTTAATATTTCTAGTCATGCCTATGTAATTAGAAATGCTTAAACTGCAAATCATGCTTATGTAGTTCATTGTTTTATGATGTTAGTTCTACTTTTGATATAGATATGTTCGCTTTATTTGATATGCCATTATTGATAGCCATGTTATGTTACTAGACGTATTCATGATGTTAGGGATGCTTATGCTACTAGATTTCTTGTACTATTAGTAAGGAATATGATGATAGTCAGATTAATGATAATGATTGTGATTAGATGCAATTTGGTGATATTTTAGTGATACATATCCAAAGAAATGGATTTATTTGTCATCTATATATGCATTGATGATCATACTTGTTGCTAAGATGATTTGCTTAATCTGTTTAGTATACTTGAATTTTTCAATATGTTCAATTGATTATTAAATACTCCATTTGCTTAGTTATCTACTATTTAAAATGTTGTAATCAATAAGCATTGTTGGAGGTTATTGTTGGGTTTTTGGAGGAGGCAGAGAAGCAGCGGAAACAAAAAAAATTTCTCCCCAAACCCGGAACAAAACGAATCGCGTCAACATCTATATAATAGGAAAGATGGTTTGTGAATCATACCTTGTCCCGAGGTTTGCTCGGCGACAATACCACGCGCCTTGCGCGGTCTTCACCTCTGGTCTTGGACGGTGTCTGTGCAGCTCCTGGTCGCACCGGGACTGACGACTCCTCCTACTACCGGACTGTCAGATGACAGTTGTCCTCCTGAGCGACAGTGTTATCCCGCCTCTGAAGTAGTCCACACGGACCACCTAGAACTCCACTCTCCTTGTCCCACAAGGAAGTGGAAGGAGTCGCACCCTCCTGTTGACGTACTAGTCACCAACACACTCTCATGCTGTCAATTGCAACTGCAGTTGTCCTTCCCTTGCTGCACCTCCCTTTGCGGGAAGCACTTGCTCGAGCTCTCTCTCAGTTACCAAAACCAGAGAGAACGACAACTTTGCAGAGCAATCAACTTGCACTGATTTGTACTCTGAGAAGCCCCCAATACCCCTATATATATAGGCGGGTCATGGGACAGGGTTCTCTGTACCCGGCAATACGGGACTAAAGCAGGAGTAGAAGGGTTCCGGATTTTCCACAAAAAGCAACCATCTCGCAACCTGAACCGATCGGTTCACAAGTGAACCGGTCGGTTGGGGACCTGAACCGATCGGTTCACCACTGAACCGATCGTTTGGGACCCTTGAACCGATCGGTTCACTCATGAACCGGTCAGTTGGGGTTCCAGGTCGGTTCCTGATTGACTTTCCTTGTTTCTTTCCCAATTGCTATCGAATACCGATATTATTCCCAATCGAATTGGGCAATTTGAAATGAAAGGAAAATTCTCACCAATCCTACTTTCCCAAGTTGCTCGATTGCACCAGTTGAACCGATCAGTTCAACACTTGAACCGGTCGTTTCACTCTGTGCATGAGCCGACCGGTTCAACAATTGAGCCGACCGGTTCAGCAACCTCAGCCGACCGGTTCATCACATGAACCAATCGGTTGGGAATGCAGATTGTGCAGAATCAGTCAAATGCGATTTCAATCAATCTGATACTCCAATTAATGCGTCCAACACCTTGAACATTATGATATTGAGCTATCGATTAATTGAGTGTTTAATTGAACTACTAAACTCCTTTAGTAATCAATCTAAACATTGCTTGTGGACAAAACTCCTCTTCCAGGTTAAATCCTATGTGTGTGACCCTGCAGGTCCATTTCACGTTGGCAGTGAAAGTCCATAACACTTATGACTTCACAAGCAAAGAGCGGTGCCTCGTCACACCTCATTGCTACCCAAGCGAAAGTAGAAAGTTGGAGAACAACTTTCATCCTACAATCCGTGAATGGTGTTACAGTGAATGTATAATTCCTTTATCACTGATATCCAGAATGAACTCGAGGCATGGAACAGTCATCCTGTCAATGTTCATTCATTTCCTTGATCTCAGAGTAGACCGAGTGAGATGTGTATGACATCAATA
The DNA here is from genome assembly GCA_963693085.1 of Alisma plantago-aquatica. Lineage (NCBI taxonomy): Eukaryota > Viridiplantae > Streptophyta > Magnoliopsida > Alismatales > Alismataceae > Alisma > Alisma plantago-aquatica. Next base: position 391,969,449 of record OY856410.1, on the reverse strand, counting down.
TCACATATTGATTCACACGTGCATGCGCATGCCTTTCTCAATCCTACTCATCAAGTGGCCAAGGATATCAAACTCCCTTAGGAGGGACAAATCCCATATCTATCACTCACCCCTCAAAAGCCCCATGTGTCAAAGCCACCCAATCATCACCTTTATAACAACCCATGTTTCAAGACTGCGTTTGATGATGTCAAAGTGTACCCAACAACATGTGTTGAGTGCAGTGATTTCAGGTCTAAGAATCACCTCACCACCATCACTGTGAGAGCTGACTGTGACTACCATGTCATGGTTCCATGTGTCACTCTCACGGTGGGTCTGTCTGGTATCTTGTTCTCTAACAAGTACCTATGTGCTTGGTTTGATATCACCATATCATGACTAATGAGATTCTGTCATCAACCAACACACAATCTAGTCTTTAGTGTTATTGATGTCTATGGTTATTTCCACAATAACAACCGACTAGGGACTATACAAGAATGTATACTCTTAACATCCGTATGATCTCATCATTTAGGTCCTTAACCTAAAAGCATACGTCATTGAGTAAAACAATATTTAGACATCTATCATGTTACACCATCATCTTAGAAACAATTTAAACATATAGATTGGAAATTGCCTTTATTATTATTCAAATCATTTACAAAGTATCCCATTACAATCATCATATGACTTGCTCTATTATTACAGCTGTCCAGTGAGCATCCCCGGGATCTGACTGGTACCTGCTCGTCATGCTGAGAGCATACGAGACATCTGGGCGTGTGCACAACATAGCGTACATGATGGATCCGATGGCTGATGCATATGGGATCCCATTCATACGCTCCCTCTCTTCACAAGATTGGGGACATTGAGCTCTAGAGACGGTAACTCCATGTAGCATAGGGACGTTGCCTCTCTTTGAGTTCTCCATGCTGAATCGCTTCAGCACCTTGTCAATGTACTGGCTCTGACTTAGTCTGAGAAGCCTTCTAGATCTATCTCTATAGATCTTAATTCCTAGAATATAGGATGCTTCTCCTAAGTCCTTCATTGAGAAAGTTTTCCCAAGCCAAGTCTTTACCTTCTCTAAGGCTAAGACATCATTCCCCATCAAAAGTATGTCATCAACATACAATATGAGAAATGTGGTCGAGCTCCCACTAACCTTCTTGTACACACAAGGTTCATCTTCATTTTGAGTAAAGCCAAACACTTTGACTTCTTCATCAAATCGAAGATTCCAACTCCGAGATGCTTGCTTCAATCCATAGATTGACCTTTGCAGTTTATAGACTTTATTGGCATTCTTTGGATCTACAAAACCTTCAGGATGTGTCATGTACACATCCTCATGAATATTCCCATTAAGGAATGCGGTTTTAACATCCATCTGCCAAATCTCATAGTCATAATAAGCTGCAATAGCAAGAATGATCCTGATGGACTTAATCATGGCAACTGGAGAAAAGGTTTCGTCATAGTCAACACCTTGAATTTTTCGAAAACCCTTTGCAAACAGTCTACCTTTATAAGTTTGCACATTGCCATCCATGTCGATCTTTTTCTTGAAGACCCACTTGCACCCTACGGGTTTTACCCCTTCGGGTGGTTCCACCAAATTCCATACTTTGTTGGAGTACATGGATTCCATCTCGGATCTCATGGCTTCTAGCCATTTCTCAGAATCTGGTCCCTCCATAGCCTCTACGTAGGTAGTTGGATCATCATCTATGATCAACTCTCCACCTTCCTGAGTTACAAGGTATCCAAACCTTTCAGGTTCAAGGCGAGTCCTACTAGATCTACGAGGTCCTTGTGTTACCTGAGGAGACTGAGATTCCACAACACCTTGTGAATCTACATTCTCCTCTGGTACATCTACCAGTTCAATGTTTTCTTGTTGGGCTTGAACCTCTTCAAGCTCTACTTTCCTCCCACTATTTCCTTTGGAAATAAATTCCCTCTCTCGGAATACAACATCCCTGGCAACAAACACTTTGTTGTCAGTAGGGTGGTATAAGTAATATCCCCTCGTTTCCTTGGGGTATCCAACAAAATAACATTTATCAGATTTGGGTCCAAGCTTATCAGGAAACATTTTCCTAACGTAAGCCTCACAGCCCCAAATCTTCATAAAAGACAAAACGGGATGCTTCCCATACCATATCTCATATGGTGTCTTTTGAACCGATTTAGATGGCACACGGTTAAGTGTAAACGCGGAGGTTTCAAGAGCATGACCCCAGAAAGAAATTGGAAGATCAGCAAAACTCATCATTGATTGCACCATATCTAACAATATGCGATTCCTTCTTTCAGACACACCATTATGCTGTGGTGTTCCAGGCGGAGTCCATTGTGATACAATACCACAGGCTCGCAGAAGGTCCTCAAACTCCTGGCTCAAGTATTCTCCACCTCGATCGGAACGAAGTGCCTTAATACTTTTACCAAGCTGGTTCTGTACTTCATTCATGAAATCCTTGAACCTTTTAAGGGTTTCTGACTTATGCTTCATCAGGTACACATAGCCATACCTACTGAAATCATCAGTGAAGGTAATGAAGTACTGATACCCATTTCTGGCATTAGTTCTAAAAGGCCCACATACATCAGTATGTATGAGTCCTATTAGATCACTAGCTCTCTCACCTTTACCTGAAAAGGGAGTCTTGGTCATCTTGCCCAACAAATAAGATTCACATGTCTCTATTGATTCATAATCAAAAGAGTCTAGATAACCATCTTTATGGAGTCTAGAAATGCCAGAGATATGTTTTGTTTGAGTCGTTGAGTTTTTGCTTTTTGGTGTTTACGTTGTATACATTTGTCTCCAAGTCTATCAAGTATAGACCATAAGACATAGGGGCACTGCCATAAAAGATCCCATCTTTAGAAATGGAACACTTTCCATTCTTAATAAGAAATTCAAATCCATCTTTGTCCAAACAAGAGACGGAAATGATATTCCTATTTATGGCAGGTACATAATAGCTGTTCTTCAACTCTATTATTAGCCCACTAGGTAGAGTTAACTCATAGGTTCCTACGGCACTGGCGGCAACTCTTGCCCCATTAGCAACACGTAGTTCAACCTCGCCTTTCCCCAAAGGCCTACTTCTGTTAAGATCCTTCACATTTGAACAAATGTGAGATCCGCATCCGGTATCAAGTACCCATGATGAAGAAGTAGTAAAGTTAATCTCTATCACGTATACACCAGAAGTAGAGATCTCTATCTCCGACTTCTTCTTCCATTGTTCCTTCCATCCTCTCCATGTAGAAGAAATTGGTTTGGCGAGAGAACACTTCTCTCCCTTACCTACTTTCCTCTTCACCAACACATTAAGCGTACATAGAGTGGATTCTAAGGCTCCTGGTATATCTGGATTGTGTAGAACACTTCTCACAGTCCTCAACTAGTTATGGAATTTATTCTCAATTAATTTTCCAATTTTAAAAGATGATTCTTTTGCCATTCTACAAGAGAAAATTTGCATTTGTCAAAACCTTTTTGATTTCATTTGAATAAAATTTGATGATAGTTAATTAGGCCTTTAATTAATTACCGCTCCCACTATTTTGACTCAAATTGATAGCCCTCACCATCAATTCGGAAGATTGCAGCGTACAATCTTCTAGTGGGTCAAGATCCTGAAATCCTCTGAGTCATGGACCAGCTAGGGCTGTCACCCACAACTCAGATCTCTCAGGTAGGCAACTTTTGCCAATTGCATCATATGCAACTCTTGAAAGATGTCATATGCAACTTCTTGCCATGATCATATCCATGCCTCAAGGTACTAGATCCCATCTAGATCACCTTGTTAAGTCCGACCCAAAGCCAACACGATGAATGTGCACCCTGCTAGGGCAGACCCACACATTCATCCTTCACGCTTCCACGAGATAGACGGTGCACCATGCTAGGGCGTGCCCACACTTGGTCGATCAAGCTTTTCACATGTGTCACATTTAGAAGGCATCTAAAACTTAATATTTAATGAGGGATTTGGTTTTTATATACATATACATATCCAATCACCACAATATATAGTATGTATCATATACATGCTATATCCCACAGAAAACATGCATAAACGATAAAAAGCAATGATTATGGCCATCCTATTTGTGATTCCTCGAGCCAAGAGGAATCACGGTCATCTAGGTCTACATCACATGCAACCTGTACAAGATGAAATATGTTCCTGCCTTTCTGGGTTTGATCAGCTCATCTCCATGACTGATCGGCTCGCCATCAGGTAGGTTGTTCGGGTGCCACCAGCCGATCGACTGGCGCCTCCAGCCGATCGGTACACCGGTCATCGTGCATCTCCTCAGGTCGCCACCCGCTCATCTCGTTCCTCGAACTGGCCTTCTGGATCACCAACCGATCGGTTCACTCCTTGAACCGATCGTCTTCAGGTTGTCCGTCGTTCTATGACATAACAGGAAATAAAATCTATCCTATTTACAATTGAATTGTGAAACCCCGAGTTACATTCGGGGGGAGCAAAGGTAGGAAAAGAAATCTCGAATTATTTCGAGTTACATCGGGAATATGAGAAAGGGAATCGGTGCGTAGACTGAGATGCAAACAACCACACAAACAACCACACACAGATATAGGGGTTTATAGGCCATAATCATGTTACACATCCATCACAAAACTCGTTTAAGGGCGACACGTATCGAGTGCATTAATATTACATATCATATATGTATATTAGGGATTTGTGGATTGGACATGTATAAAGCCAATATTATTCGCATCGCATGCAATAAATAAAGGCGACAAACCAATATCGATCATATCGATAATCCTAAAATATAGAGAGGTTGACCTAGCTCTGATACCACTGTTGGGTTTTTGGAGGAGGCAGAGAAGCAGCGGAAACAAAAAAAATTTCTCCCCAAACCCGGAACAAAAGGAATCGCGTCAACATCTATATAATAGGAAAGATGGTTTGTGAATCATACCTTGTCCCGAGGTTTGCTCGGTCACAATACCACGCGCCTTGCGCGGTCTTCACCTCCGGTCTTGGACGGTGTCTGTGCAGCTCCTGGTCGCACCGGGACTGACGACTCCTCCTACTACCGGACTGTCGGATGACAGTTGTCCTCCTGAGCGGCAGTGTTATCCCGCCTCTGAAGTAGTCCACACGGACCACCTAGAACTCCACTCTCCTTGTCCCACAAGGAAGTAGAAGGAGTCACACCCTCCTGTTGACGTACTAGTCTCCAACACACTCTCCTGTTGTCAATTGCAACTGCAGTTGTCCTTCCCTTGATGCACCTCCCTTTGCGGGAAGAACTTGCTCGGGGTCTCTCTCGGTTACCAAAACCAGAGAGAACGACAACTTTGTAGAGCAATCAACTTGCACTGAGTTGTACTCTGAGAAGCCCCCAATACCCCTATATATATAGGCGGATCATGGGACAAGGTTCTCTGTGCCCGGCAATACGGGACTAAATCAGGAGTAGAAGGGTTCGGGATTTTCCACAAAAAGAAACCATCTCGCAACCTGAACCGATCGGTTCACAAGTGAACCGGTCGGTTGGGGACCTGAACCGATCGGTTCACCACTGAACTGATCGTTTGAGACCCTTGAACCGATCGGTTCACTCATGAACCGGTCGGTTGGGGTTCCAGGTTGGTTCCCGATTGACTTTCCTTGTTTCTTTCCCAATTGGTATCGAATACCAATATTATTCCCAATCGAATTGGGCAATTTGAAACGAAAGGAAAATTCTCACCAATCCTACTTTCCCAAGTTGCTCGATTGCACCAGTTGAACCGATCGGTTCAACACTTGAACCGGTCGTTTCACTCTGTGCATGAGCCGATCGGTTCAACAATTGAGCCGACCGGTTCAGCCTCCTCAGCCGACCGGTTCATCACATGAACCGATCGGTTGGGAATGCAGATTATGCAGAATCAGTCAAATGCGATTTCAATCAATCCGATACTCCAATCAATGCGTCCAACACCTTGAACATTATGATATTGAGCTATCGATTAATTGAGTGTTTAATTGAACTACTAAACTCCTTCAGTAATCAATCTAAACATTGCTTGTGGACAAAACTCCTCTTCCAGGTTAAATCCTATGTGTGTGACCCTGCAGGTCCATTTCACGTTGGCAGTGAAAGTCCATAACACTTATGACTTCACAAGCAAAGAGCGGTGCCTAGTCACACATCATTGCTACCCAAGCGAAAGTAGAAAGTTGGAGAACAACTTTCATCCTACAATCCGTGAATGGTGTTATAATGAATGTATAATTCCTTTACCACTGATATCCAGAATGAACTCGAGGCATGGAACAGTCATCCGGTCAATGTTCATTCATTTCCTTGATCTCAGAGTTGACCGAGTGAGATGTGTATGACATCAATATCACATATTGATTCACACGTGCATGCACATGCCTTTCTCAATCCTACTCATCAAGTGGCCAAGGATATCAAACTCCCTTAGGAGGGACAAATCCCATATCTATCACTCACCCCTCAAAAGCCCCATGTGTCAATGCCACCCAATTATCACCTTTATAACAACCCATGTTTCAGGGCTGCGTTTGATGATGTCAAAGTGTACCCAACGACATGTGTTGAGTGCAGTGATTTCAGGTCTAAGAATCACACTCACCACCATCACTGTGAGAGCTGACTGTGACTACCATGTCATGGTTCCATGTGTCACTCTCACGGTGGGTCTGTCTGGTATATTGTTCTCTAACAAGTACCTATGTGCTTGGTTTGATATCACCATATCATGACTAATGAGTTCTGTCATCAACCAACACACAATCTAGTCTTTAGTGTTATTGATGTCTATGGTTATTTCCACAATAACAACTGACTAGGGAATATACAAGAATGTATACTCTTAACATCCGTATGATCTCATCGTTTAGGTCCTTAACCTAAAAGCATACGTCATTGAGTAAAACAATCTTTAGACATCTATCATGTTACACCATCATCTCATAAACAGTTTAAACATATAGATTGGAAATTGCCTTTATTATTATTCAAATCATTTACAAAGTATCCCATTACAATCATCATATGACTTGCTCTATGGGCATACATACCAACAGTTATATCTCTTACTGGGAAATGGGTCTCACCCTTGTGGTTTGCCACATTTTTTTAGGAAATCGGAAGTGACGAAAACAAACATGTGTCAGCAAAGAGGAGCTATAGTAATGAATCATTGAGAAAGTTGATTAGATGTCTAGTGTGTCCTAGAGTCGTCCCTATACTTTCAGGTCCGGGCGAGAAAAGTTTGTATATGGTTTTTCAAACGAATTAGACTTTTGTTAGCATATTAATGCTTGTTTGTGTGGCATAAATGAATTTTGTTCTCCTGTGTATATATGTGGTGGCTAAGATGATAGAACAATTTATAAAATTCTTGGCATAATATGGATATAAAAAAAGATTTTGGGCTCTTATGCAAATGTTTATGAGGGGGTGCTGACGTTGAAATCGATTTTAATTTACCCATATTTTTGGGTATGTGACTAATTAGTGATTGATTGTGTTTTATATTTTGAGTAATCTCATTTATTGTAATGGGTTCTCACATAAACAATGTACCATTGAAAATGGTTCAAAAGACACCATATGAGATATGGAATGGGAGGTGTCCTGATATGTCTTTTATAGTGAGTAGGGATGGATGCTTATATAAGAAAATAGTTTCTTGAAAAGATTTTTCCCCAAAATAAAATAAATGTTATTATGTTAATAAACTACTTTAATCCCGATCCAGTAACAAAGTTGTTTGTTAATTTGAGTAATTGTATTCTTGAAGAGGAACTTAGCTCCAAAGGAATCAGTGGGAGTAAATGTAAACCTTGAAATGTTCAAGACAAACAAGAAAACATTGAACCTAAAGAGGTATAGTAGGAACGTAGAGAATCATAAGATGTTGTGTGATCTCAAGTTCCTTATGTTACACACAAACCTCATAGATCAAGTAGGACATGCCTAGAGTTTGAAAGATTATGATATCTTCAAGAGGTACTGGTTTGTTCATATATGATGAGTCAATTAACAACCTAGAAGCTTTTGAGGAACCAAAATCTAAGAAATGGCTCGAGGCCTTCTGATCCAAGATGGAGTCCATGTAAACCATAATGGTATGACCTTAATAAATCAAAATGAAGGGGTAAAACCCATAAAGTGCATTTGGATCTTGAGTAAAGGTCAACATGGAAAGGTATATTGGTCACAAAGAGTTTCAAGCAAGTTCAAGGTGTTGATCATGATGATGTCTTTCACCAGTTAGCATGGTAAAATCCATCAGGATCATGTTTGCTATTGTAGCTTATAATGACTAGTGAGATTTGGCATATGGGTGTTAAAATCACATTCCTTAATTGGAATAGTTATAAGGATGTGTATGTGACACAAATTAAATGTTGTATAAATGCAATATTGCAAATAAAGTCTATAAGTTGCAAATGTCAATATGTGGATTGAAGCAAGCATATCAGAGTGGGAATCTTCTATTTGACAAGAGAGTTAAAGAGTTTGACTTCAGTCAAAATGAAGATGAAATATGTGATTTCAAAAGATTTAGTGGGAGCATCGTTATATTCCGTATGATGATGGGGAATAATGTCCTTTTCCTAAAAATGTTAATAAAACCTAGCTGGAAACACCATCTCTGTGAAGGGTCTATGCAAGTCATTGTATAGAAATATTGCATCAGGTAGGCAGTAGAAACAAAAAAGTTACTGACATATTTCCCATTAACAAGAAGATCATGCCAATAACTATGCAATGGGAAGGATGATTTCACAAAGATATACCTGATCCTAGAGCAAGTCCAGTGATAATCCTCATCGATGTAGATTCACACTCTATCTTGGACAGTGTCTGTGTAGCTCCTAGTCACTCTCAGACTCGTCTAACTGCTCCTCCATGGACAACATACTTAGACACCTGCTGCAGTGGCTCCTCAGATCATGCCAGGGATTGTGAGTTGATGTTGCCCTCCTAGCAGCAACCAAAGGACTCCTGCCTCTAGAGTAGTCTACACGGACCGAATAGAACTCTTATCATCCTATAGGAATGGACAGGAAGGAGTTGTCTCTCCCATTGGTGTACTAGTAACCAACACGCGCTTCCACAAGAATGATCCTCTGTTGTTTCTCTCCCTTGACTATCCCTCCCTAGTCAGGTAGGACTTGCCTGGGCTCTCATGGTTACTACAATCAGAGAGGAAAACAATTGTCAGAGCAACTGATTCTCAATTATTTGTGTAGTAGTTGTGTTTTGGGAAGCCCTAATACCGTCTATATATAAGAGGGGTCAGGGTCACATTTCCCAGTCCCCAGCCAATGCATGACTAAAGTGGGTGTGGAAAGGACCGGAAGATTTTGAATTTTCATAATAATTCTGGAAGTTTCACAACCTCCGTGCACCAAAATGGTCATCTCTCCAAGTGAGATGGTTGTCTCACACATGAGACAATCTTTTCGCACCTTCTAGTTTTGCACATATGTTGGCAATTCAATTCCAATTAGTACCCAACTTGATGTGAGAACCAATTCTTTTTACAATCGAATTGCACCCCCGACATGGGCGTCTGGTGTAAATGAGACGAGCATCTCACACCATCCCAGACAGTCATTTGGTGCAACTAAGATGGGCATATCGCACCAGGCCAAATGATCATTTCACACAAGCGAGATGGGCATCTTGCATTCTGGGTTAGTTATAATTCCAACCAATGTACAATATAATCAACCTAACACTCCAAACGACAATCTCAACATTTGAACTGATTGTTTGGCAGTCTAGTCAGTTGATCTGTTGCATGAATTGAAATACCAAAACACTTTTGTAATAAATTCAATTGTCATTTAAGATCAAACTCCTCTTCTAGAAGAGTTCCAATGTGTGTGACCCTATAAGTTCCATATCACTTTGGCAGTGAATGTCCATAACTAGCTAATGACATCACAAAGCAATGTATGGTGCCTAGTCACACATCATTGCTACCCAAGTGAATGGAAAGTTGGGGAGCAACTTCAAACTACAATATGTGTATGGTGTTATAGTGTTTGTATAGTTGCTTTGTCATTGATATCTAGATTGAACTAGAGGCATGGAACCATCATCCACATTATTATCTAATCTTGTTCTTTGAACCAGAGTAGACTACATGTGATATATGTAAGCTCGATATCATATATTGACTCACATGTATATGGCCATACTTTTCTCAGTCTCGCTAATCAAGAGTCCTTGTATATCATTCCCCTATCGGAGGGAAAAATCCCATATTTATCACTCAAAGTCAGTCCCCATGTGTGAAAGTCACCCAATCATCACCTTTATAACAACACCAATTTCAAGACTGCATTTGATGATGTCAGTGTACCCAATGACATGTGATGAGTGTAGTGATTTTAGGTCTAAGAACCACAGCTGCCGCCGTCACTATGAGTCTTGACTATGAATTCTATGAAGATGGCTTCCATGTTTTTGTGTCATAGTGGATCTACTTGATACACTATTCTCTAACATGTATATGTGTGCTTGGTTTGATATTGCCATATCACAACCAATGATATTTAGTCATCAACCAACTCACACCTCGATCTTGTGTGTTATTGTTGTCTATCAACCTGCCATAATAACAACAGATCAGGGACATAATGAGAATGTATATACTCTTAACATCTGTATGATCTCATTCTCCAAGTCACATACTTGAAGACACATGTCATTGAGTAATATAATTTTGTACACATTTATTAGGCAATTCATTATCTCATAACTAAAAAATAAATTGGAAGCTTACCTTTGTTAATAATGAAATCATGTATCTAATGCCTTATCTCAATCATCATATGATTGGCTCTCTAGGAATACATACCAACATACATCCTATGTGATAGGGATTGAGTTCTATAGAGCAAGATCTGAAAAACTTCTTGACCTAAGAAAGAGCACATACATTAAAAGGATGCTGAAGGGGTTAAGCATGCAAGACTTAATGAGAGAAAACTTGTCCATGTCCCATGGAGTTAGTCTCTCAGGAGCCTAGTGTCCCAGTTCTTGGGAAGAATAAGAATACATGGATAGATGTCATACATATTTGCAATTGGATCTATCTTGAATGCAATATTATGTATCTTGTTATCTTGTATGTATTGGAGATGACGAGAGGGTATCTAGTCACCTCATATGTATTTCACATGATGAGAGGATATATATATATATTTATATATATATATATATATATATATATATATATATATATATATATATATATATATATATATACCTATTTAGCAATCTCATATGTATTGGACATGATGAGATGGTACATCTTAGATGCTAGTGAGAGTCACTGGCCTACCATAAAGAACATCCTTAGGTGCTTGTGAAGCACTAAAATGATTATTTCCTTGGTTATGGTTACAAGTAAGAGTTGGGTGTAAATGGTTACACCAATACAAGCTTCTGAAATGATAAGTACAATTAATGAACACGATCTGTATTTATATTTGACCTTAAATGAGAACTATAAGTAGGAAATAGTTCTAAGCTAAAAATGTTTATATCTATAGAAGAAGTCGAGTATCTTTGTGTTATGAGAAAACAAACGATATTGTTGTGACGAAGGCTATCAAACTGACAGCCAAATAATCACAATAATTACATAGAATAACCATTAACAACGAATTAATGAAAATCACTAAAAATTAAAACTATTTTACAAAGAGATTTATTGTTAGGAAACTCTAAAAGAAAGAACCAAAGCAATATATACATCATGGTTCACATTGTACATACATTGTACCATCTGATCTCGAGGATATCATGAACCAGTTGTTTTGCCCAAACATATACATAAGCAACATAAAACCTCGAGCCATACAAGACAAAATCTCAGATCATTTATAAAACCATTATGTACTAACTCCCAAGGACCTGAGAGTATAGAGATGACACATTGGACTTATATCTACAAGACACGACATACATTACACTCAACCTAAAATGTTACTATTGTCATCCCTCTCCAGTATCGTCTCTACCTCCTCGTTCGCATCCACCTAAAATGTTGGGAGTAATAGGGTGAGACAAAAGTCATAGCGAGAGATATGACTCTCTGTAAAAAATATTATTATCACAGGTAAATAATATAAAACTGAGAAGAGGATCTTTTATATTAACTATCAAGATTAATAACAGTTTATAAGTAGAACATAGCAATATCATCTTTTAAAGAAATGGAGCTATCTATGATAGAGCAACAAATCATCTATTCACTTTATAAGGAATACGAAGAACACATATAACATCATCTATTTAAGATGTATAAAAGTAATGTAATATCAACCAATGTTTCTGTATTCAATTCTTAAGCAAATACACAACACATATGATTACATATTTACAATCACATTATGCCATGAGGAGATGAGATATACCACTCACGCTCCAACCGACCACGTCTACATAATCATTGACACCATACAAGATCAAAGGAAGAGCCGACTTCAAATACCTCACCTGTCTTGGTCAGTTCGAGACCACTGGCAGTGATATTACATGTCAAACTACAATTAGTTTGCCAGGATATAGTGGCATCTTCATTATTGAGTTACAACTGCAACATGCACTCTCTTCAGGGAGATCATATAACAACCCTGGTATATTTTCTTTAGGGGGATCACACAGAAACCCTGGTATCTGAGGGAAAGATCACACATCAATATCTATTTGGACGTAAGGATATTTTTACCCATCACACCCACATATTCAAAAATATGCTCTCCGAGTTAAACTCGTTTCACCATTCAGCAAATTCTGATACTAAATGGATCTATGGCCTGGACAACTACATGATAAGGTTCCACTTGATTAATTTGGAGCATTAAAATATCTTTTATCATCAACCAAGTTACAAGCATGAATTATAACAGATGCTACAAAAAAGGTGTAATACATTTATCAAGTACTTTCATAATCTTTGCAACACATTGAATGCATAACACTCAAGATCTCAGTCTCTTATCACATTACTGGGGATTCACATCCCTTAAAATTATCATCATCATGATTGATAGATATGGGTATTCAAACCCTTAGTTAATCACTGAACATTGTCACCTCCTATCAGGTAATAATTACCTCTAGGTCCTCATACCTAGGTATACATTATACTTGTTGCACAAGTATTTCACATGGCCCACAAGGCCCATTTAATCTGTATCATATGAAACATCATAGCTCATACTTGGCTATGCTCATCATCTCGTGATACCTTCATGGTTAGTATTTTATGATAAAAAATATCAAGTACATATCATCACCATGCAATACTAGAGAAATGCAACCTTCCCATTACTAGGGTTAGGGTTTCCCTTTTAGTCGATTAGGCTTTCAAGGTCACATTATCAAGAATCAAAACCCTAATTCATAGCTCCACACATTTTAGGAGCATACATTGATATCATAAGTATTCAATAATACTTGTTTATTCTCATCATTTATCATTAAATGATTATCACACAAAGTATGAGTTTCTCTCTCATCCTCACTAGGATATTGATTACATCATACTTTATTAAGTTGGCTCAACCCTTTTCTCAAGGTACATAAGCCTACACTTATCAAAATACATTAAACTCTTTACATCTTAATGTATCATTTGACATAACACACTTCATGTGTTACTCAATCAAGTATATCAAATTTGAGGTGCTTATCTCCATATCGGTTTTAAGGTGCTGCCACCATATCGGGCAAGAGGTGTGTGCTTCCACAATATCGGGCAAGAGGTGTGTGCTTCCAACATATTGGGCAAATGGTGTGTGCTTCCATCATATCGGGCAAGTGGTGTGTGATTCCACCATATCAAACAAGAGGTGTGCGCTTCCACCATATCAGGCAAGAGGTGTGTGATTCCACCATATCGGGTTACTCAAGTGTAGGGTTTTGCATATCGAGTTAGACCCTTATGCTCATACCTTTTCAAACCTTGAAAGTATCAACCTGCCATGTGTCGAGTGATATCCTAGACAACTAGTTAGTTCTTTTTCAACCAACCCAAATGTAAAAAATGGTAGCGGTGTGGGGTTCCAAGGTATAACATTCATATCACCATATTGGGTTTCATTACAATATTGGGTTAGAGGTGCTTCAACCCAATATCAGTTTGTGCCATGATGACCTCATCATCATCAAGATCTAGAATTTCATCCCTTACTTTTCTAGTTCATGGACAATAGTCCTATGTAACTATTAGAACTCATAGAATCATCAATCATTCAAGAAAAATCGAAATTGAAAGTAGATCAACAAGTATAGCAAGATTGAAGGTGAATAATAACGTGATTGGGTTCAAGTTATATAACCCACCTCAAGAACAACTTCAAAGATCCAATTCCTCACGTTCCCAAGGTTTAAGATTAACTTATCAAAGATCCAAGACTTTTTTGCAACTCCTCTATATGCACAGAATCACCCTGGATAAGAACTTGGTGATGAAGAAAAGAAAGGAAGAATCACAACCCGAGATTCATGCTTCAACCAAGGTTGAAGATGACCATGGCTTCACCTTAATCTTAAGGCTCGAGCACCTCCTTGCTCCTCAACTACTATGCACGATATCTAAGAGAAAGAGAGTTGTAGGATTCAAAAAGTTTCACTAGTAGGTGAAAGGAGTGGTATATATAATTGAGGCTCATGATAGAGAGTGTATAAGAGGTATCATCACCTTATACAACTAGGTGACACATTTTTATGCATGGGTTGACATGTGTCCATGCATGGACACATATTTATCTTGACATGCAAAACTCTTGGGGATAATCTAGGCATAAGTTATTTTGTTGTAGGCATAACTCTTGGGGATAATGTAGGCCATTAGTTATCTTGTTGAAGAAGATATTTCAACCCAACATCACTTAATTCTTAAACCGATACAACTTTTCCAAGGAAATTTGTAAACTGATATCCATCATCAATCATTCAATAAAAATAGAAATTGAAAATAGATCAACAAGTATAGCAAGATCGAAGGTGAATAATAACATGATTCGGTTCATGTTAGATAACCCGCCTCAAGAACAACTTCAAATCTCCAAGATCTAAATCTTGATGTTCCCAAGGTTGAGCATGAACTTATCAAAGATCCAAGACTTGTTCACAACTCCTCTATATGCAAATAATCTCCATAGATAAAAACTTGGTGAAGAAGAAAAGAAAGGAAGAATGACAACCCGAGATTAATGCTTCAACCAAGGTTAAATATGACCATGGCTTCACCTTAAGCTTGAGGCTCGAGCTCCTCCTTGCTCCTCAACTACTATGCATGATATCTAAGATAAAGAGAGTTGTATGAATTAAAAAGTTTCACTTATAGGTGAAAGGAGTGGTGTATATAATTAAGGCTCATGAGAAGGAGTGTATAAGAGGTGTCATCACCTTATACTACTAGGTGACACATGTACATGCATGGGTTGATACGTGTCCATGCATGCACACATATTTATATTGACATTAAAAACTCTTGGGGATAATCTATGGATTAGATTTCGGCTATTAGTTATCTTGTTGAACAAGATATTTCAACCCAACATCACTTTATTCACAAACCGATACAAGTTTTTCAAGGAAAGTTGTAAACCAGTATCCATCACCTTCCTGAGGTGCTTAACTCATCTTGGCATTTTCTAAGAGTTGAAAATATGATATGGGATCTCCTCTATGGATTCTTGGCTGATAGGCACTCCCATATAGCTCTACAACTCATTTTAGGGTTTCAACTATACAACTCTTCTTGGTCTTTTCATCACCAAGAATACCATCACTCAAATATGATTCAAACATGGTGCCTCTTTCTTTCTATCTCCTCTGGATGATGCTAAGAGAGAGTAAGGATACTCTAGAGGTGGTAATTTACATATAAACCCTACATTTTGGGTAAATTGCAATTTGCACCAAAATTGGTACACAAGGTACACACATTATTCAAACAACCTCCAACTTGGATCTTAGGCTTTCTACAAGCAAACCTTAGCATCATTCTCTTTCTTATGATGCTAAAGAACTTGAGGCACGTTCAAAATGTGAATATTGCAATAGAACCCCTCATCTTGGGTAAATTGCAATTTACACGCAAACTATCATATAATGCACAAACATTTTGCAAATAAACTCAAACTTGAAAGTTAAACTCTCCTTGAGTCTTAATTACTTTTAAAAAGATTAAAACAAGTTTATAAGTAACTTATTTAAGTAAAAAATCTAGGTTTATGCCATAACCCAAGTCAGGGATGTTACATTTATCAACCCCTAACATGGATTTTGTCCCTAAAATTTCAAGAGAAAAGAGAAGGGTACTTCCTCCATCTCCCATGTGGCTTCTTCAATGACACGGTGATGCCATAGAACATTCACAAGAACTATGTCTTTCTTTTTCAACTTGTTGATTCTTCTGTCAAGAATCATCATTGGACCTTCCACATAGGATATATCTTCATTTTATTCTACCTCTATAGGTTGCAACACCAACTCTGTATCAGGATGACACTTTCTTAGCATTAAAATATGAAACACTGGATGTAGTCTATGTAGATCAGGTGGCAACTCCAACCTATAGGCTACCATTCCAATCCATGATGTCACTGGGTAAGGTCCCATAAATCTAGGTGCTAACTTACCCTTTTTCCCAAATCTGAGAACTCCTTTCCAAGGAGAGAAATTGAGATACACCTTGTCTCCAACTTGAAATTCTAAAGGTCTACAGCATTTATCAGCATATGACTTTTGTCTATCTTGTGCAACCTTCAACTGTTATTGTATTACTTTAATCTTTTCAATTGTCTATTGCACTAATTTAGGACCCAGAAGTTGGTATTCTCTAAAAACTACTAGAGGGGGGGTGAATATAGTTTTATAGTGATTTTAATAATTATTTAACTCGAACAACCAAAATTGAGATTAGAAGAAGGAGACAGGCGTTTAGAGTGGTTCCAACTATAGCAAATACTATAGTTGTCAGTCCACTACCCGGTTGCTTACCCAACCGGGATTTGAAAGTATTTATTTTATTACCTCTCGAGGATTTATACAAAATACAATACTTTCAACCACACCCTTTGAACAGCCTTCACTTGAAGTAGGTGCACCAACCCTGAGGTAGCCTTCTTGAAGTAACTCCAAGCTCCCCCTTGAAGTAGCCTTCCTCTCTAGAAGTAACCTCCCGTTGCACCAGCCTTCTGAAGTAGCTCAAAGTCTCCTTCTTTGCCAAGAAGATCTTCAACCTCTCCAATCCGCAGCCTCCAACCTAGGAGTAGCAAGGAGAGTACAAACAGTAATAGGGAATAAGAAAGAAAAAGGAAATTACAACTTATCCTTTAAAGCCCAAGGCTTGATATGCCTAGATCAAGCGTATAGATCTCCTAACCAAATGTGTGAACTTGTGATTGCTGTGGGTAGGAGATTCTAGCCTATAGGACACGAATTTGAGCTAAGGAGAAAGTAGGCCAATGATCACAGTGCTCAAATTGCTTGCAACAGATTGCTCAAGTATGCTCAAGTATTTCTCAAGTGTAACAAGTGTAAAACAAGTGGGTTTAGGTGTCCTATGGCTTGTCCTATTTATAGGAATGGCCTAAAGAAGCTTAAGGACATTCTAGACAACTTCTAGGGGTTTCTAAGTGCTTAACTAGCCGTTAGGTACAAAGTTGTTGCTTTAACAACAGCTAATTAATTAATTCTGCAGTTGCTGTCAGAGACCATCTCGGTCGACAAATGGTCGACCGAGACACCTACTCGGTCGAACTTTTGTCGACCGACAGGCTCTCTGGAACAAGTGATTTGCAACGTCTTTGTTCAACTGCCAACTAACTTGTCTGTTGTGTCTAACAGCTACTTTGGATCTTTCTCGGTCGAGAAGATTGTCGACCGAGAGTGTCTCGATCGAGGAGTTTGTCGACCGAGATTGATCCTGTTTCAAGGTTTCAATTTAGGCACTAATTATGTGTGTAAGTGTGCATAAGTAATCCTATTTGAATGGGATGACTTGTCTAACTGTGGTGTTTAGCTAGGGAGAATCTAACGCTTGATTTACATGCAATTCTAAGTACTTGTACATTATATTTTTGTACAAGTGTTTACAACAGTGATTACATTGCATGAAAATATAAATATGTAAGCTTGTAGATTTTCCCTTGTTGCTTTGTCATCCTGCACACTCAAGTAGCTCGTTAGATTAATAAGAATGAAATGTTTGTCATAATCAAAACAAAGGGATTTATAGATGTCCATTTATCCAACAATCTCCCCCTTTTTGAAGATGACAAACATTTCCAAAATATAAATAAAGGAAATATAAAACATATGAGTTTCATACCTTTAGATTACCTTTTGTAGCTTTTTCTCTTGTGTATAAAATGTGTGCTTATTATTCCCCATGAATTATGGAACATGAAATCCAGATCATTTGGGAATATAGCAACTTTCAATGAAAAGCCAAGATTTTATTTATGAAACTTATTAATTGAGTTTTACATAATTACTAAATTTTAGTTTTATATTTATCTCTCCCCCTTTGTCATTTCAAAAAGATAACCGTTAAGAATAAAAACTCCCCCTTAATTAGATATCCCATCAAATCGAATGAAAAAGATGTCCATTTAAAAACCAAAAATGTAAACAAGAGCGTTTGTTTAAGTAGCACAAATATCAAAGCAAACATCTTCCAAAGTGGAAGCGGTTTAGCCAATTTTATCTTCAACATGATGAAGGGAAATATGATTAATTTGCAAATATATTCAGCTTTATTGCAAACTTGACAACAGAAACCTACTCGGTCGACGATCTTTCGACCGATAGTGTTCTCGGTTGAACAGTTTCTCGACCGAGAATGTGTCTGGATTTGTTTCATAACTGTTTTAAGTAATTTGTCAATTTTGCCACAATTTTAAAGGTTGCATTTTTATTTATTACTCCCCTTATTTTGTATGTTCTACAATGATGATCTTATAATCCATATTTTGAAGATGTCTCACATAAAAATATCCATTGGAATCAAGTAAAGATGGCCAATTTCATTAAAAGCATGTATTACAAGCATAGAAAGATAGACACATCATATAGAGATGACCCATTACAATTATTCAAAAGATATCATCACAATAACTCCAACATTTACTGGAAAGACTTAAGGATTACATCAATGTCAGGGTCTTTCCCAAGAAAAGGCTCAGTTCCATAATACTGGACCAATGTTTGCCAATCTAGAGCACCTGTCTTAGTTAGAGCATATGCTTCCAAGAATGTAGGTACTCAGTCAAATCGGAAATGAGCGGCAATATCTTGCAGTTGCATGGATGAAAACTGAGTGTGCGTAAGATCCACAGATGGTGGAGGTGGAGTTTGATAATAGTTGTACGAAGGATTGTATGGATTGAGCATGCCATGATTTAAAGAATACGGATATTCATCAGGTTGGTTTGGTGAAAGGGTTTGCATTCTTTGGTTTATATAAGTCATGGCATGATGGTTATAGTCTAGTTGTTTGCTTAGGTGATATTGGGAGCCAGCAATATAAGTAAGAGTGTTTTGAATGGGGTCATGTGATAGGTTAGTAGAAGGAGGGGGTGGTGGTATGTCTTGATGAGATGTTTCTCCTTCAACTCTAGCCCTTTTATGACCAAAATCAATTCCCATTTTTTCTACTGTATTCTTACTTATTTTTTGTGGTCTACGCTCCCATGTATATCCCATATCCTCAAGTTGGGTCTTAAGGAAATGTTGAGTAATTTGGCATATAAAATCGGCATATGGAGGATTGCCAGAAAACTCAAGCATGTTTTTAAGAATGATGCGGATAAAATTTGTGGGAATACGTTGGATAATGGCATATATTAGACACATACGAAAAACAGGAACTTCAGACTTATTGGCTCTAGGATGTATGTTTGTTGATACAATAAGGTTTACAATCCTAGCAGATGGTTTAAGATTTATAGCATAATATGTGCCTCTATCTTCGTGACAGGTTGGATTGGATTTAAAAATGGTCCTTTTGATGTCACTAAGACTAATGGTATGGTCATCTTGGAGAAATTGGTTAAGGGGGTTTCCAGAAGTAAGGTCAAGGGTGTCTTGATATTCATCTATGTCAATGTTTAGCATGTTAAGAATGTCCCCTTCAGTAAATCGGAAGCTATGCCCATTGACCATAGTGTAGAAGAAGATGGTTTCATTTTCAGAGTGGGAAATGAGGTTTGCATAGAATTCATTCACTACCTTGATTGAATAGGAAGGAAAAGAAGGGTTGATGAATTCTTTTAACTTTTGTACTTCGAAAAGGTCCTCCAAGTCGACGATGTTGATGAAGTCCATAACTTCAACTGGTCGTCGTGGGAGAGGAGCTTTGGAGGAAAGCCGTAGATATCGATCACCAGCATCTCCATCGACGAAGGCAATGTCGTTGATGATCGTCAGTGGTGGAGTAGCTTCCCGATCTTCCCTTCGATTCCTGCCGGCGACCTTCTTCTTCCCACGAGCAGATGATGAGGCCATTGTGTTGCTTGAAGGTGGATAAGAAGCAAGGAAGGCTTGGGGATGAGGATGCTAAAGAGTTGCTCAAAAATGCACTAGAGAGAGCCTATGGAAGCAAGAGTATGCAAGTGTGAGGAAGTGACCCGTCTTTGGTTCCTTTTATAACAATCCAGCGACCTGGTCGGTCGACGACTCGTCGACCGAGCGTCCACAACGGTCATGTTGCAGACGCGCCACTTGGCTCCCCAACGGTCATATAACGGTCATAAACGGTCATAACGGTTGGTTTACAACGGTTATATCCAACAGCTATTTCTCGGTCGAACAATTGTCGATCGACATTGTCTCGGTCGAACATTTGTCGACCGAAAGTGTGTCCGATACTAAATCTATATAGATTCTGTCGGTCGAGAGAGAGGAGCTGACCGAGAGATTTTCGGTCGAAGAGTTCGTCGACCGAGAGACTTACTGAGTACGAATTTGAAGCTGATTTTTAATGTAATTGATAGACTATTTTTGTAGAGCACATATATAGATTTTCCAAGGGAGTAATATTGTGGTTATTATTTGCAATATTGGGACAAGTTGTGATCATAAATTAATTATGATTTTAATCATAAAAGGATATCCAAATAGTTATTATGTCAAACTTATTTTAGGTCAAATTTGACTACGACCATAGCGCCCCTTGGTCAAATTTTATTTTGACCAAGAGGCTAATTTTGCAGATTTTTAGATTGAATATGTTGAGTATAATATCTGCATTAAATGTCAAGCTGAAGCATAATACTTAAGATTCTTAATTGAAGGTACAATTAATTATCTCAAATCTTCAAAGATACTAATTTATGGATTGTGTTGCAAGCAATAACATATTTTCATGGATCCATGCATACAATTTTCATTATCTATGCGCACCCAATGATGAAAGCATGGTGTAATGGTAATAACAACATACAATGATAATTCCATTACATGATTAGTATATGAATAGACCAGAAAATACTTTTACGAACAATCATGTGAAAATAGGAATTTTCTTTTCATTTGACTAAGCATAGTTTCAGTTTAAACTTTAAATCATCTATGGAATAAACTAATATTAATTTCATTTACATTTGTAATCTCATTATGTTGAGTTGAGATAGACATAGAAATATGCAACTAATGTCTTTGGTCATATCTCAACTTGATTTTGTTCATTTAGTTTGGAGGTTTTGGAACCCAAACTAACTCGACATCTTTTCTCTTATAAGGACATGAAAAAGAGTAATGTCCAAGACGTGAGCAATAATGGCAACATATAGAATCAACCTCAAGTCGTTTTCTATGGTTTTGTTCTAGGTTGTTCTTTGTTAAAAATGTATTTGTTCCTTTAGGTACATATATAGATTGATGGGTTTGTGACTTTTTCCAACTAGGTTGATAGGAATTCCCTTTAGGCTTATAACCTAGTCCTCTTCTCCCAATTTGATGATAGGAATTATCTAAGATTTGATCAAGAATGCCATTATTATTTAAATTACTGACTTTTTGTTGTAACTTGGCAATCTCTTCCATTCTCTTCTTAATATCTAGTTTTGCTTGGTCTAGATTAGATGACAATAAATTTATTTCTTTAACAATAGTGTCATAATCTATATGGGTGCACAATAATGGTTGTTTTTGAAGATCGTTTACTTGAGTCTGCAAGTTTGAATTTTCAACAGAAAGGAGCTTGGAATCGGCTTCCATAGATTTTAACTTAAGATCAGAATATTTATTTCCCTCTTTGAGATCCTCATTTTCAGATGCAAGAGCAAGAAGTTTAACATTTAGATCATCATTTTCTTTATTTGATTTCTTTAATTTCTTTTTGCACTCAACATATTTATTATGTGTCTCTTCAATAATAGCAACTAGTTCTTCTTTAGATAAATCAAAGAGACTTACCTCTTCTTCTTCTTCACTAGTTGTAGCAATAATACATTCTTTGTGCTCTTCCTTTGATCTCCATGGGCATCCGGTTGTTTTGTGGCTTGTTCCTAAACACCAATTGCAGCATGTTGTGGTTTTGTCCAAACAGCACCTTTCACCATTTCCCTCCATTCTTCAAGACCTAGTTAGGGTTCCTTGAAGCCTGCTCTGATACCAATTGAAAACTACTAGAGGGGGGGGGGGTGAATAGAGTTTTATAGTGATTTTAATAATTATTTAACTCAAACAACCAAAATTGAGATTAGAAGAAGGAGACAGGCGTTTAGAGTGGTTCCAACTATAGCAAATACTATAGTTGTCAGTCCACTACCCGGTTGCTTACCCAACCGGGATTTGAAAGTATTTATTTTATTACCTCTCGAGGATTTATACAAAATACAATACTTTCAACCACACCCTTTGAACAGCCTTCACTTGAAGTAGGTGCACCAACCCCTAGGTAGCCTTCTTGAAGTAACTCCAAGCTCCCCCTTGAAGTAGCCTTCCTCTCTAGAAGTAACCTCCCGTTGCACCAGCCTTCTGAAGTAGCTCAAAGTCTCCTTCTTTGCCAAGAAGATCTTCACCCTTTCCAATCCGCAGCCTCCAACCTAGGAGTAGCAAGGAGAGTACAAACAGTAATAGGGAATAAGAAAGAAAAAGGAAATTACAACTTATCCTTTAAAGCCCAAGGCTTGATATGCCTACATCAAGCGTATAGATCTCCTAACCAAATGTGTGAACTTGTGATTGCTGTGGGTAGGAGATTCTAGCCTATAGGACACGAATTTGAGCTAAGGAGAAAGTAGGCCAATGATCACAGTGCTCAAATTTCTTGCAACAGATTGCTCAAGTATGCTCAAGTATTTCTCAAGTGTAACAAGTGTAAAACAAGTGGGTTTAGGTGTCCTATGGCTTGTACTATTTATAGGAATGGCCTAAAGAAGCTTAAGGACATTCTAGACAACTTCTAGGGGTTTCTAAGTGCTTAACTAGCCGTTAGGTACAAAGTTGTTGCTTTAACAACGGCTAATTAATTAATTCTGCAGTTGCTGTCAGAGACCATCTCGGTCGACAAATGGTCGACCGAGACACCTACTCGGTCGAACTTTTGTCGACCGACAGGATCTCTGGAACAAGTGATTTGCAACGTCTTTGTTCAACTGCCAACTAACTTGTCTGTTGTGTCTAACGGCTACTTTAGATCTTTCTCGGTCGAGAAGATTGTCGACCGAGAGTGTCTCGGTCGAGGAGTTTGTCGACCGAGATTGTTCCGGTTTCAAGGTTTCAATTTAGGCACTAATTATGTGTGTAAGTGTGCATAAGTAATCCTATTTGAATGGGATGAATTGTCTAACTGTGGTGTTTATATAGGGAGAATCTAACACTTGATTTACATGCAATTCTAAGTACTTGTACATTATATTTTTGTACAAGTTTTTACAACAGTGATTACATTGCATGAAAATATAAATATGTAAGCTTGTAGATTTTCCCTAGTTGCTTTGTCATCCTGCACACTCAAGTAGCTCGTTAGATTAATAAGAATGAAATGTTTGTCATAATCAAAACAAAGGGATTTATAGATGTCCATTTAGCCAACATTCTCTTATCTCATATCAGCATAACGAAGATCTACAACTTCTACCATATAAGGCTTCATATGGTGCCATATCAATACTAGTTTAATAATTATTGTTGTAGGCAAACTCTATTAAGCTCAAGTGTAAGTCCCAACTTCATACAAACTAAAGAACACATGCCCTAAGAAAGTCCTCCAAAGTTTGTATCGTCCTTTCAGATTGTCCATCTGTCTACGGGTGAAAAGTTGTGCTAAACTTTAACTGCGTACCAAAGGCTTTATGTAGTCGTTCCCAAAAATGACTTGTAAACTGGGGACCTCTATCAGACACAATTGTGGCTGGAACTCCGTGCTACTGCACTATCTCATGTATGTAGATATGTGCAAGTTTTTAAGTAGTATAGGTTGTTTAAACATGAAGAAAATGTGCTGACTTAATCAACCTATCAACTATCACCCAAATGGAATCATGACTTTTTGGTGTTCTGGGTAGACCAGCCACAAAGTCCATTGTCACGTGATCACATTTCCACTACGATATAGTTAATGGTTGCAATGTTCCTATAGGCTTCTGGTGTTCTTCTTCAACTTGCTGACACATTGGATACCGCATAACAAACTCAACTGCATCCTTCTTAAATCCAGGCCACCAATACATATCTTTTAAGTTATGATACATTTTAGTACTCCCTAGATGCATTGAATACATGGATGAATGAGCTTCCTCCATAACTATCTTTCTTAAGTCATTGGCATCAGGTACTACCATCCTATCATGGTAATAGACTACCTCATCCTATGACTTATGGAAACTGTCCCATTTCTCACTACCATACTCTGACCTGATCTACTGAATCATAGTATCCACATGTTGTGCCTCTTTAATCTATTGTCTTAGAGTAGGTTTCACATGCATCTCGGCTAGCAATCTGGATAACAAAGATACTTTTAAATATACATTTATTTGTCTCAAAGAGACAAACATGTCCCGTTTAAAGCACATTTAAGAATTCAATTGTGTTTTATCTATGGGTGGAGATGAAGATTTTCTACTTAGTGCATCTACCACTACATTGGCTTTTTTTGGATGATAATGAATTCTACAATCATGGTCTTGATTAATTCCATCCAGTAGTGTTGTCTCATATTCAACTCATGTTGTGAGAAGTGTACTTTAAGTTTTTATGGTCTGTGAAAATTTGACACATTTCTCCATAAAGATAATGCCTCCAAATCTTCAACGTGTGGACCACTATAGTTAACTCTAGATCATGCGTCGGATAATTCTCCTTGTGTTTCTTAAACTATCAGGAAGCAAAAGAAACTACATGACCACTCTGCATCAGCACACATCCTAGACCATTCTTAGAGGCATCAAAGAAAACAATGTATCCCTTTCCCTACTTAGGTAAAACCAGCACAGGTGCACTAGTCAACCTTTCTTTAAACAACTAAAAAGAATGCTCACACTTATCATTCCAAACAAAAGGAACCTCCTTCCTGGTCAACCTACTTAGGGGTAATGCTATAGAACTAAAATCTTTAATAAACCTTCTATAGTAACCTCCCAGACCTAAGAAACTGCAAATCTCAGTTGGTGATTTGGGTTGTTCCCACTCTAAAATAGACTCTATGAATCAATACAAATTCCTGAAGCAAATATAATGTTTCCTAGAAAGACACTTCTGACAACCAGAACTCGCACTTGCTAAACTTAGCATATAGCTTGTGTTGTCTCAACAAAGTCAAGGCTTGACGAAGGTGTTGTTCATGTTGTTGACCATATCTACTGTATATCAAGATGTTGTCTATGAAAACCACTATGAACTAATCAAGGAATGGCCAGAAGATTCTATTCATTAGCTCCATGAATGCAGCTAGTGCATTAGTTAGTCAAAACGACATAACTACAAACTCATAATGACTGTACCTTGTCCTAAAAGCTGACTTAGGTATGTCATCCTCCTTGATACGTAACTAATGATATCCTGACCATAGATCTATCTTAAAGAACACTATTGCACCATGCAACTGGTCAAATAGATCATCTATCCTTGATAGAGGACATTTGTTCTTTATAGTTACCTTGTTAAGCTGTCTATAGTCTATGCATAACATCATAGACCCATCCTTCTTTTTTACAAAAAGAACTGGAGCACCCCATGGTGAAGTACTTGGTCAAATGAAACCTTTCTCAAGCAACTCCTTTAACTATTTCTTGGGTTCTACCATCTCAACGGGCACCATCCTATAACGTGTTTGGGCTATGGGTTGCATACCCAGAATTAGATTAATCTTGAAATCAATCGCTCGAGGTGGAGGAAAATCTGGAAATTCTTTAGGAAACACATCCTTAAATTCCCTGACAACATGAAATTTATGAAGACTAGGCCATTTTGTTTTGGTATCTAGCACATATGCTAAGAATGCTTCACAACCTCATTGCATCAGTCTCTCAGCTACCATTACTGATACTAGACAAGTTGGAAGAATCTTTCTCTCCCCCTAAAAGACCCATGTCTCATCACTGTCTTTGAACATAGCTTACTTGAAACCACAATCCAAGACAACTATATACTTTTCTAGGGTATCCATCCCAAGAATTATATCAAACCCATGCATCTCAAGTGGTATAAGATCCATCTGAATGTTGTGTTCTGAAAAAGAAAGAATACAAGGAGAACATACCTCCCACAATACTGTAGACCTGACTAATAGAGTTTCTAATAACAAATTATTTGTTCTATGAATGACAGTCATATTGCAGTCATGAGTCACTTCTCGAGTGATAAAGAAATGTGTCGCAATCAGATCATCAAAATAGATACAAAGTAGGGTGAAGACATATCAGAATAAAACAATTCCATCTGACCTATCATGACTCATGGATTGACCAGTACCTCTGGATGATTCATTGCATAGAATCTCGATGTTTCCTTTTGCCGACTCTGTGCTCTGTTGTTTGGTGCAGATGATCCTACTTGGGACACCTATCCATGTCCTCGTGTGCCACTACTAAAATGTTGCCTCTGAGATCCTTGTTGACTCTACTTCGGTGGTTGGGTAATCTCCATGTCTCTAACTGGCCAATCCCTTATCATATGTCATGTTCGCCCACATGTGAAGAAGTTTCTATCCTGCTGTGGTCTAGATGGTCCTATTACTGACATTGATGCCATACGATGGGATCCACTTGGCAGAAAACTATGACCTCTAGCCTTGCTAGACATCAACTGTGTCTATGCATTGAACCTCTGAGGTGCTAATGGTGTAGGACACCTTAGTTTCTTGAAAATTCCAGACTTCTATCCCTAGAACTGGGCAGGTCCTTTCCTATTGTTAGCCTCACATTTCTCAGTCATGAACCTCTCTATCCGCCTAACTGACTCCACAAAGGTGGAAAACCTCTCTCTATTCTCTAAAGCAACTATAGTTGTGGATAACTCAGCATTCAAACCCTTCTTAAAATGTTGCATCCTCTCCTCCTCTACAATAGCTATATGTGGATAAAATATAGAAGCTCCATGAACTTAGCTTCATACTCACTAATCTTCATTGGTCCTTGCTTAATCCACTCAAACTGTGAGGTTTTCTCATCCAGATAAGTCCTAGGAAAGTATGTACTGACAAACTCACATTAGAATTCCTCTCATCCGACCTCAACACCTAGTCTTTTCTCTTCTTCAATGGCCCACCAATGGCCAGTGCTTCCTTTTAAAAGATGTACATCATGCCTAACTTTATTAGTTTCTGGGATGCTAAGAATTGTAAAGGCTTTATCGAGCTCAGTGAGCCATAAATTTACATCTGCTGGGTCAGTTGTACCGGCTTATTTGGTGGCTCCTACCCGACATAACCGCTCAAAGGTCTTACCAGACCCATGTCCCTCATTGGGAATTGGTTCCCTAGGTGTTGGTACTGGCATCCAGTCTACCATATGCATTATTGTGGTCATGAACTGCCTGCAAAGAGCATGAAAGACTGGGTTTTCTAGCATGGCTTCATCAAGATGGGGATTCTTAGACACTGATTCCTCTCTTTCCTAATCCCTTGCACCTCCTCTTGGTGCAACAATACTACTCTTCGTAGCATGTTCTTCATGTGCTCCAGCCATCTTTCAACTATACTTCTTCTTCTATATGAGTAGAAGTCACTATAAGATAAATTAGAGGATACTAGAATAGTCTCAACAAACTTAATCCTATGTCACTGTAGACTCAGCGAACCTCAGGCTCTGATACAAAAATTTGTGACGACCGCTATCAAACCAATAGCTAAATTGTCACAGTATTTATGTGGAATAACCATTAGTAGAGGATTAATGAAAATCACTAAAAATTAATACCATTTTGCAAAGAGATCCATTGCCAGGAAACTCTTAAAGAAAGAACCAAAGCAATATATACATCATGGTTAACATTGCACATACATTGTACCATCTCATCTCGAGGATATCATATACCAGTTGCTTTGCCCAAATTTATACATAAACAACATAAAACCTGGAGGCATACAAGACAAAATCTCAGATCGTTTATAAAGCATTACGTACTAACTCCCAAGGACCTAAGAGTACAGAGATGACACATAGGAATTCAATCTACAAGAAATGATAGATAGCACACTCAACCTGAGATGTTACTGTTGTCCCTATTATTGTTGTCCTCCCTCTACAGTACAATATATACCTCCTCGTCGATGTCCACCTAAAAATGTTGGGACAAACAAGGGTGGACAAAAGTCACAGTGAGAGATATAACTCTCTGCCAACAATACTATTATCACAGGTAAATAGTATAAAATTGAGCAGAGTATCTTTTATATTAATAATCAATATTAATCATTGTTTATGAGAAGAATAGAGCAATATCATCTTTTAAAGCAATGCAACTATCTATTATAGAGCAATAAATCATTTATTCACTTTATAAGGAATACAAAGAACACATATAACATATATCTATTTAAGATGTATAAAAGTAATGTAACATCAACCAATGTTTCCATATTCAATCCTTAAGCAAATATGCTATATGACTGACTACATATTTACAATCACACTTATGCCCCGAGGAGATGAGGTGTAATTTCCTTTTCCTTTCTTGTTCTCTATTATTGTTTGTACTCTCCTTGCTACTCCTAGGTTGGAGGCTGCGGATTGGAGAGGGTGGAGATCTTCTTGGTGAAGAAGGGGACCTTGAGCTATTTCAAGAAGGCTGGTGCAACGGGAGGTTACTTCTAGAGAGGAAGGCTACTTCAAGGGGGAGCTTGAAGTTACTTCAAGAAGGCTACCTCAAGTTGGTGCATCTACTTCAAGTGAAGGCTGTTCAAGGGGTGTAAAGAAAGTATTGTATTTTGTATAAATCCTTGTGAAGGTAATAAAATAAATACTTTCAAAATCCCAGTTGGGTAAGCAACCGGGTAGTGGAATGAAAACTTTAGTATTTGCTAAAGTTGGAACCACTCTAAACACCTGTCTCCTTCTTCCATTTATAATTGTGGTTGTTTGAGTTAAATAATTGTTAAAATATTTAAAAACTCTATTCACCCCCCCTCTAGTGTTTTTCAATTGGTATCAGAGCAGGCTTCAAGGAGCTCTAATCGAGTCTTGAAGAATGAAGGGTGGTGGTGTTAACAACCGCAAGCAAAGGAAAAGCATGGACCAATCTTCAACAAGTTGCAATTGGTGCTTAGGAACAATGCACACTACACTTAACTGTCCATGGAGGTCAAAAAAGGAAGATGCGCATAAAGAATGCCTTATTGCTACAATAAGTGAAAAAGAAGAAGAAGAGGTAAGACTTTTTGATTTAACTAAAGAAGAGCTAGTTGCGAGTCTTGAAGAGACACATAATAAATATATTGAATGCAAGAAGAAATTAAAGAAATCTAATAAAGCAAATGATGAGTTACATGCTAAGCTTCTTGCTCTCACATCTGAAAATGAAGATCTCAAAAAGGTTATTGAAGATCATGATATTAAGCTAAAATCTATAGAAGCAAATTGCAATCTTCTTTCTCTAGAAAAATTAAATTTGCAAGCTCAAGTAAATGATCTTCAAAAACAACCTATTTTATGTACACATCTAGATTATGATATTATTGTGAAAGAAAGAGATTCCTTGATATCTAATCTAGATCAAGAAAAGTTAGACATCAATAAGAGAATGGATGAGATTGTTAAGCTGCAACAAAAAGTTAGTAGCTTGAGTAATAATAACACTCCTGATAAAATCTTAAATAATTCTTACCATCAAATTGGAAGGAGAGGACTAGGTTACAAGCCTAAAGGAAAATCTTATCAAAAACCTAGTTGGGGAACACAAGTGCCAAAGAGCCAATCTATGTATGTACCTAAAGGCACAAATACATATGTACCCAAGAACAACCTAGAACAAAATCATAGAAAGAGATATGAGGTTGATTCTATATGTTGTCATTACTGTTTGCGCCTTGGACACTATTCTTTTTCATGTCCTTACAAGAAAAAGGATGTCGAGTTAGTATGGGTTCCAAAACCCCCAAACTAAATGGATAAAATTAAGTTGAGATATGACCAAAGACTCTAAAGTTGTATATCTCTATGTCTATCTCAACTTAACCTAATAAGACACTAAGTTAATCCAAGAAATTAAAATTTCCAAATATACATCTTAAACTACTTGTTTTAGTTTGGATTATCAAAATGTATATGATTAGTTGATATTTAACCTAAATGTTACTTTGATATTTAATATCTCAACCAAATCAAGCTTTAACTTTCATATTTTTGCTTTTACTTATAAACAATTTCTGAAAACAGGTCTGAAACAATACAGAACCTTTCTCGGTCGAGAAAATTGTCGACCGAGAGAACTGTCGGTCGAGAAATAGTCGACCGATCAGGTTTCTGTTGTCAAGTCTGCAATAAATCTGTTGAATATGTCTTCAAGTAATTTATTTGCTATCAATTATGACTGATTTTACATGCAAAACAAAGTATACTTTCTGGAAATTATTTTTGAAAACTTATATGAGATTTGGTTTATTCTCTAAATAATTATGGATCATATTGATTTAAGTCAAATTACAGGCTATATGATCTGTTCTAAGTGTTCCTTGATTTATTCACATAGAAATCATATATGGAATTTCATTACATCATATATCTTCACCAATTTCATTATTCAACCTTCTATAGATAACATTGATGCTTGGTGTATGAATAATGATTAGTGCATCCTTGATGATACATAGGCAAGCAAAGTGATTTGTTGGTAATATGCCATTTTAATGCTTGCAACACATAAGATAAATATTTCTCAATTTGTATCTTTTAAGAACTGCGATATTAATCATGCTTTCATATAAGAATTTTATGAGGATACAAGAAGAAGCGAAATTTGATATTCATGTAACTACAGCAAAGCTTATATTTTAAGAAAAATCAAGGACAAATGTTTTCATATTGAGTATCATTTAGAATACTTCAAATTGATATCTAATCAAATTACATGCAGATATTATATATATGAATATTCAATTTGGAAATATGCAAACTCGCCTCTTGGTTGAAACAAAATTTAATCAAGGGGCGCTATGGTCGTAGTCAAAGTCGACCTAAAATAAGTTTGACACAATACTTATTTGAATATTATTTTCTATTGTGATTAAAAGAACCATAAATTTATGATCACAAAATTGTCCAAATATTGGTAATAATATTCACAATATTACTCCCTTAGAAAATATATATATGCTCTACAAAATTAGTCTATCATTTGCTTAAAAAATTCATACCCAGTAAGTTTGTTGGTCGACAAATTCTTCGACCGACAACATCTCGGTCAGCCTATCTCTTTCGACCGACAGACCTCAAACAAAAGTAACATCGAACACACTTCCGGTCGAAAATTGCTCGACCGAGCCGATGTCGGTCGACAATTGTTCGACCGAGAATTGACCGTTGGGATATGACCGTTGGAATCCGACCGTTTATGACCGTTGTAAATCCAACCGTTGGGGGACGAGTGGCGCGTCTGCAATATGACTGTTGCGGACGCTCGGTCGACAAATTGTCGACCGACTTGGTCACTGGATTGTTATAAAAGGGACCAAAAACAGGTCATTTCTTCACACTTTCATATTCTTGTTTCCATAGCTTCTCTCTAGAGCATTCTTATGCAATCCTTTAGCTTCTTCATCCCCAAGACTTCCTTGCTTCTTCTCCACCTTAAAGCAAAGAAATGGCGTCATCATCTACACGTGGAAAGAAGAAGATTGCTAGCAGGAAAGGAAGGGCGGCCTCGCCACCATTGACGATCATCAACGACATCCCTTTCGTCGACGCAGATGCTGGTGATCGATATCTAAGGCTCTCCTCCAAAGCTCCTCTTCCACGACGTCTATTCAAGATATACCACCACCACCTCCTCCTACCAACCCATCTTATGATCCCATCCAAAACACCTTAACCTATGTTGTTGGGTCACAATATCATCTAAGTAAACAACTAGATTATAACCATCATGCCATGACTTATCTAAACCAAAGAATGCAAACCCTTTCTCCAAACCAACCAGACGAATATCCTTATTCTTTAAATCCTGGCATGCTCAACCCATATAATCCTTCTTACAACTACTACCAAACTCCACCTCCACCATCTACAGATCTCACGCACACTCAGTTTTCATCAATGCAACTACAAGATATTGCTGCTCATTTCCGATTTGATCGTGTTCCTACATTCTTGGAGGCGTATGCCTTAACCAAGACAGGTGCTCTGGAGTGGCAAACCTTGGTCGAATATTATGGAGCTGAGCCTTTTCTTGGGAAAGACCCTGATATTGATGTAATAATTAAGTCTTTCCAGTGAGATTTGGAGTTGTATTAGTTGTAATGAAATCTTTGCATGATTGTAATAAAAGGGTTATCTCTACATGATTTGGTTATCTTTCCATGATTGTAACAATTCTTTGTTTGTAATGAAATTGGTTATCTTTAATTCTTATAATGGATACTCTTCAAAAGCATATATGTCATCTTCTGATATGTTTCTTCTGTGGCATCTTTGGAATATAGTTTATAAGCCTATTATAGTAGAGCATACAAAACAAGGGGAGTAATATATAAAAATAAATTAAAAAGGATGAAATCTTTGTAAATACCTAAAATTTACAATTGTGGCTAAATTAACCATCTATTGAAAAGCATTCATACCTTAATTATAATTTGGGATATCTATCTAAGGGGGCAATAGTATAAAATTAAGGGGGATAAGTAATATCACATATTCAACTTGAATATCTTTTTGAAATGACAAAGGGGGAGAAAAGAATATAAATCAAAAATTTAAATGAGTTTCATAACATTTCTTGGCCAGCACTCACAAGGTAATCTTAAGGTATGAAACTCATATGTCTTATATTTCCTTCATTTATATTTTGGAAATGTTTGTCATCTTCAAAAAGGGGGAGATTGTTGGCTAAATGGACATCTGTAAATCCCTTTGTTTTGATAATGACAAACATTTCATTCTTGTTAATCTAACATGCTACTTGAGTGTGCAGGAACAAGGTGGATGACAAAGTATTAGGGAAATCCATATGCTTACATATTTATAGTTTCATGAAATGTAATCGCTTTGTAAAAACTTGTACAAATATATAATGTACAAGTACTTATATTTCATGTAAATCAAGCGTTAGATTCTCCCTAGCTAAACATCACATTTAGATAGGTCATCCCCTTGAATAGTGTCACATATGCACACTCATACACACACTTAGTGCTTTAATTGGAAAAGTGAAACAGGGTCAATCTCGGTCGACTAACTCCTCGACCGAGACACTCTCGGTCGACAATCTTCTCGACCGAGAAAGACCCAAGTAGCCGTTAGACACAGCTGACAAGGTGGTTGGCAGTTGGAGATAAACGTTGCATACACTTGATCCAGAGAGCCTGTCGGTCGACAAAAGTTCGACCGAGTAGGAGTCTCGGTCGACTATTTCTCGACCGAGATGGTCTCTGACAGCAACTTTAGAATTAATTATTTAGCCGTTACTAAAGCAACAAACTTATACCTAACGGCTAGTTAAGCACTTAGAAACCCCTAGAAGGTGTCTAGAACGTCCTTAAGCACGTATAGGACATTCCTATAAATAGGACATAGCTTGGGACACCCAAATACACTTACTTGTTACACTTGAGCAATCTTTGAGCATACATTGACTTTGTGCAATCTGTTTGTGAGCAATTGAGCATTGTGACAATTGGCTACTTCTTCCCTTAGCTCAAAATTCGTGTCCCATAGGCTAGCATCTCCTATCCACTGCAATTACAATTACATACACTTTGGCTAGGAGATCTATACGCTTGATCTAGGCAAATCAAGCCTTGTGCTACAAAAGGATAAGTTGTAATTTCCTTTTCCTTTCTTGTTCTCTATTATTGTTTGTACTCTCCTTGATACTCCTTGGTTGGAGGCTGCGGATTGGAGAGGGTGGAGATCTTCTTGGTGAAGAAGGGGACCTTGAGCTACTTCAAGAAGGCTGGTGCAACGGGAGGTTACTTCTAGAGAGGAAGGCTACTTCAAGGGGGAGCTTGAAGTTACTTCAAGAAGGCTACCTCAAGTTGGTGCATCTACTTCAAGTGAAGGCTGTTCAAGGGGTGTAAAGAAAGTATTGTATTTTGTATAAATCCTTGTGAAGGTAATAAAATAAATACTTTCAAAATCCTGGTTGGGTAAGAAACCGGGTAGTGGACTGACAACTTTAGTATTTGCTAAAGTTGGAACCACTCTAAACACCTGTCTCCTTCTTCCATTTATAATTGTGGTTGTTTGAGTTAAATAATTGTTAAAATATTTAAAAACTCTATTCACCCCCCTCTAGTGTTTTTCATACCCTCCCCTATAAAAGGGGTAGAGCCCAGGGTCGAGTTCTAGAGAGATCCCACATCTCCCACTCTCTTCCTCATATTCTTCTTCTTCTTCTTTGCTCTAAACCCTAGGTTAGAGAAGTGACATGATCCTTGAAGCATGGAGGAGCCAAAGATGAGTGCATGAAGGAGGCATGAAGCTACTTCGAAGATCTGGGGTGTTGGCTTCCTTTACCTTTGCTCCCAACCTCGCTCAAATCTCGTGGTAGACCTGTAAGGTCCGCCGCTTGGGACCCCGCTGCTAGCCCGACTCTGGCCACCTCGACTGGCAGTGCACGAAGAAGCTAGTCCGTTGAGGGGCGGCATCCTTCGGACCCTGGGAGGGAGGGAAAAGCTCCCCACAATCAAACCAAATTGACGGACAATAGGAATCGCGAGGTAAAAGTTGAACCAGGGCGCGTTGGACCGTTTTGCCCTCCATGGGATAAAGAAACATCTAACTTGACCAAGGGAAAAGATGTACTTTCGAAATGTTTTCAATCTACAAACAATGTTGCATGCCATGAGTGACGTGGCACACACTGATTGACTCAAGTAAGTTATTCTTACAAAATTCATATTTGAATAATGGTAACTCGGATGGGTACATATAATATATGTATTTTGCTCAGAAAAACAAGAGGAATTCATTAATAATGGTTTTAGTGGCTAATTCCTCTTGCTTTTTGAAAAGTAGTGTAACTTATCAACTTTAATGAATTAAAGATTAAGAAACCCTATTTTCAGATGATTAATGTTTTTAGTAGGGTTTAATGGATGAGTAAATTTGATATTAACATGTTAATTGTAAAAGGTGCATTAAGAACAAAAAGGATGAACTTTGCACGTAATTGGTTTAATTTAGAGTTTCATGTGCATAAATATGCTTTAATGGGCCTTGAAACCCTAATATTAGTAAATGTGACTCATAATAGTTTTAAATATTCAAAATCATGATTAAAGTTGAAATATGATAATTCCAAGATATTTCAAGTATAAATGTTCCTAATTGTGGATAAATACCATTAATGTAGTAATTAGGGTTTTCTAGTGGATAAAGGTAGAATTAATGACAAATAGAGTTCATGTGTGTTTTTGATCATAATGAACTATGAATTGAGAATAATGATCTTATCATGAATTAAAAAGGATAACAGTGGTAGTTTTAAAGTAAAAGAGGCATGATGGGATTAATTGATGGTTAATTGTGCCTTTTATCTGAAATTAAGGTAATATGTAAAACTTAACATCTTTTGTGAAGAATAGATGAGATAATTATGGTTTGTGAGTAATTGTATAAAAGTAGGGACTAAAAGAGTAATAATGAAGAGGAACCATTTTTTTTGGTGTGAAAAGGGTGGGGTACCTTCTTTACTATATGAAGAAAAAGAGGTAGATACAGAGTGTACCACCAAAAGAAAGAAAAGGAAAGAAAGAAACTAGAGGAGGTTGCAAAGCACAACCCCTCGGTACAAGAAGAAAAGAGAAAACTGTACAGAAAATACAATAAACTATCTATCTAAACAGAATGGACATCATAAGAACTAAGTAAGAAGTAACTGTCTTTATCACATCTCGACCAAAACTTGTCCACCTCCATACGTGTAGCACTGAAGATCCTTCTATTCCTCTCCAGCCAAATCATATAGACCACACAAGAAGCTTGAATGTTTACCTCTCTACTCAAACCCAAAAGGTCATACACAGAGTCAACTCTGGCTTGGTGCTTCAGATGGAACCAATCCCAAACTGTCTTTGTAAATTGGCTATCAAAGAACAAGTGATCAGCAGATTCTTTGTCCTCCGCATAGAGGAAACATCTAGAAGCTAACTGAAACCCAATTCTCTTCAAGTAATCTAAAGTGGGCAATTTCCCAAGGAACATCTTCCACAAAAACACATACCATCTTCTTGGCATGTTTTCAGACCAAACCCATTTAGCCCAGCATACATATTGTGATTTATCCCTCAAAATATTCCAACCATCTTTCAGCAAGAACTTTTTACCTCCCCTAAACAAAATATCATCATTTACATAAGGGAATATTGCTTGTTTTCCTAAAATCTCCAACAGAGTATTTGAGCCCCTAAAGCTTGGGATCGACCAAACAACATCAACGATACAGCTAGAAACTCTGCAGAAATTCCCTTTCCCCACTCTAACCATTAATTGATGATCAACCAGGTCAATAAGTCTTTCACCATCATTGACCCATGGGTCCAACCAGAACAGAAAAGAATCACCATTCCGCAAACAAAAGTTAATATGATTTAAAAGAGTACTTCTTTGATCAAGCATCCAAACCCAAGAGGCACTAGGTTTGGCATCAACAGTCCAAACAGATTCAGATCTAATGTACTTCTCGTGAACCCATTTAATCCAAAGCCCATCCTTCTTTGAAGCAACACTCCATAGATTTTTAAGAAGCCCTCCAATAGACCAGTACACAATGGACCTAATTCCGAGGCCCCCTTCAGACTTGGGTTTACAAATAAGCTTCCAGGAAACAATATGTATATGCTTCTTATCCTTCGAATCATTCCAAATAAAGTCCCTAAAAAGTTTTTCAATATCATAAATCACAGCCTTAGGGAGAGGGAAGGCAGCAGTCCAGAAGATGCTATACGTAGAAAGAGTCGAAACAACCAACTCAATCCTCCCTTCTTGAGACAGAAAATGAGCTTTCCAAGAATCAAGCTTAAGTTTGATTTTATCCAGTATAGGGCTACATAAAGATCTGGTTAGTCTTCCAGTGAAAAGGGGAAGTCCAAGATATCGAACGGGCAGTGAAGAAATCTTGATATCCAAGATGTTTGAAATATTACCTTCTTCCGCCAACTTACTAAGGAAAACCTGACTCTTTTCATTATTCAACTTCAGGCCCAAAATCCTACCAAAATTTTCCAAAATAGATTTGAGACACAGAGCATCATTATCATCCACTCTGGAGAACAACAACAAGTCATCTGCAAAGATAATATGAGAGATGGTTGTGGAACCCGCATCACCCATAGGTCTAAAGCTTCCTTTATCTAGCTCAGCTTTGATAATAGAGGAGAGACCCTACATGGCGATAACAAATAAAAAAGGGGCTAGGGGATCCCCCTTCCGAACCCCATTAGAAGCATTAAACTGATCAGTAGGGGAACCATTAACCAGAACTCTGAAAGAAGCAGAGGAAAACGTTTCATTGATCCAATTGAGCCAACAGATAGGGAAACCCATTCTTTCTATAAGAAAAAGGATGTAGTCACTCTGAACAGTGTCGTAAGCCTTAGCTAAATCAGCTTTGATGCACATAACTGTCCGGGCATGCATGAAGGAGCTTAAGATATCATTCGCCAGCAAGATAGCTTCCCCAATCTTCCTGCCATGAGGAAAAGCAAATTGATTGTCGTCAACAATGATGGCAAGATGAACTTGACCCTATTCGCCATGATTTTAGTAATCACTTTATAAATGACATTGCAGAGAGATATAGGCCTGAAATCCTTCAACTTTGTAGCTCCCAATTTCTTAGGGATAAGAGTAATCATAGTGATGTTACATTCCTTAAGAAGCTTTCCTGAGCTAAAGAAGCTTTGAATAGCTCTAATAATATCATCACCAATAAGATCCCAAATAGACTTAATAAAAATAGCGTTAAAACCATCCGGCCCAGGAGCTTTCTCAACTTTCATACTTTTAATGACACCTTTAATCTCATCTCTAGTAACAATCCTTCTTAAATCATCAAATTGAACATTGGTGATTTTAGGCAGCTTCCACTCCTCATTCCACATAACCATGTCCTTTGCAGAACCATTAAACAACTGATCATAGAAGCTTCTAATAGAGTCTTTAATAACAACAGAGTCATAGATGCACTTTCCATTCCAATCATGCAACACAGTAATATTATTCCTCATCCAACGAGTTTTAATAGACGCATAGAAAAAGGAAGAGTTTCTATCTCCAAGCTTAAGCCATTGCACCCAACTTTTCTGTTTAAGGAAACTTTCTTCATTATTCATGGCTTTCAGAGCTTTATCTCTAACAACAGCTAATTTATTGTGTATTTCTTCATTATCTGGATCTTCATCCATAGCAGATTGCAAGTCCTTTGCTTTAGCTTCCAGCTCCCTTGCCATAGAAAGATAATTACCCACACATATTTTATTCCACTTCCTCAAAGCATCTTTCACAGCATGGAGCTTCTTATACACTCTAAACATGGGCGTTCCAGTACAAACAACATTATTCCAAGCGTCTTCCACCACCTTCCTATAGGAAGGTTCAGTAGTCCAAGAATTAATAAAGCAAAAGGGAGTAGACCCATGCTTCCCCCTATCAAATCTCAGAGCAATGACCCTGTGATCACTAACAACAGAAGAAATCACCTCCCCCAGCAAAAAGGAAAACTAAACAGAAACTTGTCATTACAGAACAAATGGTCAATCTTGGATAGCGTACTTTTACCTTTTTTGCTACAACTATCCCAAGTGAAAAAATGAGCTTTGGGAGAGATTTCCAACAAACCAGTCAGTCTAACAGCCTCATTAAACTCGCGCATACTTCTGCTGGAAGGGGGATGCTTTCCCAACCTTTCATGACTAAGCCTAACAACATTAAAATCACCCATGACACACCAGTTAATAGGATTGAGAAGACAAATGGAGCCGAGAGAATTCCAAAGCCCTGCCCTGTCCCCATCATCATTAAGCCCATAAACAACAGAAAGCTCAAAAGAAAGGTCTTGTTTATTGACTACACAATGAAGCACCTGATCACTGCTAATCAACTTGTCTATAGAAATATTAGGATCCATCCAAAGAATGATAATCCTCGTATAAGAATGGAAATTAGAATAGTCCAAGTAGTTTGCTCCATTCCAGATCATATTAACAAATCCATTTAACTCCTTCTTACTAACCCGAGATTCAAGGATAATGAAGATATCTGCTTTACTCTCTTTAATCTCCTTCCGAATGTGAGGGACCTTATTAGTTCCTCCCCTCACATTCCAAGACATTATCGTAAAGGGACTAACCATTTGGAGGTAAGTTCATTGGGGCATCCTTCTCTTCAAAATTCGACAATAGAGAAAACTTATTCAAAGAAGACGGAATGCTTTTATTCACAGAGAGCTTTGGAACAATTCTGGGAGGGGATTTTGATTTTCTGCCTTTTATCTCCCATCCCGCTTCAGGAGAGGTATTTGGAGTAAATGAATCTGAGACCTGAACTCCTTCTCTTCCAACCGCAACCCCTACAACTTGTGTCCCAACCTTCTCGCTGACAGCAGCCGATTGAATTCTATTGACTGGCTCAATAATAGGAACATAAGAGGGAATCGACACCTCTATAACTTCTTCATGGATCATCTCAGCTGCATCTATAAACACTTCCCTCTCATCTCCTTTATTTGTATCTGATGATTTAGGTACCCAGGACATCTTCTGAATTGGACCATTGGCCAACCTTCTTTGAGTGTTCCCCTCCACCGAAACAGAGCCACAAAGTGTTGATTCGTGGCCAAAGAGACCACAGATCAAACACCTGCTCAGATCCCATTCATACTCGAATGAAATGGTGTCCAGTTGCCCATCATCACTAACAATCTGCAATTCTTTAGGAAAGGAGAAATCCAGTGGGATCAAAACTTGCAATCTAGCATACTCCAGCCTCAAAAATTCATTGGTAAACCTATCCGGCTGTAGAGGAACCCCAAGAAATGAACCAATCTTACTAAACATCTCAGCATCCCAGAGCTCCAGCGGGAGGTTGAAGATCTTCAGCCAAATTGGAACTTCAGTTAGCTTCATTTTTTCCAAAGGTTCTCCTCGTTCCCATCTCTTGATGATCAAAGGTCTCCCAGCGACAAACCAGGGATCCCCATCGATAGCCGTCGTCATGTCCTCATCATTGGAAAATAATACAATGAAATAGCCACGCCCTCTCGATCGGACCTCAATAGAGCCTTTAGCATTCCAGATTTGAGCTAGATGATGAGCCAGCACAGGGTAGTGAGGTTTTAAGTCTACTACATATCCCACGACAGTCCTCTTCCATCTATCTAGATTCCTCTCTACAATGTGATTCAGATAGAACAGCTTCCCATCCATCACCTAGATGCTCTACTTCTTCAGGCTTACTGAACCACTGCTCTTTCTCTGCTTGAATAGATCCAGCCAAGACTTAGCTTCATTCACAACTGAGATGCTACCAGTCGGAGAACGCGTCCTAGAGGCTCCTGGATCTGGAGGGTTTGACGATGAAGCCAACGCTCCCGCAATCGCCCCCACCGTCGCCTCCGTAGGCTCCTCAGACATCACGAAAAAAGTCATTTTTCGATTCCCTTTTTAAGAGGAACCATATTTGCAATGGAAACCCAAAAAGTGGACAAGAAATCCTAGGAAGCGAGCTAAATCTTGATGACATGATTAATGATAGGAACTTGGATGCCTATTTCAGGATCAACTTGATGTGTGCTTGCTTGGTTTCTTAACTGGTTGAATTATTTCTGCATTCAAGACAACTTGACATGTATGTGGTTAATTATGGTTAATCACATTAGTTTCTCGAAGAGTTTCCCAGATGATTCATCACACTGAATGCAACTTAACAGATTGGATGTTCATACTTGAAAATCATAAAGTCACTGTGATTATCACAAATAATAATAGAAGTGTGTATTCTCGCACCTACATGCCAACCTGATGGATGATGCAAAAAGGTAAAGCCCGGAGGGAAGACCAATGGGAACCATGAGTGGTGACCCAGGCACCTAGCTCAGGATTGAGAAGGTGGCCTATGATATTGCATGACAAAAGGGCACCATGAAGGGTGACCCCAGGCACCAAGCTCGGGATTGAGAAGGTGGCCTTACGTCAATAGAAAAAGTGAATCCCGAAAGGGGGTATGCCAGGGTTAGGGAAAAAGTGGTGGAGAATGTCACATTGAAAGATTAATATGGCTTGTTAATTAACTTGATTGTGATATTTAGTTTGTTAGTCATACTTGCAAAATTTTGGTTGTCCCCACATACCATCATATTTTGATATGCTGACCAACATTTTGTTTGTCAGCATTTTAGGTACAAGATTGAAAAGGAAAAATAGTAATGTGGCATATGTGGAATTAAATAAGAGTTAAAGTACAAGGGAGGATTAGTTAGAATAGACTCCAGATGTGGATAGAAGTAGACATCCAAGTTTTTGAAAAAGGTATGCAAAGTTAAATGTTATTACAGCCTTTCAGTATAGTTTGGTAGAATCTAATAATTATTATGGATTATTTGTCAAACCTTTGATCCTGTAATTGGGATAATGGTTCTGACCTTTTGGTCTCCCTTAATTGGGGGTTACCGAGAGGCGGGGTCGTTACATTTGGTATCAAAGCATAGGTTCCTCATTTAATCTGTAATAATTATTAAATTTTACAAATTATATAGAACCCAAGGGAGTTATTAGAGGAATTTCTAAAAGACAGAGGTGTCTAGAAAAGGATCACGTCCAGGGGTAGGCAAGATTTTCCTCCGCACCACTAATCGGAATACGAGGACTCCCAGATTAGTGTGACTTCCTGGCCAATGTCTCAGGATTGGACTCGAAATAAGATACCTTTAGGACTCTCTCATGTTGTTCATCCCTTCTCAACTCAAATGTTGTTAAGGATTATAAGGATTAGGGTTTTCCCTCTTTTCCTCACCCTCTTGATGTATGGGTAAGGTTGATAAGCTTTAAAGAATCCTCCACCAAATTAATAAAAAGCATGTAAATAAGATTTCATGGACATAATCTTAATAGATTAAGCATAAAAGAATAGATACATGCTTAGGTCGTATGACATAAGTTGTCATGCCCTCAGGAGAGACCTGAGGCTAGACCTTCTTGTGAGGTGGATAAGTAAAGAGAGTTAGTCTTGGAGTTAGAGATCTCCATTATAAGTGGAGACCTGGCACATCCTCCGGATGATGCTAACCCTAACCCTAAGTGAAGATTAGAGAGAGACATGACATGATGAGTTAGATGTCATGGTAGACCAGGTGTTTGGATGGACATGCCTTAGATGCTATATGAGCCATGAGAGGTTGGATGATTGAGTACCTTTGGCAACCCAACCCTGGGAAGGGTCGTGCATGTTAGAGTGAAGGATAGCTCCTTCATTGATGAGGTTAGAGAAGAACCTATGACACCCCATGAGCTTATATGATCATGGCATAGTAGGCACCCAGAATATGTCAGTGGTGCGAGCAGTAGGATAAAACCCTGGCCAGGAGAGTATGATGGATAGCTTATGAGATAAGAATAAAGAGCTAGGGATAACTTGGAGCAAACATAAGTTTGAACATAGGCTTACCCATGTAGAGGTATGCTTGTGAGCTTGATCCATCTTCATGCAGAGAGAGAGAGAGCAGTTGCCAAGAAGGAAGGTTGGAAGCCTAGACTCTGAGATATGAGGAAACGTGGGGAGTTGAGGATGATGCAACCTAAGTGGATGGTAGTGGTTGCCTCATGTTGAAGATATCTTGGTTGCCATTAGAGGAACCAAACCCTGGAGAGAGGATGAGTTTGTTGGTACCTCTTTACCTATGGTATATATGAGATGAAGAGTTCCTTAGACCTGGAGAGGTTTAGTACCAGGTTGTGAGGCCTTGTACCTTGTTGATTGTCCTTGAGGAGGACTCAACTATGAAGTATTTCTCGAATAAAAGAATCATGGGAAGCGCATGACATACCTTAGACATGCTTGGTTCGTGGTTAAAGGTTGAGCATGCATTTGGACAGTTGTTGTATAAAGAAATGAACATGGGGTTCTTACGCCTAAGAGGTGAAGTGGTGTACCTGATGCTCATGATGAGATTTGAGTTTCTATAGATTCGAGCATGGTACTCCTCATGGTTAGAGGAGAGGGAAACCCCTTAGGTTTGAGGTATGTTTGATGAACCCCTCACAGCTAAGTTGTTGACATAGGAAAGTATGATCTAGATCTAATGTTGAGAATGAGAATAATTATGACCTAGCATGGTTTAGTAGATGGTCTACTTGTGCCTTAGTATCTTGCTAGGGT
Source organism: Alisma plantago-aquatica (assembly GCA_963693085.1). Lineage (NCBI taxonomy): Eukaryota > Viridiplantae > Streptophyta > Magnoliopsida > Alismatales > Alismataceae > Alisma > Alisma plantago-aquatica. The sequence continues at coordinate 391,925,413 of OY856410.1, read as the reverse complement.
TAAGCATGCACATGTGGGTATAAGCCCTAGACATAAGGATGTTTGTGACCTTTGTTATCAAGGAGTAGTTTCCTTCCATCCTGGGAGAGGGACCCTTTTGTAGGGTGTATACTAGTCTTGTCGGTTTTGAGGAAACCTAAAGAGGTCTCATAGGATTTTGAGAAGCTAAGTGAAAGGTACATGGTATGAGGAAGAACCTGAAGACCCATAGATAACCATCTCTAAGTGCATGTGGATGGGTTACCATGAAGGTAACTGGTATGGGGCCTAACCAAGGTAAGCAAGTCGCCATGATCCCTATGAAGGGATGAAAGTCTGCGCATGAATGTAGAGAGAGAGATGATGAAGGCTTGGGTAAGGTTTCTAAGTTGGACATGTACTATAATACAATCCTAAGTCTATCCTAGGGTCAGGTAGGGATAAGACCGATGGAATTAGGAGTTACCTAATTCCCTAGTTGCACATGACCATAGGGTCGAGAGGTAACACCTATCATTGTCTGAGGGCCATGAGTTAGGAGATTGAACACCTTCGTGAACTCATGGGACCCAAAGGGAAGATGAGTAGGACACTCTCTGAATGCATAAGGAAAGAGGGATGACCCCAAAAGTGTCGTCACCCTATAGACCTAGAGGAGATGACCAAGGGATGTGTGTAAACCTCAGTAAATTTGAGACCAAATTTCCGTGGAAGTAACTTTGATAACGAGATGTTAATTTGTGATGTAGAGACATATGTGGCACGTTTCAACTTAGATTTAAAGGTGTACTGGAAAGGTGGGATGTACCATCTCTACTCTTGGAATAGGAAGAACTCCGTATTTGGACTGCAGCCAAATGTTTATTTCCTCTTGTTATGGGAGTGAGAGATAGGACAATACGAATGTCATACACCAAGGATAAGAGGTGATGTCAGTTGGAACATTGCCATGAGGTATGAGGATAGAGAAGATAACATACCCTAGTGGAGTGAGTGATACATGGATGGTTTACAAACACTAAGAGGAATAAGGTAGTCATCTTATAAGAATGCTTTTAGCATGAGCTATGTGGAATTTTCCAGTTATACAAGGTTGAGTTCAAAAACCAAGAGAAGAAGCTTAGAGTTTTCTTGATGAAGATAAACTTAGAGCTGAGATGAGATAATTAATGGAATACATGGAGGTGTATGTATTCAACTTTACCTAACACCTAAGGATGTGAATTGGTAATGGATGCTCTAGATGAGATACAACTGTCTAGTTTAAATGGAGGCTAGAAGAGGTTGTTAGGATAACCCTCAGTTGGAAAAAGAGATAAGTTTGGCTAACAGTCATATTGGTTGATCAAGTTAATGGTTGTTTGGTTAGCTAGCCTAGGGCTTATCATGATAAAAGGATGGTTGTAGAACCTCATATGCACTTCTATGGAGAAAAAGGAGATTAAACCCCAACCAGAATGGTTTAGGGTTTCCAAGGTATCAATCTTGAGGAATCATGACATACGGGAGATCATGATTTAAGATCACCATATATTGTGGTACTACCAAGATAATAGGTGATAGTAGTACTTTGGATGCCTAAGATGAAGTTCCATGTGGTATGTTGCCACGCAAGCCAGGAGGTGAAGGATGAATGCCAATAACCCAGTGTATCGATATAGAGGATAAAAGAGTCCCTGAGAGGGAATGGGAGTTCATCACTATGGATGTTGTGCAAAGACTCCCCTAGACCAAGGAAGGTCAAGATGTAACATGGGTTATGGTAGATCGCCTTACCTATATGACATGAGAAAGGAAGAGTATTGTCAAGAGACATATCCAGTTGAACTACATATGAGAGAGATATGGTTCAAATACACCATGATGTGAGTTCCAAAGTTCTTGAGTATAACCTAAAAATACACTTCCATAAGGTGGAAGAAGATACATGAAGAACTTGATGTTAGTATTGTTTATCACCCCTAACTGATGGTTAGAATGATCTAGATGAGAGGGTCTGATGAGGGCATGTGTGCTTGTTTAGGGTGATATCTAGAGATAGTTCTTTTCCTCTATAAGATGTGATGATAACCACCATAGACAGTATCAGGATGTAAAGAAGCTCTGTAAGGGAGGTTGTGTCGGTCACCACTTCATTAAGATGATGTTGGTGAAGGGACCTCGCGAAGGTCAGAAAAGAGCCACAATGTGTGCAGATGAAGTCGCTTTGATCGTGCAATGGCTGAAAGAGAGCCCAAAGGTGACAGGAGTCGTGAGCTGATGTAAAGCAAGACTGACATGTAGTTCACTGTGGGAGAGTATGTGATGTGAAAATATGACCCCTCTAAATTACAGCTGAGAAATCTGAGTCCCCGATATACGGCTCCATTTGAGATGGATTGATGGAGATGGTTGTGTTTATCCTTACCCCTCAAGATAACATGATGTATAATATGTTCCATGAGTACGATCTAGAGCACTGTGTGAGGTACCCAAGCCATGTGCTGAGCCCTAAACCTATTCAACTTTATGAGAGGTTGAAATGTCCCGAGTCACCTATGTGGGTACGATATACCAAGGTAAGAAAGAACTCAGATGGAAGAATATGCGATGATGACGGTTCTTGAGAAGCACCATGGAAAGGGTGAAGCCACATGGGATCCCTGATGGACATAAGAAAGGCTTATCCTGTTTATTTGCTTGCTTGATGGAATTTTGGGGGCAAAATTTCTATAAGAGGGGAAGGATGTTACAACCCCAAATTTTGGGTTCTTTTGATGAGAAATACAATTTCTCTTAATAAAGGTATATGATGTGATTTGATTTGAATTTCGTCTATAATAGTCTTGATGCTTGCTTAATGGGCTTTGTTGGCTTTTGGTCCCAATAACAAGGAAATTCGATTAATAAATGAATAATTAAGAAATGGAGAAATGAAAAGATGTAGAAACCTCTAGAAGGCAAAAGTATATAATCCAAAGTGGGATTTCGTGCCTCTTGGGTTCCTTGGGTTTCAAGGAGTCCAAAGTTGCAAAGAGAAAGCAATAAGAAAAGAAAAGAACAATTAAATATTTCTTTATTAACAAAGAAATTGAAAACAATGATAAAATGTGAAAAATAAGTGGAAAGAGGTATAATTGAGTCATCCTTAGTGGATTTTCGTATCCAAAGGATTCCTAATGTTAAATGGAATGCCAATGAGGAAAATAAAAAGAAAGATAAAGATAAATCCTCAAAAAGAGATATTTTAATAAGAAATAAACAAGATAATGAGAAATAATGAGGATAAATGCATCTAGAAGAATAATAAGTATCCTTAAAAAGGAATTTTGAAATGTTGGAGTTTCTTGGGGTCCAAGGAGCCTCAATGGAGAAGAAAGAGAGAGAAAATACCAAAAATGCAAAATAAGAGGATAATGTGATACATTATTAATGAATTTTGTAGCATTTCTAAAAAGGAAGTATTTTTCTATTAAATGAAAATAGAATTTCGTGCCAATGGGTTAAAAGTCAAGCAATAAATAAAATAACTGAGAGGTTTTTCGAATTCCTAATACCTAAAGAGCAAAGAATATCTAAGAAGGTAATGAGGAGAGAGAAGATTTCTTCTTAGTTAAGGAATATGCTTTCCTATTAGGGAAGGACTTGCTTCCTCTTGAATGAACGCCTTGGAGCATGGATACCCTCCCCTATAAAAGGGGTAGAGCCCAGGGTCGAGTTCTAGAGAGATCCCACGTCTCCCAATCTCTTCCTCATCTTCTTTTTCTTCGCTCTAAACCCTAGGTTAGAGAAGTGACACGATCCTTGAAGCATGGAGGATCCAAAGATGAGTGCATGAAGGAGGCATGAAGCTACTCTGAAGATCTGGGGTGTTGGCTTCCTTTCCCTTTGCTTCCAACCTCGCTCAAAGCTCGTGGCAGACCTGTAAGGTATGCCGCTTGGGATGCCACTGCTGGCCCGACTCCGGCCACCTCGGCCGTAGATGGGTGGTGCCAAAGGTGTGGCGGGGCAGGACAAAGCTAGTCCGTTGAGGGGCGGCAGCTGTCAGACCCTGGGAGGGAGGGCAAAGCTCCCCGCAATCAGACCAAGTTGACGAACAACAGGAATCGTGAGGTAGAAGATGAACCAGGGCACGTTGGACTATTTTTCCCTCCACGGGCTAAAGAAACATCTAACTTAACCAAGGCCAAAGACGTACTTTTGAAATGTTTTCGATCTGCAAACAACGTTGCATGCCATGAGTGACGTGCTACACACTGATTGGATCAAGTAAGTTATTCTTGCAAAATTCATATTTAAATAATGGTAACTCGGATGGGTACATATAATATATGAAATTTGCTCAGAAAAATGAGAGAAATTCATCAAAAATGGTTTTAGAGGGTAATTACTCTTTGTGTTCGAAATGTAGTGTAACTTATCAACTTTAATGAATTAAAGATTAAGAAACCCTATTTTGAGATGATTAATGTGTTTAGTAGGGTTTAATGGATGAGTAAAGCTGATATTAACATGTTAATTGTAAAAGGTACATTATGAACAAAAAGGATGAACTTTGCATGTAATTGGTTTAATTTAGAGTTTCCTATGCATAAATATGCTTTAATGGACCTTAAAACCCTAATATTAGTAAATGTGACTCATAATAATTTTAATTATTCAAAATCATGAATAAAGTTGAAATATGATAATTCCAAGCTATTTCAAGTATAAAAGTTCCTAATTGTGGATAAATACCCTTAATGTAGTAATTAGGGTTTTCTAATGGATAAAGGTAGAATTAATTACAAATAGAGTTCATGTGTGTTTTTGATCATAATGAACTATGAATTGAGCATAATGATCATGTCATGAATTAAAACGGATAAAAATGGTAGTTTTAAAGTAAAACATGCATAATGGGCTTAATTGATGGTTAATTATGCCTTTTATCTGAAATTAAGGTAATATGTTAACCTTAACATCTTTTGTGAAGAATAGATGAAATAATTTGGGTTTGCGAGTAATTGTATAAAAGTAGGGACTAAAAGAGTAATAATGAAGAGGAACCATATTTGCTATGGAAACTCGAAAAGTGGACTAGAAATCCTAGGAAGCGAGCTAAATCTTGATGACATGATTAATGATATGATCTTGGATTCCTATTTCAGGATCACCTTGACGTGTGCTTGCTTGGTTTCTTAACTGGTTGAATTATTTCTGCATTCAAGATAGCTTAACATGTATGTGGTTAATTATGGTTAATCACATTAGTTTCTCGAAGAGTTTCCCGGATGATTCATCCCATTGAATGCAACTTAACAGTTTGGATGTTCATACTTGCAAATCATAAAGTCTCTATGATTATCCCAAATAATAATAAAAGTGTATATTCTCGCACCTACATGCCACCCTGATGGATGATGCAAAAAGGTCAAGTCCAAGAGGGAAGACCAATGGGCACCATGAGTGGTGACCCCAGGCACCAAGCTCGGGATGGAGAAGGTGGCCTATGATATTGCATGACTAAAGGACACCATGAAGGGTGACCTCAGGCACCAAGCTCGGGATTGAGAAGGTGGTCTTAAGTCAATGGCAAAAGTGAAACCCGAAAGGGGGTATGCCATGGTTAGGGCAAACGTGGTGGAGAATGTCACATTGAAAGCGTAATATGGCTTGTTGATTAACTTGATTGTGATATTTGGTTTGTTAGTCATACTTGCAAAATTTTGGTTGTCCCCACATACCGACATATTTCAATATGCTGACCGTTGTTTGGTTTGTCGGCATTTTAGGTACAAGATTGAAAAGGAAAAATAGTAAAGTGGCATATGTGGAATTAAATAAGAGTTAAAGTACAAGGGAGGATTAGTTAGAATAGACTCCAGACGTGGATAGAAGTAGACATCCAAGTTTTTGAAAAAGGTATGCAAAGTTAAATTTTATTACAGCCTTTTAGTATAGTTTGGTAGAATCTAATAATTATTATTTATTATTTGTCGAACCTTTGATCCTATAATTGGGATAATGACTCTGACCTTTTGGTCTCCCTTAATTCGGGGTTATCGAGAGGCGGGGTCGTTACAGCTCATGCTCCAACCGACCACGACGACGTAAACATCAGTACCATACAAAGTCAAAGGAAGAGATGGCTTCCAAGACCTCACCTATCTCGATCAGTACGAGACCTCTGGCAGTGACATCACATGTCAAACTACAATTAGCTTGCTAGGGTATAGTGGCATCTTCGATGTAGAGTTACAACAACAACATGCACTCTCTTTAGGGAGATCACATAGCAACCCCTGTATATTTTCTTCAAGGAGATCACACATCAACCCTAGTATCTGAGGGAAAGATCACACAACAATCCCCATTTGGATGGAAGGATATTTTCACCCATCACCCCCACATGTTCAAAAATATGCTCTCTGAGTTAAACTCATTTCACCATTTAGAAAATTCTGACACTGAATGTATCAATAGCTAGGGAAACTACATGATAAGGTTCCATTTGATTAATTAGGTGCATTATACTATCTTTTAGAATCAACCAAGTTACAAGCATGAATTATAGCAGATGCTACAAAGAAAGGTGTAATACATTTATCAAGTACTTTCATGATCTTTGGAACACATTGAATACATAATAATCAGAATCTCAATCTCTTATAACATTATTGGGGATTATGATCCCTTAACATTATGATCATCACGATTACTATATCTGGGTATTCAAACCCTTAGTTAATCACTGAACATTTTCACCTCTTATCATGTAACAATTACCTCTAGGTTCTCTAAGCCAGGTATACATTATACTTGTTGTACAAGTATTTCATATGTGTCACAAGGCCCATTTAATTTGTATCATATGAAACATCATAGCTCATACCTGTCTATGCTCATCATCTCATGATACCTGCATGGTTAGTATTTTATGATAAAAACAATATCAAATACATATAATCACCATGCAATACTAGAGAAATACAACCTTCCCATTATTAGGGTTAGGGTTTCCCTTTTTAGCCGATTAGGGTTTCAAGTTAATATTATCAAGAATCAAAACCCTAATTCACAGCTCCACACATATTAGGAGAATATATTGATATCATAAGTATTCAATCATACTTGTTTATTCTCATCATTTATCATTAAATGATTATCACACAAAGTATGAGTTTCTCTCTCATCCTCACTAGGATATTGATTACATCATACTTTATTAAGTTGGCTCAACCCTTTTCTCAAGGTACATTGGAATACACTTATTAAAATGCATTAAACTCTTTACATCTTAATGTATCATTTAACATAACACACTTCATGTGTTACTCAATCAAGTATATTGGATTTGAGGTGCTTACCTCCATATCGGTTTTGAGGTGCTTCCACCATATCGGGCAAGAGGTGTGTGCTTCCACCATATCAGGAAAGAGGTGTGTGCTTCCACCATATCGGGCAAGAGGTTTTTGTTTCCACCTTATCGGGAAAGAGGTGTGTGCTTCCACCATATCGGGTAAGAGGTGTGTGTGTGTGTCACCTATATCAGGTTACTCAAGTGTAGGGGTTTTGCATATCGGGTTAGACCCTTATGCACATACCTTTTCAAACCTTCAAAGTATGAACCTTCCATGTCTTGAGTGTCAGCCTAGACAACTGGTTTGTCCTTTTTCATCCAACCCAAATGTACACAATGATAGGGGTGTGGGGTTCCAAGGTATAATAGATTTCATATCACCATATTGGGTTTCATTACCATATCGGGTTAGAGGTGCTTGAACCCGATATTGATTTGTTCCATGATGATGTCATCATCATCAAGCTCTGGTATTTCGTCCCTTACTAATTTAGTTCATGGAAAACAGTCCTATGCAACTATTATAACTCATAGAATCATCAATCATTCAAGAAAAATCGAAATTCAAAGTAGATCAACAAGTATAGCAAGATTGAAGGTGAATAATAACATGATTGGGTTCAAGTTATATAACCCACATCAAGAATAACTTCAAAGATCCAAGATCCAATGCTTCACGTTCCCAAGGTTGAAGATTAACTTTTCAAAAATCCAAGACTTGTTTGCAACTCCTCTATATGCACAGAATCACCCTAGATAAGAACTTGGTGATGAAGAAAAGAAAGGAAGAATCACAACCCGAGATTCATGCTTCAACCAAGGTTGAAGATGGCCATGGCTTCACCTTAATCTTAAGGATTGAGCACCTCCTTGCTCCTCAACTACTATGCACGATATCTAATAGAAAGAGAGTTGTAGGATTCAAAACGTTTCACTAGTAGGTGAAAGGAGTGGTATATATAATTGAGGCTCGTGAGAGAGAGTGTATACGAGATGTCATCACCTTATACAACTAGGTGACACATGTCCATGCATGGGTTGACATGTTTCTATGCATGGACACATATTTATCTTGACATGCAAAACTCTTGGGTATAATCTAGGCATAAGCTTTCGGCCATTAGTTATCTTGTTGAAGAAGATATTTCAACCCAACATCACTTAATTCTTAAACCGATACAACGTTTCCAAGGAAAGTTGTAAATTGATATCCATCACCTTCTTGAGGTGCTTAACTCATGATGGCCTTCGCCAAGAGTTGAAAAAATGATATGGGACCTCCTCTATGGCTTGTTGGCCGATAGGCACTCCCATATAAGATCTACAACTCAATACAATACAACTCATTTTAGGGTTTCAACTATACAACTATTCTTGGTCTTTTCATCACCAAGAATACCATCACTTGAATATGATTCAAACATGGTGCCTCTTTCTTTTTGTCTCCTCTAGACAATTCTAAGATAGAGTAGGGACACTCTATAGGTGGTAATTTGCATATCAAGCCAACTTTTTGGGAAAATTGCAATTTCCACCAAAATTGGTACACAAGGCACAAGCATTATTCAAACAAGCTCCAACTTGGAACTTAGGCTTTACACAAGCCACCCCTTACCATCATTCTCTCTCTTATGATGCTAAAACACTTGAGGCATGTTCGACATGTGACATATTGTAATGTAACCCATCATCTTTGGTAAATTGCAATTTACTCCCAAACTATCATATAATGCACAAACAGTTTGCAAATAAATTCAAACTTGAAAATTAAACTCTCCTTGAGTCTTAATCACTTTTCAAAAGATTAAAAAAAGTTTATAAAAATTTACTTAAGCAAAGCTTCCAGGTTTATGACATAATCCAGGTCAAGGATGTTATAATTAAATGGATCAAGAAGTTCATATTGGTGAACTTGGGTGAGATTCCAACCATCAACAACACAGTAAATATATTGTGACATCAGTGGAGCTACTGGATAGGCTGGGATTCTCAGATTTCATAGTATGAAACTTCCATCTCATACAAGATGTCGTACAGTGAAGATATGTGAAACTTACAAAATACTAACTTGAAGAAAATATAGCTAACCTACTATAAAAGAGCTTGCATAGCAAAAACATGATGGACATGTTAAGATCATTTGGAATGTGATTCATGGGAGATTCTCTCTAAGTGAATGTGGGAGTGTATTGGTATGTATGCCCAGAGAGCCAATCATATGATGATTGGAATATGGCATTAAATACATGATTTGATAATAACAAAGGTAATTCAGTCTAATATCTTTGTCTTAGAATGAGATAATGACACAAACATTGTACATATCTAAAGAATGATGTTACTCGATAACATATGTCTTCAAGTACATGACTTGAATAATTAGATCATACAAATGTTAAGAGTATATACATTCTTATTATGTCCCTAGTCAGATATTACCGTGGAAGCAAAATAGACAACAATAATACATAATACTAGACTGTTTGTTGACTGATGACAAAATCTCATTAGTCATAATATGTGATATTATGTCAAGCACAAAGGTACATGTTAGAGAATAGTGTAACACATAGACCCACCACGGGAGTGATACATGGAGACCATGTATTGGTAGTCAAAATCTTCTCTCATAGTGATAGTGGTGATTGTGGTTCACTAGTACATATAACACATTTGGCGTCGATTAAGTAAGACTTTTGTCATCGGTTTTGAAGTGACATCCAAGTGGTTGACACTAAATGAAATAAACACCACCAAATCGATAGCTAAACTGTCACTAATAATGCAGAATAACCATAAATAGAGGATTAACAAAAATCACTAAGAATTCAAACCATTTTTGCAAAGAAATCAATTTCCTGGAAAACTCTTAATGAAATAACCAAAACTTTATATACATCAGGGTTCACATTGTACATACACTGTACCATCTCATCTTGAGGTTAACATGTAACAGTTGCTTTGTCAAAACATGTACTGAAGCAACATAAAACCTCGAGGCATACAAGCCAAAATCTCAGTTTGTTTATAAAACCATCACACACTAAATCCAAGGACCTAAGAGTACAAAGATGACACATAGGACTTCTATCTACAGGACATGACATATAATACACTCAACTTGAGCTATTACTGCTATCCCTACTGTTATTGTCCTTCCTCTGTAGAACAGTCTCTACCTCCTTATGCACGTCCACCTAAAAATTGTGGACCCCATGGGGTGAAACAATTCTCCCAATGAGAGATATAACTCTCTGCCAACAATGTTATTATCACAGGTAAACAATATAAAACTAAGAAGAGGTTCGTTTATACTAATAAGTAAGGTTAATCACTAAGGATAAGCATATTATAACATTCTCATCTTTTAAAGAATTGCAACTATCTATGATAGAGAAGTAAATCATATATTCACTTTATAAGGAATATGAAGAACATGTGTATCATTTACCCATCTTATTATACCAACATCTCAAGCTTATCCACTGATAATATCATCATGTTCTAACTTTATACAAATCTTGCTAGAGTACAACTAGGTATTGGATTGTACCAATCATGTGATATTAAAACCAAGTATTGGATTGTACCAATCCTATGATATTACATCCAGGTATTGGATTGTACCAATCCTGTGAGATCATAGAACAATCAAACATTGGGTTGTACGAATCCTGTGAGAGTTCAACCATGTATTGGGTTGTACCAATCCTGTGAGATCATAGCACAGCTAGGCATTGGGTTGTACCAATCCTGTGAGAGTTCAGCCAGGTATTGGGTTGTACTAATCCTGTGAGATCACAACCATGTATTGGACTGTGCCAATCCTATGAAAGTTCATCCAGGTATTAGGTTGTACCAATCCTATGAGATCATAGAACAACATGCATTGGGTTGTACCAATCCTGTGAGAGTTCAACCAGGTATTGGGTTGTACCAATCCTATAAGATAACTTTAAGAGTACAACTAAGTATTGGATTATACCAATCATGTGAGATCACAACCATATTGCATAGGATTCCATAGTATTTGGAATACCTTTATATTTCCCTTTCACTTTCATTATGGGACATCAATCCCTTCAACTCATCACTGAATACCACATCACTTTTACTAGGCATTATACCTCAGTCGAACCATCATACACATTCACATCCTTTATGTGATACAAGTATTCCTCATATCTCATTTTAGCATATTGAAAACAATATAGCCCTTATTTGTGTATGACCAAAATGTATGTATGAACAAGATTTCAATATTATCTTTGTAACCATTTATTATTATTATTATGTTACAGGGTTCCTATTTACCTAGTTTATTTTGAACATTACTATCTCTTACATCAATCTCTAGATCAACATCTTATCACCTCTCACTAGGAAACGACTATTCACATGGCTCACAAGGCCATTAAACATCTTATCACCTCTCACTAGGAAACAACTTTTCACATGGCTCTCATGTCCATTAAACATCTTGTGACTTCTCACTAGGCAAAAACTATTCACATGGCTCATAAGGCCATTAAACATGTTGCCACCTCTTACTAGGAAACAATTATTTACATGTCTTTCATGGCCATTAAACATCTTGTCACCTCTCACTAGGCAAAAACTATTCACATGGCTCTTAAGGCCATTAAACATCTTGTCACCTCTCACTAGGCAACAACTGTTCAAATGGGTTACAAGGACATTAAACATCTTGTCACCTCTCAATAGGCAGAAATTATTCACATGGCTTACAAGGCCCATTATTAGGGTTAAGGTTTCCCTTTATACCCAAATAGGGTTTCAAATTCATATTATCAATCCAAACCCTAATTTATTGCTCCACACATCTAGCAGCATACATTGATATCATAAGTATTCAATCATACTTATTTATTCTCATCATTTATCATTAAATGATTATCAACACAAAATATGAGTTTCTCTCTCATCCTCACTAGGATATTGATTACATCATATTTTATTAACTTGGCTTAACCCTTTCTCAAGATATGTTAGCCTCCACTTATCAAAGTGCATTAAACTCATTACATCATAATGTAACCATTGACATGACACACTTCATGTTTTACTCATCCAAGTAAATTGGATTTGAGGTGCATCAAGGTGTATCAACCTTGAGGCGCTGGATGTGATATTTGTCATACCTTGGTATATCACTTCCCTCATCACTTTTAATGTAACGACCCAGCCTCCCAGTAACCCCCAATTAAGGGAAACCAAAAGGTTAGAGCTATTATCCCAATTTTCTAGATCAACGGTTCAACAAATAATCAATAATAATTACTAAATTCTACCAAAAACTATACTGAAAAATTGAAATAAAATAAAACTTTGCATACCTCTTGAAAATATTGGATTTCTAAACTTCTATCCACAACTGGAGTCTATTCTAACTATTCCTCCTTGTAATTTAATTCATATATTCACAATGTGTCACTTTATTGTTTGTCCTTTTCAAATTGTACCTAAAACGCCAACAAACAAAACGTCGGTCAGCATAAATGAATATGCCGATATGTGGGGACAACCAAAATTTCACAAATATTACTAACAACCTAAATATCACAATTAAGTTATTTAACAATCCAAATTATGTTTTCAATGTGACATTCTCCAGTACTTTTTCCCTAACCTTGGAATACCCTCTCTATGGTTTTTCCTTTGCACTAAACATAAGGCCACCTTATCCATCCCGAGCTTGGTGCCTGGGGTCACCTCTCATGGTGCCCATAAGTCATGCAAGAAACATAAGGCCACCTTCTCCATCCTAAACTTGGTGCCTGGAGTCACCTCTCATAGTGCCTAATGGTCTTCACTCTTGGGCTTGACCTAATTTACCTTCCCTCTAGGGCTTGCTCATGCATCATACATCAGGGTGGCATATAGGTGCAAGAATTCACATTTATAATTAATTGTGATAATCATAGTGACTTTAAAGACTGGCATAAATGACCACCCAACAGTTAGGTTGCATCCAATTTGATTAATTATTCGAGAAAACTTCATGAAACTAAATCAGTTACTCATAAATAACCACATACCTTTGCCATGCAGATTATTCAATTATACTTCAATCATAGTCCAATCAAGCAAGAAAATCAAGCAATCATCATATAATATGCATTACGTAAATTCTAAAGTGTCACCAAACATATTAATATCATTAAATCCTACTCGGTCCCAAACCAGGGTTTAGGTTTTCTTAGCATAGTGTTACCATTAGGGTTATGTCTCAAAACCCTGATTCCCATGATTCTCACTTTAATAATTTAAGAACCCTAATTCATATAAGGGTTGTCATGACTATCAAATCTACCATCTTCTTTTATTACAAACACTTATATCAGATTAATTTCATTAATCCACATATCAAGATATTGTCTTGATTTCATAATCCTATGTATACACATGTATAGCTAGAGACTTTGTTAGCCATAATGATCATCCTTATGATCATACTAATCAGATTATTCAACAACATCATGTAATAGCAGAAAAGAAGGGCCTTTAACATTTTTCACATGTTTAAAATTCAAACAAGGGTTTATGATATGTTGATCACGACTTTATCATATGATACCATATTTCTGAAAAAGGAAGCATTACTAAGTCTCAATTATATTTTCTTTGTGTTCCTCTCATTTTCCTGATCATTTTTCATATATTACTTGTCTAATTCTGAGCATCCTAGCAATTTCTATAATATTCTAAAGTTAAACCTTTTATTAGCCAATTAGGCATTACCATGTCAGTAAGGTATTCTTTTCTTATTAAGTTGCTCAGGATCATTGAAAGGACTTACTTGTCCCTAGCTATTGAACAAGAAGTGAGGGGCATATGCATCCTTTGACTCTAAATCCTCTTCCACCTCGTGTTGGGCGTGACCCTCTCGAAACGCCACTCCAATAGGCGTCCGATTAGTGGTCAATTGGTCGGCAACGTCGCCGCCTTGCAACGTAAACAGTCGTTGTCACTGTGGATGACCAACCTATCACCTCCACTCTAGATAGACGAATGCTCTTCTTCATGCAGAGTGGTGCTTCTTCCAACGCCGCATGGACACAACCATCCTCACGTCGGTGCCGGCACCTTCCGTCTTGTGCCTGCCGCTCGATGGTGAGGTGTGGAACCTCTTCCTAGGTGACGCCGGTGCGACTTCCTGTTGGTCTCCTCCTTTCTTGTCCCTTCTACTTCATCTATCTGATTGTTGTAGATGAAAGTTTCATTTTCAGGTAGTTTTGCTGCCTATGTCATCCGCAACACTGGACTCTGTTCGTGGTACCTTCAGAAGCACCTTAGTGGTGCTCTCCCTTCCCTTGCCTCACATCTCTGGGTCTGTCACCTCCTCGAGTGACCTCTATGGCATCCTAGACATCCAACACACCACCCCTGCCTTCCTCTTTCAGCAGGCTTTGTGGAGTTGTTTGTAGGTCGTGCATGATGGTTGACCCTCCTCAAAGGTCAATGATGGCATAGAGGATGACGGAGAAGGTCCACCCACATCCATCCCTGGTTTCCACCGAGCTACATCATGTTGTGTCTATGTTGTAGGTTTATCTGATGTGACTCCACGTCAAAGGAACTAGGGAGAAAGGGTCTTCAAGGAACATGGATCCTTCGTCAGGTTTCATCTTGGACCACTACGGATAGGGCCATGTATTTTGGTGGCAAGAGGTTGAGCTGGGGTTCCGATATCTATACATACCTAAGGAAACCCTAGGGGTCATCCTTGAAGAGACAAACAGAGGCCTCAAAGCCTAGATCTATTCACTCTTGATTGTGAGAAACACATGGGAGGGAGATACATATTTGTATTTTGTGATTCACTAAAAAGGAAGATGCCCAAGGGCATTATTCATCATGCCTTGTTCTCTAAAAGCATGTTCATGTATATAGATTCCAGAAAACCCATTAGATATTCGCTATTGCTTTTTATTTTAGAATTGGCAACCCAAAAATTATAAAGGGAAGCCCATCTCTCTATGGCACACATTGGATAATGTATTTCTCAAATTGATTATAGAAAAACATTAATCTTTTCTCATATTCAAATTGTGGGGTTCCATTGGAATATCTTTTCATATCCCAAGACTTGATCATTTTAAACATTTATTTAAAATAATGTTATTATCTTGTAGAATCTCCTTGTTTGGTATCCCAACCATTAAGTTTCCAATATTGGCTATATAATTACTCTTTTAATTATTTCATCACACCATGAATCTTAGTTTCCTTTGTAAAAAAATTGTCATATTAGAAGACATTACAATATGAATTCCTTTTATTTATTTAACGTGTGCCTCAAGCACCCACACCATAAAGATGATTATCACTATTAGTCCACAAATAATATTATTGAAGAAAATAATCAATTCATTACTTTTCATAATTTGGATTCCTTTTACCATTAGAAACCATGTGGACTCGATTCTCATCCATGATGATTCCATTATCCATCTTTCCACATATTTCTCATATTTTTATCGTTACCTCAAATTTCCTTCTTAATATTGCCTTATTTGATTTCTTCCTTTTCTTTTAATCCTGTTGAACTCATTAATAAATTCTGATCCATGAAATCACATGCAAAAAGGAAATATTGCAAAGGGAATCCATTCAATATATATAATTCACACCATTCCCATAATCATATATTTATTGGGGAAATTACATTTCCCACCATATGAACCCAAAACAATTGGGGTTGTAACATTTAACTTACTTAATTTTATCAACTCATCTTGTATTAGGGTATTTCTCATTCTAATTCTTTATGCACTAACTCATCACATTTAGCATGTAGTGTATTGGCCATAAGTCACACACTTGAATTATCCAACTATCATCAAGTGATATGAACTCATCTCGATTTAAGGCATTGTTGATATAGGGTCGACCATTATCAACCACTTTAGGTGTTTCACCTATCAAGGTATTACTTACACTATGACTTGGTGTTATACTCATCATTCCTAAGAGTGTTTTGCCCTCACCTTTACAAGGTGGTTTGAATCATGTACGTCAAGTTGAATACATGTATTAGGTTAGGTTTATATCAAGCTAGGCATCATCATAGCCATCATACACTTATTCATCAAGGTATCAACCTTACCAATCATATGGTGTATCACCTTCACCATATATGGGTGTAACATCCTCACCTCACTTGAAGATATTGGATACATCCTTCTTTAATGTATTGTCCATCACATGTTCTAGGGTATTAACCACCTTAACACTTTTGTCATCTAGTGTATTGGGTTACCCACCATATCATTTTAGAGTTGTGTCCTCAACACCATATCGTCCAAGAGGTGTGTGCTTAACCCAATATCGGTTTAGAGGTGTATGCTTGCTTACCATATCACCTTAGAGGTGTATGTGTGCTTACCATATTGGGTAAGAGGTCTATGCTTGTTTACCATATCGGGTAAGAGGTATGTGTTTGCTCCCCATATCACTTTAGAGGTGTACGTGTGCTTACCATATCACCTTAGAGGTGTATGTGTGCTTACCATATCACATTTTAGGTGTATGTGTGCTTCACACCATATCAATCAAAGAGGTGTGTGTGTGCTTCACACCAGATCGGGCAAAGAGGTGTGTGTGTGCTTCACACCATATCGGGCAAAGAGGTGTGTGTGTGCTTCACACCATATCAGGCAAAGAGGTGTATGCTTGACCTCATATCATCCAAGAGGTGTATACTACATTATCATATTGTGAAAGCAAGTATAAACTCATATCCATATCATTTTAGTGGTGTATGTACATCACCATATCAGGTTAGAGGTGCTTGCTTGTGTTCTTGATTCCGACATCACTTTGTAAGGTGATACCATCATCTTCAAGCTATAGATATTCATTCTACTTGTTCTAGTACATGGATAACAAGTCTAATCAACTACTCAAACTCATAGATATATCAATTATTCAAGAAACTCTCAGAATTGAAAGTAGATCATCAAATATAGTAAGAAAGATGGTGAATAATAACATGTTTGGGTTCAAGTTATATAACCAGCCTCAAGAACAACTTCAAAGACCCAAGCTCTAAATATTCACATTCCTTAGGTTGGAGATGACTTATCAAAAGTACAAGGCTTGTTCGCAACTCCTTCATAAATAATGAATCACCATAGTTAAGAACTTGGTGAAGAAGAAAAGAAAGAAAGATCATAACCCTAGATCCATACTTCAATCCAAGGTTGAAGATGGCCATGGCCTCACCTTAAGGTTAATATTGGAGCTCCTTCTTGATACTTAGAACCTTGCATGATAATTCACTACTCATGCATGATATGCCCTGATTTGTGGCCGATATCACCTTCACTTGTAGCCAATATCACTTCATTTGGCCAATATAATCTTGCTATGGCAGATATTAACATGCTATGGCCGATATCACTTGCTATGGTCGATACCCAAGGCACTATGCACAATACCACTTCACCTATGCACGATACCAAGACTTTATGTATGACATCTAAGGGCAAGGAGGTGGTAGGATTTGAAAATTTTCTCTAAAGGGTGAAAGGAAGGGTATATATACTTGAGGTTCATGGGAGAGACTGTAAGAGGTGTCATCACTGTACTACTAGTAGGTGCCACGTGGCCATGCTTGGATTGACACATGTAATTTCATGCATTACATATTTACCTTGACATTTAAAATTAAAAACTTGAGGATAATGCAAGGGATAAGGGTCATCCCCCTTTGGTTATCTTCTAGGACAAGCCACTTCCACTAACATTATTATATTCACAATTCAATGCAACCTTTCCCAAGGAAAGTTGCAAGTCGATATCCATTGCTTTATTGAGGTAATTAGCTCTTTTTGCAAAGGCAAAGAGTTAACAACACGATATGGGGGTCTCCTCTTTGTCTCCTTCGTCGATAGTGACTCCCATTTTTCACTACACCTGATATACTCAATACAAGCTCAAATTAGGGTTTCCATTTAACCCCATTCTTGGTCTTTTCATCACCAAGAATACTACCACTCATAAATGATTCCAACATGGTGTATATTTCATTATATCTCCTCTAAATGATACATAGAGGAAGTAGGAACACTCTAGAGGTGGTAATTTGCATATCAACCCTACATCTTGGGTAAATTACAATTTGTACCAAAATCGGTGCACAAGGTACTAGCATTATTCAAACAAGTTCAAACTTGGTATTTAGGCTTTCCACAAGCCACCACTTAGAAGCATTCTATTTAAAATAATGATAAAACACTTAGGGCACGATCAACATGTGACATATTGCAATATAACACCTCATCTTGGGTAAATTGCACTTTGGTTCAAAACAAAGGAACATTGCTCAAACGACATTCAATCAGGACCAAACGTGGAACATAAGTGTGTCACATGATAAAAAACACCTTACATGATTATATTAAATTTCTAAGCAACTTAATTAGCAAAAACAAATAGGGTTACCTCATAACCCAAGTTAGGGTTATTACAAGTTAGAAACCCCTAACAAGGATTTCATCCCCAAAATCCCAGATGAATAAAGACAATTGTCATTCATGCATCATATCATCAAGTCTCCACATAAAATCTTGATGTCATGGAGATGTCATAGATCTTTGACCAGCACAAGGTCCTTCCATTTAGAGTCATCATAGAATCTGTCAGAACAAATTCCCAACTCTCTTTTTCATAGTGATAAGATTCTAGATAGGGATATTCTAAGGAATTATTTTTAGTTGAGTAAGCTTTTCCCACAATGATTCTACAAATGTTCCTAAAAGGAAATATCACAAGGGAACATAATATTTATTATCACCCCATCATTGTTCAGGGTTGTTTATTAAAGAAAAGAGATTATCACCTTCTTCGAGTTTTGCATGAACTTTCAATTGTTCATGTGTCATTCAATCTTGTTTCTTCTTAGGTTCCTCTGCATTAGCATAGGCATTATAAGGATGATTACATGTCACCATCCTTTAGCATTATCATCATCATGATTACTATATCTGGGTATTCAAACCCTTAGTTCATCACTGAACATTATCACCTCTCATCAGGTGATTGTTACCTCAAGGTCCTCAGACCAAGGTATTCATTATACTAAAAATTTCCTTTTGTTTATAAATTGATCTATGATTAACTCAGATTCCTTCATATATCAATTAGAATGTGGTATAAATATCTGTGCCACATCTCATACTTCATTATGCTCTTTAGATTGTCTCGAAATGACTACTTGATCAGAATAATCAGAAAGGTAGCAATCTAAGAGTTCCATACTTACCTTGCCTTCAATAGATGAATACCTGGTCAGGGTATTCAAAAACTGAAATTAGGTAGTATGCATTTGTTTTATATTATGTTTCATCTCTTTAAATTTTAATACTTAGTATCTCAAATTTTCTTTGGGTGTTTCTTTTAGATCTCTTCTCTTTCTACATGAAGAGAGAAATTTTAAAACATATAAGAAAATATTGGACTGATTATAGGTTCTCATCCTTCTTATTTCTTCCTCATGTCCTCACAGGACTAATTAAAGGAAGCTCAACAATAACTACCTTCTTATGATTATCAGATAAAGTCAAGAGAAGACATATCAAAATGAAAAACTTCTATCTGTCTGTCACCCCTCACGGTCATCTACCACTTCAGGTTGACTCAAACATAGAGTCAAGCTATTTCATGTTGTTGCTTTTTCCTTTTTACACTATTGGGCTGTAAATTTCCTCCCTTCTTTTTGAACAAAAGGGTTTAGTATGCTCAACAAGTCCATATCTATAAAATTTCTTGGCATTGTATCATAGTCTTATCAGTCTTATTACTGATGTAGAAGCTAAATCAGGAGTTCTTACAGGTGGAAAGTTAGGACTTTTTCCTTTACTTAGTGACTACTTCCCCGCTGTACTAGGCATTTATTGCACTGATGGTACCAAAAATGATGGCTTTTTATACAACTAGGCAAATGTCTCTAGAATTATAGAGACATTTCCTTAATTCTTAGTTCATTGCTACTCCTTGGGCATTTCCATCATAGATGTACTATCTGTCTATACTTATGGTGGAGTTTATTTTCTTTCCATATGTTAATCCTTCTCACATTTTCCACTGTTCCAACATGACTATGTCATTTAGGAACCCTTTTAGAAACCAAAGTTTTTGCATTGAGGTCTAGTAACCTAGGTTGTATTGCTAGTATCTAGTTCACTATATTCATCATTGTTGTCCTAACCTGCCCAATAAGAGCATAAAAAGCATGATTCTCTATCCTGATTGGGTCAAGATGGGAATTCTCCGGCACTCATTCTTCTCTTGCCTGATCCCTTGCACCTTCTCTTGGTGCAACAACATTGCTCTTAGCAATGTGTTCCTCGTGTTCTCCAATCATTTTTAAACTTCAACCTTTCTTCCGCATAAATAGAGGTCACTATAGGATATACTGGAGGACACTAGAATAGACTCAACACCTTAGTCCTATGTCTCTGTAGACTTAGCGAACCTTAAGCTCTGATACTAAACTTGAAATGACCACCACCAAACTGATAGCTAAATCGTCACTAATAATGTGGAATAACCATAAACAATGGGTTAGCATAAATCACTAAAAATTAAAACCATTTTTGCAAAGAGATCCATTTCCTAGAAAACTCTTAATAAAAGAACCAAAACTTTATATACATCAGGGTTCACATTGTACATACACTGTACCATCTCATCTTGAGGTTAACATATAACAATTGCTTTGTCAAAACATGTACTAAAGATACATAAAACCTCGAGGCATACAAGCCAAAATCTCAATTTGTTCATAAAACCATCACACACTAAATCCAAGGACCTCAGAGTATAGAGACGACACATAGGACTTCTATCTACAAGACACAACAAACAGTGTACTCAACCTGAGCTATTACTGTTGTCCCTGCTACTATTATCCTTCCTCGGGCACGTCAACCTAAAAATTGTGGATCCCATGGGGTGAGACAATTGTCCCAGCGAGAGATATAACTCTTTGCCAACACTTTTATTATCACAGGTAAAGCGTATAAAACTGAGCAGAGGTTCTTTTATATGAATAAGCAATGTTAATCACTATGGATAAGAAAATTAGATCATTCTCATCTTTTAACGCATTGCAACTATCTATGATAGAGAAGTAAATCATCTATTCACTTTATAAGGAATATGAAGAACATGTGTATCATTTACCCATCATATTATACCATCTCAAGTTTATCTTGTGATAATATCATCATGTTCCAGCTTTATACCAATCTTGCATGAGTATAGCCAGGTATTGGATTGTACCAATGATGTGATATTACAACTAGGTACTGGATTGTACCAATAATGTGATATTACAACCAGGTGTTGGATTGTACCCATCATGTGAGATCATAGCACAACCAGGCATTGGGTTGTACCAATCTTGTGAGAGTTCAGCCATGTATTGGGTTGTACCAATCTTGTAATATCATAACACAACCAGGCTGTGGGCTCCGATCTCCAAACCACGAATTAATCTCGATTTAAACATGTGCGGAAGCATTCGGTAAACAGCGGAAGACCAAAAATCACGAGAAATTAAAACTTTTTGAGACAAGAGCTTGAAACCACAAACCTTTTCTATAAAAAGGATTTAACTGTTTACATCACTAACAAAAACTTCTTGAGTGATTATATACAACATGATACAAAACTTCTCAAAAGTTCATACTCAAAACACTCCAGGACCTGAGAATACAGAGGACACATAGGACAAACTCTATACTACATCATGAAGCAGGTTGGATCTCCACCTGAGATAACTACTGCCCCTGATGCTGCTGGGATTGGTCACCTGAGTTCTTGTCCCTCCGTCTTCGACGACCACCTAAAAAGTAGAAGTCTACGGGGTGAGACAATTATACGTAATTGCCCCAGCGAGAGTTATAACTCTCCACTAGAAGCTTTATAAACAAAGCAGGGAATAACTAAAGCAATAATAGCCTTCAAGATATTCACTAGCAGTTTTAATGATAAGCAGAGTTCAATCAATATCAAAATATGAGAACCTCTATGCTGTTTAAAGTAACATCAATCAAATAATTCGTAGATAACTCTAACAGATATACTACGCTGTTGATTATGTTTTTAAGGGAGTGCAGGGATGCATCTCACCTCTTCGACTGTGCGGTGGGGAATGATGGACTACATGAATCTACATCAACTCCTCTCACCATTTCTCTTTTAGTGAAGGAATGACGGACTACACGAATCTACATCAATTCCTCTCACTAATTCTCTTAATCGGTTAGGTACATTCAGTATTCTTATCATCTTACAATAACACAGCTATATATGAGAATACTTAAAATGTAGCAGGCCTAACTTTTCACAATCATCAGTTATTTCATCTCAAGTCATCTGTCAAGCATGACTTTGATAACATTTATGGCTCTTACAGCCCATAAATTACAAAAGATGTCACTCACAGTGCATCAACAAGGGTTACTATTCATAAAGCTTAAGACATGCTTTCAATGAATATATCATGGCATTCCATACCTGGATATGCCCATTATCTTATAACAATATGCAAGGCTCATTAGTATGACATGGCATTCCCTACCTGGATATGCCTATCATCTCATAACAACCTGCATGGATCATTCAACAGATAATAGCAAACAATTCAACAATTAAGGATGCATTCTCAATTATGGTTTCACATGAAGTCACTCTCAACTAGGGATTCACAAGGAATCACCCTCAACTAGGGATTTACATGGAATCACCCTCAACTAGGGATTCACATGGAATCACTCTCAACTAGGGATTCACAAGGAATCACCCTCAACTAGGGATTCACATGGAATCACTCTCAACTAGGGATTCACAAGGAATCACCCTCAACTAGGGATTCACAAGGAATCACCCTCAACTAGGGATTCACATGGAATCACCCTCAACTAGGGATTCACATGGAATCACCCTCAACTAGGGATTCACAAGGAATTACCCTAAACTTAGGGTTTACTATTCACTCCATGGTGAATTGTACTCATTACATCATCATGTAAGAGAAACATCATCATTAAGGCTCTTACTTAGGATTAAGATCCATTAGATATCATAATTAGGGTTTCCATGACCTCACATAGGTGGGTCATTCCCTAATCATGCACATTCATATGTATATGAAGTATCTTACTAGAGTTTCCTCCTAAAAAGGGTACTTTCTCTCTCTAGGATACTTTCTTTCTCTAGAAATACTTCCTCTCTCCTCTCACTAGTAGATGGTGACAACACCACTCTAAATCAGGTTGAGATAAGTTTTCATTGGCTAGCATAAGCCGAAACATCAACATCATGTGATTAGGGTTTGCTTAGAACAAGGTTTTACCCTTTTAGACCCCTCAAGGGTATTTTGGTAATTTGCCACATGATCACCATCATGGGTTAACTTTACTAATCACATAGTCCCTTAATGACCTAGGTTACCATTAGGGTTTAGATTGAATCACCATTGAACTGATTACATCATCAAATGGTTAAGTACAAACCATCACCAATCTCCAAACGGTTTCAACCTTCAAACGGTTTCAACCACCCAAACGGTCTTGAGATCGTTTGAGCCCAAACGGTCTTGAGACCGTTTGGACCCAAACGGTCTTGAGACCGTTTGGTCCAAATGGGCTCAAACCGTTTGGACCTCCAAAGGGGTTCAAAGGTCACCAAAGTTCAAGGATATGTATGTTGAAGCCCTCAATTGGCTAAAGCTATGCTAACCACTTATAAATTGAGCCAATTAGGGTTAGCCTTAACCACTTAGACATCAAATTGACACTCAATTGTAAACCAATTAGGGTTCAATCGTCCTCAATTAGGGTTCCAAGTGGATTGGTCATCAATGTTCAACAATGTGAATCAATTCAAGGTTGAACCTATCAATTGACCTCCAATTGGGCTCAAACTTGGCCCAAACGGTCTTGAGGTCGTTTGGACATCATCCAAACGGTCTTGAGACCGTTTGCCCAAAGTTTGACCAAAATCCAAGTCGTTTTGACTAAGGTTGAAATCCAATTAGGTCAAAATCAGCAATTTTCAACAATGCATCAATTTCCTACAATTGGACCCTCAAACCATTAGATTAACTCAACCCTAGACCTTCAAACGGTCTTGGGTTGTGCCCAAACGGTCTTGGGACCGTTTGGTGGAATCCCCAAACGGTCTTGAGACCGTTTGGGTCTTTCAACCCAAAACTCAACAAGATCTATACTTAGAAAACAGCAATTTGATTGTTTCACTAACGCACTGTAATTGGGCCCTCAATTGGTCAATTACCTTAACCCTAGACCTCCAAACGGTCTTGGGTTGACACCAAACGGTCTTGAGACCGTTTGGATGAGTTCCAAACGGTCTTGAGACCGTTTGCCCATCCATCCTTTGGAATTTAGTGAAAATTCATCAAGGTTTGATCTATTGAGTTGATCATCACATCAATACTTAATTGCAATATGATTTGGTGCCTTTGGACCTTCAATTGATCAACTATACTTGACCCCAGACCTCCAAACGGTCTTGGGGTGACCCCCAAACGGTCTTGAGACCGTTTGGGTGATTCCCAAACGGTCTTGAAACCGTTTGGGCTAAGCAACCCAAAATCTCAACTTGACTCATTGGAGATTCAGCACTAATTTCAATTAGGGTTTGCCCTATTAATCATCCTTCAACTCATGACTCGTTTGGAATTAATCCATAAAATTTGGTGAGTCGTTAATTAACATCATTATGAACAGTAATCCCAAACGGTCAACGTTTAGTCAACCATCTTAAACGGTCTTGAGACCGTTTGCCCAAAAAGGGCGAATTAAACAGATTGCAAATCAGAATTTAATTCAATTCGTTTTGCTAATTGATTTGCTCATATCTCACGATTCCTTTGGAGTTAACCTCTCAAATTTTGTGGGTGATTAACCTACATAATTATGAACAATATTCCCAAACGGTCTTTGCTTGTTCAACGGGATCAAACGGTCTTGAGACCGTTTGCCCTCAAACGACCCTGAAACTGTTCGCCCACCAAACGGTTTGAAACCGTTTTGAGCAATAGGTGGAGGTCGTTTGATAAAGTGAAAATCTGTGGATAAGCATAGGAATTAACGCCCTTATCTTCCACCTTAAGAACAGTAGCAGTTCTTCACGTTTTTTCTTGCAAGGATGCAAGGGAAGATAGGGAAGAAGAAGATCTATCAACTATATGCATAGAAAAGATGTATAATCAAAGCATAAAGTTTAGAGTTATAAAACCCGCCTAAATCTTGCTCCTTGAGCTCCAAGCTTTCGAGCTCCAAGCCTTTAATGGCGTCCTAGAAGCTCCATAGGTCGGCCAAGGTTAATCCTCCAAGGAAGGTTGAGAAAAGATGGCTAAAAAGATAGAATTAAGTAAGCTAGCCATGAATTTGCCCTTGAATCCGAATTCTAACCATGGAATTTGGGCAAGAAGGGGAATCCAAACCTACCTTGCACCCTTGGTCGTTTCTCCTGAGCTCCAGAGCAAGGCTTAGCCGTTTGAGAATGAGAGGGAGTGAATGAAACAGGAGCAAGGTCGTTTGCTCGTTTGCAAGGGAAAGAGCTTTTATAGTCTTTAGCCTATTTTCTATTACAAGGACCTTTCAAACTCAAAATTCACATCTAGGTCCCTCCTTGCTCAAGGGCACGTCCAGGCCCATCTAATCTTATGCAAATCTCAAGAAAACTCAAGATCTAAGGGTAAAGGAATCCAACCTTCAACTAGGGTACATACATGAAAGGGTTTTGTACCCATTTTAGGTGATTTCTATCACAAAGATCATTTTTCTCATCTGATTAGTGAATGATGAATCTCCTTCATCATTTCTACTCTAAATGATGACAAGAGTCATAAAAGATGTTCTAGATGGTGAAAATTACAAGTTGGACCCCTCAATTTGGGTAAATTGCACTTTACCCCAAATTAGGGTTTCTGAGCATGGGGATTGCTTCCACAGCTGCACCTTGGTGCTCAAGCTTGGGAAATCCCTCAAACTTTATCATAGACATCTTCATGATGTCTTAACATCAAAAGAACATCTTATCTTGTGAAATTTGCAAGTTCAACCCTTAAACTGGGTAATTTGCACATAGGTCCCTGCATACAACACAATGCTACAACTTTATACAAAAAGGAGCAAAATTGAAAGTAAATGTTCCTGAGGAACTTAATTTCATGCCAGGGAGTGTTCGCAAGTATAATAATTACATATTTAGGCAAAACTTCTAGGGTTAGTTCATAACCCAGGTCAGGGGTGTTACAAATCATAAACCCCTAACAAGGATTTCGTCCCCGAAATCTCAGACAAAAGGAGGAACAGAGTATTCATTAATCATGCCCTCAAGTCTCCACATATTATCTTAATATCATGGAGGTATCATGAATTCTTCCATTCCACACAAGGCTCTTTTCACTAATTCAACCTTACCAATGTTTATGCAGGGCATAAACCCCTAACATATGATGTCCATATTATTGGGAAGAAGAAGTATAAAAGAACATACTTCTATCATTACCCAAGAATATTTATCAAAAGGAACAACATATATATCATACAAGGATAATCTACTCAGTAATCCTTTACAACTCTATGTAATTGGGATAGTTCACATAGTTCTTCTTATTAATTGGAAATGCCACATAGCTTTTCCCTTTTTGATTGGGAATGACACATAGCTCTTCCATTTTTAATTGGGAATGACACATAGCTCTTCCCTTTTTGTTGGTTTGGGAATGACACATAGCTTTTCCCTTATTAATTGGGAATGACACATAGCTTTTCCCTTTTTTAATTGGGAATGACACATAGCTTTTCCCTTTTTGATTGGGAATGACACATAGCTTTTCCCTTTGGGAATGACACATAGCTTTTCCCTTTGGGAATGACACATAGCTCTTCCCTTTTTGTTTGTTTGGGAATGACACATAGCTCTTCCCTTTGGGAATGACACATAGCTTTTCCCTTTGGGAATGACACATAGCTCTTCCCTTTTTGTTTGTTTGGGAATGACACATAGCTCTTCCCTTTGGTTGTTTGGGAATGACACATAGCTCTTCCCTTTGGATTAAATCATATTTCTTTCTTCATGATACTCATTAGATTGTATCAGAATGATTGCTTGATCAGGGCAATCAAAAAGATATCCATCTAGGAGTTTCCATACTCACTTTATCATCAATATCTGTATACCTGGCCAGGGTTTACAAATACTGAGATCAAGTAGTATGCACTTACATACTGTCTCATTCCTCACTTTTTATATCTTTATACACACAAGATTTTCCATTTCTATATTTCCTCCGGGCATCACTTATAACTCTCATCTTTTGACATACAGATAAGAGAGATTATTAAACATTTTAAGGAACATTGAGTGAGATATAAGTTCTCATCTCCTTTGTGTCCTTATAAAACTAGTCAAAATAATTTCAAAAACAACTATTTTCACGTTTTTAGTCACATAGAAACATGAAAATGAAATATCAGAATGGCTTTATTTCCTCTGACCTGCTCGGGACGTCTGTCCACGTCCTCTATTGTTACTAGAAAACTGCCTCCTTTGTGATCCTTGCTGACTCTGCCCCTGAGGTTGGGTCATCATTGGATTCCCGTCTGGACAATCTTTTACCAGATGTCCCGGTTGTCTGCATTGATAACAGATTCTAGGTATAGCATAAGGTCGGTGAGGTCCAGACACCGATGTTGATGCTATGATGGAGGCCTTATTTGGAATATAACTAAGATCCCCATCCCTACTTGGAGACCACTCAGTTTGAGAACTAGTTCTGGATGGTGGAGGGTTAGGTGTAGAGGATCTAGACTTCTTAAAGTCCATAGATGAAGAACCCTGGAATTGTGGATATCTTTTCTGGGTTTGCCTCTTCTCAACCACAGATCTCTCTATCTTTCGGACTGATTCAACGAAGGTAGAGAATATGTCTCGGTTCTCTAAGGCAGACACTGGGGTAGACATGTCAGCATTCAAACTCCTCTCGAATCTCCTGATTCTCTCTTCTTCTGTGGCAGCCATGTGCGGACAAAACCGCAATAGCTCCATGAACTTAGCTTCATACTCGCTAATGTTCATCATACCCTGTCTTAGTCTCTCAAACTGAGATATTTTCTCATCTAGGAAGGTCTTCGGGAAATATCTTTGGACAAATTCCCATCGAAAGTCTTCCCATGAGATTTCTATTCCAGGTCTCTTCTGCTCTTCCATGGTCCACCAGTGACCAGCACTTCCTTTGAGAAGATAGACAGCATGTCTAATCTTCTCAGCTTCAGGGATGTTCAGGATCCTGAAAGCCTTCTCCAGCTCTGTCAACCACAGATCAGCATCTGCGGGGTCAGCAGTCCCATGGTATTCGGTAGCTCCGACACGACGTAGTCGCTCGAACGTCTTCCCAATACTTTGGCTCTCTGGTTGGACAGGTGCCCTAGGTGCAGGCATAGGCAACCTGTCGGTTATATGTGTTATGGCAGTCATAAACTGCCCAAACACAGTCGGGACTGCTGGATTACCCATATCAGCTGGGTCAAACTGGGGTGGCTCTCTAAGTTGTCCTGGTACAGGCTGTTCCACCTCTGGTACTCTTGCACCGCCTTGAGGTGCACTGGCACTATTTCCTTCCACATACTCATTATGTGGCTCTGACATCTTAAGTATCTTCTTCTCCTGAGGAGTAGAAGACTCTATTAGATAAGGAAGGAATACTAAAGATAGACTCGACTTCCTATGTCCTATGCCTCTGTAGACTCGGCGAACCTAGAGCTATGATACCACTTAATTGTGCGCTCCGATCTCCAAACCACGAATTAATCTCGATTTAAACATGTGCGGAAGCATTCGGTAAACAGCGGAAGACCAAAAATCACGAGAAATTAAAACTTTTTGAGACAAGAGCTTGAAACCACAAACCTTTTCTATAAAAAGGATTTAACTGTTTACATCACTAACAAAAACTTCTTGAGTGATTATATACAACATGATACAAAACTTCTCAAAAGTTCATACTCAAAACACTCCAGGACCTGAGAATACAGAGGACACATAGGACAAACTCTATACTACATCATGAAGCAGGTTGGATCTCCACCTGAGATAACTACTGCCCCTGATGCTGCTGGGATTGGTCACCTGAGTTCTTGTCCCTCCGTCTTCGACGACCACCAAAAAAGTAGAAGTCTACGGGGTGAGACAATTATACGTAATTGCCCCAGCGAGAGTTATAACTCTCCACTAGAAGCTTTATAAACAAAGCAGGGAATAACTAAAGCAATAATAGCCTTCAAGATATTCACTAGCAGTTTTAATGATAAGCAGAGTTCAATCAATATCAAAATATGAGAACCTCTATGCTGTTTAAAGTAACATCAATCAAATAATTCGTAGATAACTCTAACAGATATACTACGCTGTTGATTATGTTTTTAAGGGAGTGCAGGGATGCATCTCACCTCTTCGACTGTGCGGTGGGGAATGATGGACTACATGAATCTACATCAACTCCTCTCACCATTTCTCTTTTAGTGAAGGAATGACGGACTACACGAATCTACATCAATTCCTCTCACTAATTCTCTTAATCGGTTAGGTACATTCAGTATTCTTATCATCTTACAATAACACAACTATATATGAGAATACTTAAAATGTAGCAGGCCTAACTTTTCACAATCATCAGTTATTTCATCTCAAGTCATCTGTCAAGCATGACTTTGATAACATTTATGGCTCTTACAGCCCATAAATTACAAAAGATGTCACTCACAGTGCATCAACAAGGGTTACTATTCATAAAGCTTAAGACATGCTTTCAATGAATATATCATGGCATTCCATACCTGGATATGCCCATTATCTTATAACAATATGCAAGGCTCATTAGTATGACATGGCATTCCCTACCTGGATATGCCTATCATCTCATAACAACCTGCATGGATCATTCAACAGATAATAGCAAACAATTCAACAATTAAGGATGCATTCTCAATTATGGTTTCACATGAAGTCACTCTCAACTAGGGATTCACAAGGAATCACCCTCAACTAGGGATTTACATGGAATCACCCTCAACTAGGGATTCACATGGAATCACTCTCAACTAGGGATTCACAAGGAATCACCCTCAACTAGGGATTCACATGGAATCACTCTCAACTAGGGATTCACAAGGAATCACCCTCAACTAGGGATTCACAAGGAATCACCCTCAACTAGGGATTCACATGGAATCACCCTCAACTAGGGATTCACATGGAATCACCCTCAACTAGGGATTCACAAGGAATTACCCTAAACTTAGGGTTTACTATTCACTCCATGGTGAATTGTACTCATTACATCATCATGTAAGAGAAACATCATCATTAAGGCTCTTACTTAGGATTAAGATCCATTAGATATCATAATTAGGGTTTCCATGACCTCACATAGGTGGGTCATTCCCTAATCATGCACATTCATATGTATATGAAGTATCTTACTAGAGTTTCCTCCTAAAAAGGGTACTTTCTCTCTCTAGGATACTTTCTTTCTCTAGAAATACTTCCTCTCTCCTCTCACTAGTAGATGGTGACAACACCACTCTAAATCAGGTTGAGATAAGTTTTCATTGGCTAGCATAAGCCGAAACATCAACATCATGTGATTAGGGTTTGCTTAGAACAAGGTTTTACC
The DNA here is from genome assembly GCA_963693085.1 of Alisma plantago-aquatica. Classification (NCBI taxonomy): domain Eukaryota; kingdom Viridiplantae; phylum Streptophyta; class Magnoliopsida; order Alismatales; family Alismataceae; genus Alisma; species Alisma plantago-aquatica. The sequence continues at coordinate 391,894,373 of OY856410.1, read as the reverse complement.
CTTTTAGACCCCTCAAGGGTATTTTGGTAATTTGCCACATGATCACCATCATGGGTTAACTTTACTAATCACATAGTCCCTTAATGACCTAGGTTACCATTAGGGTTTAGATTGAATCACCATTGAACTGATTACATCATCAAATGGTTAAGTACAAACCATCACCAATCTCCAAACGGTTTCAACCTTCAAACGGTTTCAACCACCCAAACGGTCTTGAGATCGTTTGAGCCCAAACGGTCTTGAGACCGTTTGGCCCCAAACGGTCTTGAGACCGTTTGGTCTCAAACGGTCTTGAGACCGTTTGGACCTCCAAAGGGGTTCAAAGGTCACCAAAGTTCAAGGATATGTATGTTGAAGCCCTCAATTGGCTAAAGCTATGCTAACCACTTATAAATTGAGCCAATTAGGGTTAGCCTTAACCACTTAGACATCAAATTGACACTCAATTGTAAACCAATTAGGGTTCAATCGTCCTCAATTAGGGTTCCAAGTGGATTGGTCATCAATGTTCAACAATGTGAATCAATTCAAGGTTGAACCTATCAATTGACCTCCAATTGGGCTCAAACTTGGCCCAAACGGTCTTGAGGTCGTTTGGACATCATCCAAACGGTCTTGAGACCGTTTGCCCAAAGTTTGACCAAAATCCAAGTCGTTTTGACTAAGGTTGAAATCCAATTAGGTCAAAATCAGCAATTTTCAACAATGCATCAATTTCCTACAATTGGACCCTCAAACCATTAGATTAACTCAACCCTAGACCTTCAAACGGTCTTGGGTTGTGCCCAAACGGTCTTGGGACCGTTTGGTGGAATCCCCAAATGGTCTTGAGACCGTTTGGGTCTTTCAACCCAAAACTCAACAAGATCTATACTTAGAAAACAGCAATTTGATTGTTTCACTAACCCACTGTAATTGGGCCCTCAATTGGTCAATTACCTTAACCCTAGACCTCCAAACGGTCTTGGGTTGACACCAAACGGTCTTGAGACCGTTTGGATGAGTTCCAAACGGTCTTGAGACCGTTTGCCCATCCATCCTTTGGACTTTAGTGAAAATTCATCAAGGTTTGATCTATTGAGTTGATCATCACATCAATACTTAATTGCAATATGATTTGGTGCCTTTGGACCTTCAATTGATCAACTATACTTGACCCCAGACCTCCAAACGGTCTTGGGGTGACCCCCAAACGGTCTTGAGACCGTTTGGGTGATTCCCAAACGGTCTTGAAACCGTTTGGGCTAAGCAACCCAAAATCTCAACTTGACTCATTGGAGATTCAGCACTAATTTCAATTAGGGTTTGCCCTATTAATCATCCTTCAACTCATGACTCGTTTGGAATTAATCCATAAAATTTGGTGAGTCGTTAATTAACATCATTATGAACAGTAATCCCAAACGGTCAACGTTTAGTCAACCATCTTAAACGGTCTTGAGACCGTTTGCCCAAAAAGGGCGAATTAAACAGATTGCAAATCAGAATTTAATTCAATTCGTTTTGCTAATTGATTTGCTCATATCTCACGATTCCTTTGGAGTTAACCTCTCAAATTTTGTGGGTGATTAACCTACATAATTATGAACAAGATTCCTAAACGTTCTTTGCTTGGTCAACGGGATCAAACGGTCTTGAGACCGTTTGCCCTCAAACGACCCTGAAACCGTTTGCCCACCAAACGGTTTGAAACCGTTTTGAGCAATAGGTGGAGGTCGTTTGATAAAGTGAAAATCTGTGGATAAGCATAGGAATTAACGCCCTTATCTTCCACCTTAAGAACAGTAGCAGTTCTTCACGTTTTTGCTTGCAAGGATGCAAGGGAAGATAGGGAAGAAGAAGATCTATCAACTATATGCATAGAAAAGATGTATAATCAAAGTATAAAGTTTAGAGTTATAAAACCCGCCTAAATCTTGCTCCTTGAGCTCCAAGCTTTCGAGCTCCAAGCCTTTAATGGCGTCCTAGAAGCTCCACAGGTCGGCCAAGGTTAATCCTCCAAGGAATGTTGAGAAAAGATGGCTAAAAAGATAGAATTAAGTAAGCTAGCCATGAATTTGCCCTTGAATCCGAATTCTAACCATGGAATTTGGGCAAGAAGGGGAATCCAAACCTACCTTGCACCCTTGGTCGTTTCTCCTGAGCTCCAGAGCAAGGCTTAGCCGTTTGAGAATGAGAGGGAGTGAATGAAACAGGAGCAAGGTCGTTTGCTCGTTTGCAAGGGAAAGAGCTTTTATAGTCTTTAGCCTATTTTCTATTACAAGGACCTTTCAAACTCAAAATTCACATCTAGGTCCCTCCTTGCTCAAGGGCACGTCCAGGCCCATCTAATCTTATGCAAATCTCAAGAAAACTCAAGATCTAAGGGTAAAGGAATCCAACCTTCAACTAGGGTACATACATGAAAGGGTTTTGTACCCATTTTAGGTGATTTCTATCACAAAGATCATTTTTCTCATCTGATTAGTGAATGATGTATCTCCTTCATCATTTCTACTCTAAATGATGACAAGAGTCATAAAAGATGTTCTAGATGGTGAAAATTACAAGTTGGACCCCTCAATTTGGGTAAATTGCACTTTACCCCAAATTAGGGTTTCTGAGCATGGGGATTGCTTCCACAGCTGCACCTTGGTGCTCAAGCTTGGGAAATCCCTCAAACTTTATCATAGACATCTTCATGATGTCTTAACATCAAAAGAACATCTTATCTTGTGAAATTTGCAAGTTCAACCCTTAAACTGGGTAATTTGCACATAGGTCCCTGCATACAACACAATGCTACAACTTTATACAAAAAGGAGCAAAATTGAAAGTAAATGTTCCTGAGGAACTTAATTTCATGCCAGGGAGTGTTCGCAAGTATAATAATTACATATTTACGCAAAACTTCTAGGGTTAGTTCATAACCCAGGTCAGGGGTGTTACACAGGCATTGGGTTGTACCAATCCAATGAGAGTTCATCCAGGTATTGGGTTGTACCAATCCTGTGAGATCATAGCCAGGTATTGGAATGTACCAATCCTATCAGAGTTCAGCCAGGTATTGGGTTGTACCAATCATGTGAGATCATAACACAACCAAGCATTGGGTTGTACCAATCATGTAAGAGTTTAGCTAGGTATTAGGTTGTACCAATCCTGTAAGAGTTTAGCCAGGTATTGGGTTGTACCAATCATGTGAGATCACATTTAGAGTACAGCCAGGTATTGGATTATACCAATCCTATGAGATCATGGCCATATTTCTAAGGATTCCATAGTAGTTGGAATACCTTTATATTTCCGTTTCACTTTCATTATGGGACATCAATCCCTTCAACTCATCACTGAATGCCACATCACTTTTACAAGTCATTATACCTCAGTCAAACCATCATACACATTCACATCCTTTATGTGATACAAGTATTCCTCATGTCTCATTTTAGCACATTCAAAACACTATTGCCCTTATTTGTGTATGACCATAATGTATGTATGAACAAGATTTCAATATTATCTTTGTAACCATTTATTATTATTCTTATTATGTTATAGGTTTCCTATTTACCTGGTTTATTTTGAACATTACTATCTCTTACATCAATCTCTGGATCAACATTTTGTCACCTCTCACTAGGCAACAACTATTCACATGGCTCACAAGGCCATTAAACATCTTGTCACCTCTCACTAGGCAACAATTATTCACATGGCTCTCATGTCCATTAAACATCTTGTCACCTCTCACTAGGCAACAACTATTCACATTGCTCTCAAGGCCATTAAACATCTTGTCACCTCTCACTAGGCAACAACTATTCACATGGCTTACAAGGCCATTAAACATCTTGTCACCTCTCACTAGGCAACAATTATTCACATGGCTTACAAGGCCCATTATTAGGGTTAAGGTTTCCCTTTATAGTCGAATAGGGTTTCAAATTCATATTATCAATCCAAACCCTAATTCATTTCTCCACACATCTAGGAGCATACATTGATATCATAAGTATTCAATCATACTTATTTATTCTCATTATTTTTCATTAAATGTTTATCAACACAAAATATGAGTTTCTCTCTCATCCTCACTAGTATATTGATGAATTCATACTTTATTAACTTGGCTTAACCCTTTCTCAAGATATGTTAGCCTACACTTATCAAAGTGCATTAAATTCATTACATCTTAATGTAACAATTGACATGACACACTTCATGTGTCACTCATCTAAGTAAATTGGATTTGAGGTGCATCAAGGTGTATCAACCTTGAGGTGCTGGATGTGATATTTATCATACCTTGCTATATCACTACCCTCACCACTTTTAACTTACTTGAGTTTATCAACTCATCTTGTATTTGGGTATTTCTCATCCTAATACTTTATGTACTAACTCATCACATTTATCATGTAGTGTATTGGCCATAAGTCACAAACTTGAATTACCCAACTATCATCAAGTCATATGAACTCATCTCAATTTAAGGCATTGTTGATATAGGGTTGACCATTATCAACCACTCTAGGTGTTTCACCTATCAAGTTATTAGCTACACCATTACTTGGTGTTATACTCATCACTCCTAAGAGTGTTTTGCCCTCACCTCTACAAGGTGTATTGGGTTGAATCATGTATGTCAAGTTGAACACATGTATTGGTTTAAGTGTATATCGAAGTAGGCATCATCATATCCCTCATACCCTTACTCATCAAGGTATCAACCTTACCAATGATATGGTGTATCACCTTCACCATAAATGGGTGTAACATCCTCACCTTACTTGAAGATATTGGCCACATCCTACTTTAATGTATTGGCCATCACATGTTCTAGGGTATTAACCACCTTACCACTTTTGTCATCTAGTGTATTGGGTTACCCACCATATCATTTTGGAGATGTGTGCTCAACACCATATCATCCAAGAGGTGTGTTCTTAACCCAATATAGGTTTAGAGGTGTATGCTTTATTGCCATATCACCTTAGAGGTGTATGTGTTCTTACCATATCTGGTAAGAGGTGTATGCTTATTTACCATATCGGGTAAGAGGTATGTGCTTGCTCGCCATATCACTTTAGAGGTATATGTGTGATTACCTTATCACCTTAGAGGTGTATCTGTGCTAACCATATCACCTTAGAGGTGTATGTGTGCTTCACACCATATCGGGTAAAGAGGTGTGTGTGTGCTTCACACCATATTGGGAAAAGAGGTGTGTGTGCTTCACACCGTATCTGGCAAAGAGGTGTGTGTGTGCTTCACACCATATTAGGCAAAGAGGTGTGTGTGTGCTTCACACCATATCGGGTAAAGAGGTGTGTGTGTGCTTCACACCATATCAGGAAAAGAGGTGCATGCTTGACCTCATATCGTCCAAGAGGTGTATACTACATTACCATATTTTGCAAGGATGTATAAACTCATATCTATATCATTTTACTGATGTATGTACATCACCATATCAGGTTAGAGGTGCTTGCTTGTGTGCTTGAACATGATATCATTTTCTAAGGTGATACCATCATCTTCAAGCTCTATATATCCATTCTACTTGTTCTAGTACATGGATAACAGGTCTAATAAACTACTAGAACTCATAGATATATCAAGTATTCAAGAAAATATCAGAATTGAAAGTAGATCATCAAATATAGCAAGAAAGATGGTGAATAATAACATGTTTGGGTTCAAGTTATATAACCTGCCTTAAGAACCACTTCAATGATCCAAGCACCAAAGCTTCACATTTCTAAGGTTGGAGATGACTTATCAAAAGTCCAAGGCTTGTTCACAACTCCATCATATACATGGAATCACCATAGTTAAGAACTTGGTGAAGAAGAAAAGAAAGAAAGATCATAACCCTAGATCCATGCTTTAATCCAAGGTTGAAGATGATCATGGCCTCACATTAGGGTTAAGACTTGAGATCCTTCTTGCTCCTTAGCACCTTGCACAATACCTCACTACTCATGCATGATATGCCCTCACTTGTGGCTGATATCCACTTCACTTGTGGCCTATATCACTTCATTTGTCCGATATCATCTTGCTATGACCCATATCACTTGCTATGGTCGATACCCAAGGCCCTATGCATGATACCAATTCACCTATGCACGATACCAAGACTATATGAATGATATCTAAGATCAAGGAGGTTTTAGGATT